>CAUOFW020000909.1:0-169165 GCA_963454935.2 Ilex paraguariensis
TTTACCGGTGTATGGAGCTTAGAGATGATGGTTGCAAGGTAGAGATCTATTCATTTGCTAAAACTTTTTCTTATAAAACACTTTTTTATGGTTCCCCAACAATGGCTCCAAAAAACTAGACTTGATTCGAAATATGTACCCTAAGTGCAGGGCGGTCAAGTTTTTGTAGTAATTAATTGGTTAAGTCCGAAGTCAAATCCACAGGAACTATTGTCGATGTTTCGAAGTAAGTAGTGACAGAGACCAAGTAACTGGAACCTTAAGATTTGAAGTTACGAGATTTTCTAGACAAAATATAATAAATTATCAATGTAACAGCCACCATTTAGCTCGAAGATCTAAATATGTAGTTAATCATCTGATTTATTATACTTGTGCTGATAACTCAATTAACCCATGTGCCAACATAAAGTTATTCAGATATAAAGATGGATTGTGAGAATTAAGAGCATGATTCCAATGTTTTCGTAGAGGTTTACAAGAATTGTTTATGTTGAGACTCAACCCGTCTACAAAACAAGCAAGTGTCTCTACAAGGCATCCCACCATTGTATCATATTCCATTCTTAAATGAAGCACAATAATGGTGAATATTGAATGTAGTCATGAAGATCTAGTCAGGGTACTTGCCTAGAACCAATATGTCTTTCAATGTAAGAGTTATCTATGTCATAGAAAACACTCACGGTTGTATAAAGTACCTTAGCTTTCCTAAATGCATTCAATAAGCAAGTGTAATATAAAATATTTAAGCATAAACAAAATGCATAAATATAACTTCCGATGATTTATACATGTCCATCACCTCTTACTAAAGAATGAATGAGAAACTACTCACTCTTCATGGCTTTGATAAAGCTAGAAAAGTGAGTGATGCTCATCCCTCCAAGTAGAGGAGTAACAAAGTAAAAAACACTAAATAAGGAGCCAATCTTGGATAAAGAATGAGTGAATCACGTTCCACCATTTACGGCTTTGGTAAAGCTCTAGAAAAGTGGAAGAGTTTCTCTCCCTCCTAGGGAAGAAGGAAACACAAATAATGGAAGCAAATGAAACTAATAAGGAAAGAAGAATTAGCTCTAGCTCTATGCATCCCCCTTGAAGCTCCCACAATGGGAGTATTTATAGGCAAGGAGGAGAGGACAAAGGAGTGTGAAAGAATAGTGCAAGGCCTTCAAAATCCAAGTGAAAGTCATCCACACTACAGCCTATCTGTGGATAACATTCAAACGTTATTTGAGTTCGAACGTTGTCTCCTGTCTTCTTTGGTGGGAGTTCGAACACATGATAGGGCTTGAACTTCCTACTTAAGTGGCCTTTATTCTTCTAAGAGAGCCACTTCTGCACCCCAGGGGGTCCTCAAGTGATTCAAGTCAATGTTCAAATGTTAGTTGGAGTTCGAACGCGGTACTCAAGTACCCCTTTGTTTTTCTTCTAGCTGCAACTCACCATGTATCATCATCTTAGCAAATTGATCCCCCAATTAATTCAAGAGGACATTAGAACGTGGATTACTGTTCGAACGTTCATGCCTTGTTTCAAGCTTCTCCAATTTTCTTCCAGAACCTGCAGTTGTTGCATGAAAGTTTGATATGCATTGACTTTAGGCCCTTATACAATATTTCTCCTAAAATGCTATCATTGAAACTCTATCGAAGCACAATTAGTCATAAAAGGCATAGTTGTGCTCATCATCAACTGTGTCCCCATGGCCTGCTGGAAACACTCCTAAAAATGGGCTATGAACTTAGGATTATGATCCGATATTATAGATACGGGTACCCCATGTAATCGGACTATCTCCCATATGTACCGCTTGCAGAATTTCTCCAGTGTGAAGGTCATCTGCACTGCCAAAAAGTATGTTGACTTTATAAGCTAGTCCATTATCACTCACACCGCATCATGTCCATGCAATATCCGTAGCAAATGGGTCACAAAATCTATCGTACCATGTTCCCACTTCCACTCAGCTACCTCCAAAGGTTAGAGCAACCCTACTGATCTCTGGTGCTCAACCTTGACTTGCTAACACGTGAGACATCAACAAATAGAATCTCCAACGTGCCTCTTCATCCCACTCCAATAGTACTGGTGACAAAGATCATGGTACATCTTCGTGCCATCTGGATGTACAGCAAAACGGGAGCAATAAAACTCCCTAAGGATCTTTTGAACCTAGGACTACCATCCGTGTGAATGCCCCCGCCCTCGTCACCTATACCTGACTATACCCAGTCCTTGATGGACAATATCTCTGTACCCTGACCCCTGGGACTCAATCACTCTACTCAATAGGGATGGCGTAGCCACTAAAGTGCCCTGAGCCTGACCTCTGCATTGCAACCCGAACTGTCCCACAATTAAGAGCATCTGCCATTCCTGGGAAGCCATACTGGCCAAGGCTCCCTATGACTTCTGACTGAGTGCGTCAACCACAGTGTTTGCCTTATTGGGATGGTAATGCAAAGTGAAGTCATAGTTCTCCAAATACTCTATCCACCTGCGTTGCCTCATATTGAGGTCCCACTGCATAAAGATATACTTCAGACTCTTGTGGTCCAAAAATACCTTAAACTGCTTATCGTACAAATAGTGTCGCCAAGCCTTCAAGACAAAAGACAATGGTTGCCAACTCCATGTTGTGTGTGGGGTAGTTCTGCTCGTGGTTCTTTAACTGCCGAGAACAATAAGCTACCACCCTCTCGGACTGTATCAAAACACAACCAAGTCCGTCCTTGGATGCATCACAACACACTGTGTACCTCTGTTCCCTCTTTAAAACTATCAGAATAGGAGCTGAAGTACGCCTCCCCTTCAACTTTTGGAATGCCCTCTTAGATGATTCATCCCACTGAAACTTGACCTTCTTCCGAGTCAATCTCGTCATAAGTGTAGCTAGTTAAGAGAAGTTCTCAATAAACCTCCTGTAATACCTCTCCAATCCAAAGAAACTGTGTATCTCGAAGACTGACTTCAGTCTCTCTCAACTCATAACTGCCTCAAACTTCTCCGAGTCAACTGACATACCCAAAGCTGACACCACATGTCACAAAAATTTCACTTCTGTTAGCCAAAATTCATACTTGCTGAACTTAGTGTACAACTGATGGTCTCTCAAGGTTTAGAGAATAACCCTCAAGTGACCCTCATGCTCCTCCTCAGACTTGGAGTAGATCAGGATGTTATTAATAAAGACTGCGATAAACTGATCTAGGTAGGGTTAGAACACCCTATGCATGAGATCCATGAATGTCGTCGGGGCATTCGTCAATCCAAAAGGCATCACAGTGAACTCGAAATATCCATACCGCATCCTTAATGCCGTCTTAGGCTTGTCTATCTCCATAATCCTCAACTGATGGTACCCAGTGCGCAGATCTATCTTAGAGTAGACTTGCGCCCCTCTCAGCTGATCACACAAAGCACCAATCCTCGGAAAAGGGTATCTATTCTTAATAGTAATTTGATTCAACTTATCGGTAGTCTATACATAGTCGAAGGGTCTTATCCTTCTCCTTGGCAAACAACACCGGAGCGCCCCAAGGTGAAGTGCTCTGTCTAATGAGGTCCTTGTCCATAAATTCTTGCAATTGGATCTTGAGTTCTTATAACTCTGCAGGTGTCATTATGTGCAGAGTCATTGAAATGGGCGATGTACCAAGGTACAACTCAATAGTGAAGTCTACATCCTTATGTGGAGGTAGTCCTGATAATTCATCTAGAAAAACGTTCTTATATTCACAAACCACCCAAGGTAGACCCAACTCATGTCTCGTCTCGTCCTCTAGGGTAAGGTTCACAAACCAGCCCATCAATTGCTCGTGCCAACGGGAATCATACACTACTTGGGGTAAACCATCATGTTTCTCCCCCTCAAATATGAAGCAAACACTCTCTTGTGTGTAGGCAGCGACCTTATTCCAATTACAATTAATGATCACACGGTGTGCCATCAACCAATCCATCCCAAGGATGACATCAAACTTCGACATGTCCATGACCCTAAGGTCCATGGTGTGTAGAATCTCCGAGATCTCTAGCTCATAACCCCCGACATATTTGATTAATGCATACCCTAGCTTCTAGGGGCGAACTCATATGCAATGACTTTCAAATAGAAATAGAGCACTAACTTAGTATCCATAGGTAGGGATCAAAGTCGTAACATTGAGATTTCTCTCCTTGTCTCACTAGTAGTGTGTGTGCCACTTACTAGTAGACATCTACACCTTGAACCATCACGTTCCTTTTCTTTTTTCGACCCCCAAGGTTATGTTCTCTAACCTTAGTGTTCCTTTTCCATAAACATTTAACCTTGAATATTATGCACATAACACATAACACATAACATATAGCATTTCAAGCACATACACATGTAGCATTCAAAGTACATAACATGCAATGCTCAATGGATGCAATGGTCTAAACTCATGCCCTACAAGCCCTAGGTAAATCAAGAACCTAAGCTCTGATACCAAACTGTGACACCCCTAAATTCGGGGGTCCTTTGTCAACCAGTACCGTAGAAATAAATTACCATTTTTTCCTTTTTCATAAAAATTCAAATTTACCCCGAGTTTTACAACATGTCCTCTTAACACAATTTACAAGTTCAATTCAAATTACACAATTATGTTTACAAAATTATAATTTAAAGCCATAACTCAGTTTCTTCATCAACAAGGGCCCAAGGTAGGGTCATTCACCGTTGTTTGTCCCGCACTTGAAATATTGTTCTCATAAAGGGTGAGTCACGACCAGTCTTAAAGAGACTACTCTCTAACCCAGATGCATATGAGATGTTCATATGCAATTCAACAATCAAACAAGCATTCATTCAAGAATATGTATTTCATAATGGATTTTGCAATGCTACGTTATGTCATGAGATGATACTCACACATGCAATTCAACGCGAGCCCTCAATTGGCTACCGTAACGTATGCATTGTCATACGTATGCATCCAGCCATTCCAAGCACCCGCCATTGGTGTTGAACATCCTTGACCATTTTACAAAATCTCAAGTCTTTCTTGGGTTGGTATTTTAATGGACTTCCACCAAGGGACTACCAGCCCACATTGCATTTTGAGGACATCTCACCCCAGGCTCTGCGTATGCTTACACATTTTTTAGAATTTCACAACAGGGCAAGTGCGTGAAACAAGTAATCGGGCCTTGCACCCGAGGTAGGATCTATTTCTTCTTACTACACCCAACCCATGTTTTCAATGCAACTCGTGCGACTTAGTCAAACCTATGTCCAACTTTCTCGAGCCCACATATCATCCACCAAGAATGGTGTTTGACCATACCATGCATACATCCACACTCATGTCAAATACCCACGAATTTGATGCTACACGTGCATATGCAAATATAATGAATAATTGCATTTTATATCATTGTGCAATCAAGTTTTCAATTACAATTACAACATCATGTTCAAAATGTCATAAGCACATTATGAACAATTTCAATGCCTATCAACAATTCCAAATCCTCAATGTAACTTATATCATGAAGCATATAATTACATTCCAAAGTCTTCAAAAAGTATGTTATGCTAATTTCATTCAAATAACAAACTTATATTAGTCAAGACATTTTATCAAATACCCACAAGCCACAAAATCATGTAAACACATAATCATGATCAATTCATCACATTTCTCATGAAATTACAAACAAGTAATTTCAACAAACCCAATTCACGCAAAATTGGTTTAACATGTTTCTAAACCCATTTTCATACTCTAGTTACACTAAGAGTATATTTAGACAAGAGATTTTATCTGTAATCATGCTACGCATTCCATATATAACCCTAGGTTGAAAATAAACCTAGTTATGAAAGGAACCCTACCACTTGAAGCGTAATACACGTAGTAGAAAGCTCCAATCACCCAACTCAAGCTTCAAAACCTTAATCCCCAAAATTTTGATCTTGAGACTTTGGCAAAACCTATGATTTTTGGTACGTGCTTGTAGCTCTCACTGCGTAGAACACTTTTCACTCTTGGCTCGAAGCAATCAGAGGAACGGATCATCCTAGATCGCAAGGAGAAGTGAAAGAGAACCCTTGATTTCTCTCTCTTCTCTCCCTTTTCTCTTTTCCAAAAAAAATCAGCAATAAGTGGGGGGAAAATTTGATTTTCCCATTTTTATACGCCCTTGGATACTTGGTGCACAATGTGCCACATGTCCCATCTTTTTTGATCTGATTTCGTCTCAAATCAATTAAATTTTGTTCTGTTTTAAGTTCAATATATTTTATTTCAATTAAATTAAATTTATTTTCTTGGTTCCGCAAATAAAATAGGATATATTTATTTTAGTCGTGTGACCCGATCACATCGAAAAACGTAAAAAATTCAACTATCTCAGAATTTAATGAAAATTGATTGGGTAACTAAATTTTGTGAGACGAATCCAATGGTAAGGTCTATTTTGTCATCCAAGTTCTAGAAAAAGTTGAGTTTTCAACTTATATCGTAATAGTTAACTACCGTTTTACCCTTCACAATAAAATTGTAAATTTTTCTGGGTTTTACATAGGCTCTCTAAAATAAATAGTTCAATGTGGCTTTCCACATTTGGTGAATCAAACTTATTTTCTACTCTATTGTTTTTTGAACAGAAAAATGGTATATTTGTCTTTTCGCCCAAGACATTCAGGATAAAACATATCTCAATGCTATTTACGTCAAAACCAACTTCTTACCTTCATTGTCATTAACACCAAATGTGATTTCTCTGAAGAAGTTATTTTCCTGATCAAACTACACAAGCACAACAACAAAAAATATTAAATTAATTGCTTCATTGATTTGTCTTTTTTAGGAATACATTTGACTTCCCTCCTTTTCCCTTTATTCTTTTACCAAACTTGAATATTTTATTTACAAGAGACCAAGTTTAAGAATGGAACCCAACTGTGAGTGTTTGATATTACTGAATCAGTGGAGTATCAATCAACAAGAAAAATATTTTATATAAGAAAACATAACTGATTTTGAATCGTTAAGTTAGCCTGTTATAAGAGTGGCTGAGATTCATTCAGTCCAATGCCTCAAAATCATTCTCCAAAAAATTTCTCCCCTAAACTCGAAAACCTCACTCAGTCCATACCTTTACACAATAATCAAGGTCATACAAAGTCTTATCTCTCCTATCTCTTTCTTCTATCTACCCTTTTAAATTTTATCTCTCACATATTTTTTTTGCCTATTTCTATCACATCTCTAATTTATATTATAAGTTGAATCATGTAATTTTTGATTAATTTGTGGCTCAATATAAATTTTATTTTAGGCGTTGTTCATATATTTAATGTACACATTGATATTTTTTTAAGATTTTATATTTTGAGAAAATTGTTAATTTGTTTTTAAAAAAATAATGAGTACAAATTAATTTCAAATCATGAAATTAAAGAAAGGGAAGGAAAAATAATGATCAATTTTTTGGGTGTTCATATTTTATGTCGCATTGGTACAGGTTATGACTTATAAATTAA
Source organism: Ilex paraguariensis (assembly GCA_963454935.2). NCBI lineage: Eukaryota > Viridiplantae > Streptophyta > Magnoliopsida > Aquifoliales > Aquifoliaceae > Ilex > Ilex paraguariensis. The sequence continues at coordinate 7,523 of CAUOFW020000909.1, forward strand.
TAAGCATAAAGAGTCTTATTGGAGTAGTATAAAAAATTTAATTATTTGTTTTAAATTTTTGTCAAATAGACACTTTATTTTAAAAAAGACGTTTTCTATTTTAGAGAGTACTATTGGAGATGATCTTCAAGGAGACTCAAACATTTTCTCAAATCATCAATAATTATTCTCTTTTAATGATTCAATTCTCATATTTCACCATACTTTCAATTTGAGTTTATCCTCATTTAAATTTGAGCTTTTTATTCTTTAAATTTGAGTTTATCCATTGACATCTTTTATATCAAATCAATTTTTTTACTCAAATATTACTTAAATTTAAGTAAAAATTGAAGTTAAGGTTAGAGATTCTCTTAGAACACTCTCAGCCGTTCCAAAAACGAGAAGTCATAGAAAATTAGAAACCTCAAAACGGTCTTTCTTATTTGTTGCAGTAGTCCCAAAACGAGAAGTCATAGAAAATTAGGGCATGTTTGGTTAGTGTTTGTAACTCCCCCTTTCTCCCTTTCTACCCAATCCAACACACAGATCTATGAGTGGTTTTTCTGTGTGTGTTTGCTTTATGTGTGTGTTTGTTGTGTGAGTGTGTGGGTGTTTGCATGTTTGCTCTGTGTATGTTTTTGTTGTGTGAGAACATAATGGAGAAAGAAATAGAAGGGAAAGACAGAGAGAGAAGGCTAGAAAGAGAAAAAGCAAGAGTGATAAGATAAAAATTAGGGTAAGGATTTTGTCATCATTGTTCAAACAGGTTTTACTATTTTTTTAAACTATTTTTAAATTTATATAACTGAACAAATTTTATAATATAAAAATATTAAAAAATACTTTCTTAAAACTCTTCCTAAATTTTTTTTTAAAAAATTATGTTTTGAGATGCAATCTAAACATATTTATACTACTAATAAAAGTATCTTACGATGAAAAACTTTTGAATTTCTATTTTACCCTTATAAAAGATTGCAGAGACCACTCTATTTTTTCACTTTTAAATATCAAAATTACCATCATATCCTTATGTGTTTAAATCTTCAAACTATCTATAACATCTCTTTTAATTATTTATTATCTATATATAAATATAAGTTTCTATAAAAAATTTTGATTGACTATATTACTCTTAAAAAGATATGCATCATTATATTTTCAATAAAGTATTCAAAAAACTTTCAAAAAATTCATTAATCTAATATTACTCATCTCATATACAAAGATAATATTATGCCTATATATGTATATTTTGTTTATCGAAAAATTTAACCTTTTCATTTCTAAGATAAAAAAATAATTGTATATATAGTATTTTAAAATCAATTTATGTTACATCAATATAATTCTTCAGTCACAATAATATTTCTAACTTGTACTAAAATTTTATGTACAAATAGATATTGTAGTATATTTTTTTTTAAAAAATGAATTTTTTAGAATTTTAATATGATTGATAGTATATATTATAGAGTTGTATATTAAATCTTATCTTAATTGATCTAACTAATTTCTAATTAGAGTAAGACTCCAAAGTGATTAGTATATTGACAATTTATTTTATTTTATTCAAGAAATTATAAGTAGAATCCTAATCAACTAAATTTCAAAAAATTTAATTTCTCAAACATCACTAAAAAATCAATCTCAATCACAAAATTCTATAAAAAATAGAACTTTAACTACTTTTTTTTAATAGTTAAAACTGATAATGTACAAAATAGACTTATGCAAGATCAACAGTTGAGTGTGTGATAAAGTGTAATTAACGAGACAATTAATAGAACAATCAATGACAGTGATGTAAATATCTAGTCAACACACAAATATATAGTGGTTCGATTGGAGTGACCTACTCCACTTCGGGAAATGATAATGGTGTTCGGGGGACCCTTTATTGATTAAGTAAGGTGACTGAGAGCGAGAACAATAGTTAGCCTCGGAAGGGATATAATAACTAAGAGAGAGAAAAGATATGTGTGGAGTGTATAGAGAGGTCTCTTTTCATATAGGGAAAACTTATAATTTATAGGCACATAGCCTTAGTTGAGACAGTGACGTAAGGGTAGATGTACTAAATCTTCAAGGAGCTACAAAAGATAAGTACAATTAAATGTTGCTTTGATCTTTGATGATGAGTATTCTGATAATTACTCTCCACGTGTTCTAATCCTTCTGAACTTCTTAAACTTTGGACTGGGCTGAATCCATGAATTGAATTTGACCTGCTTTGTAACTGATTTGTGTTTAGCTCATTAATAGGACATGACCTAATTAAATCTGGACTTGTTAAAAATAAAGAATTTTGAAAACATATAATGTTTTCATAATCATATAATAGAATGAGCAATAAGAAATTATGTTTGCTAAATTTGAGATGAATTCAAATATACATATACATAATCTGTTTTATTAATTTCTGTGTATAAAAATTATTCACGTACATTTGTACGTAGTACATTGCTGGTCCCTAAAAATCTGGAAAAGCTCTTTATTATTTGTTGTAATATATTCTTTATATTTTTCAGTTTATATATACTCATTCATGGCCTCCACGTTTCGCCCTGTAAACTACGGTTTTCACAGCAAAAATTGACCGAGTATCTCAGGCCATAGCGTTGTATCTTTTGTTTCTTCTCTAACTGCTAGTTTATTAGACCAATTAATGGAAGTCAACCATATGCAGAAAACAAAGCTGTTTCAACTCAGTTCTCTCTCCCCCCTCTCTCTCTCTTCTCTCTCTCTCTCGATTTCAAAATTCTCAAGAAGCAATTTTCTTTAGAAAAAATAAGATGTAATTCCAATGTTTCCAAATTTTTGCACCTTGTGTAGAGTTTGATTTGAAACCACTGTGTCAAAGGACTCAAAAATGAAGGTCTCGAAGAGATTTGAGTACAACTGGAAGTACTGTTGGAGCCCGTTATTACATTCTGATATTCAATGTCAGTATTATGTTTCAGTATAAGGTAGGTGACACTGACTACAAGCATGGAGTTTAAGAAAGAGAAGCTAGTGAGGTAAGTTTCTGTTACTGTCTCCATTTTTCTGTTTCATATTCCTGTTTTCTAGAAATTTGATTAATAGGTTTGGAAATTGATAGGTTTTACAATACTGGGAAACAAAATCTTGAGCTTTCCTGGGATAAAATCGACCCCGAACTCGAAAACAAATTGCCTGTGTCCAAATCTTCACCCCCCTTGTTGAAATCCGAAGGTGGAACTGGGGACAGAGCTAAAACAAATGGACCTCCTATGTTTGGAAGGTTTAAGGTTTTCCCAGAAAATCATGAGCCTATGAGGAAAAAAATACTTGATCCTGGAAGTGAACTTTTCCTGAAATGGAATAGAATTTTCCTGTTCTCTTGTTTGGTAGCACTTTTCGTTGATCCATTGTTTTTCTACCTCCCTTCGGTAGAGAATGATAGCAATTCATCATGTATGACAACAGATTTGAATCTGGGAATTATTGTGACCTTTTTTCGAACTGTTGCCGATATATTCTATCTGTTGTGTATAATTATAAAGTTCCGGACAGCTTATGTATCACCAAGCTCAAGGGTTTTTGGTAGAGGTGAACTAGTCATGGATCCGAAGAAAATTGCAAGGCGGTACTTAAAGTCTGATTTCTTCATAGATGTGGTTGCAACACTGCCTCTTCCCCAGGTATGGCGTTATGATTGTCTGAAGGACAACATTTTCTCTGTTCATATTGTATGGGATAAAGTTCCTTAGCTGCATAAGGAGAAGTTATGTCCAAAACTTATGAGTTGCAGGATAATTTTGTATGCAAAGTTTGTTCACTGCTCAAAACTTGGTATGATAACTTAAATCATTTCAAATTGGACTTCTTGTTTATGGATAGACTGCTCTGGAATCCATGTCTTTAGTGCAATATTAGACTTGGACACTAACAATTTCACCTGGTTATTTTCCAATATCCATTTTGTAGTTTTCCATACCCAATTCTTGGGCCAAGTTAACTTTGAATTTGATTGTTTGGCAGATTGTCATATGGTTCATAATACCAGCAATTAGAAGCTCCCATGCTGATCACACCACCAATGCCCTCGTACTGATTGTCCTGATGCAATATATCCCCAGATTATATCTGATTTTTCCATTAAGTTCTCAGATCATTAAAGCTGCAGGAGTTGTGACCAAAACAGCTTGGGCCGGGGCTGCGTACAATCTCCTACTCTACATGTTAGCTAGTCATGTGTGTAACTTCTCTCTACTTGCATTTACTCGTTCAGATGCGTGATCATATTTTTTTCACTTGATTAACAATTCAATGGTCTCAATATAGAGTTTGACTGCAATTTTGCATTGATTATGCTGCTACTCTTTTAGGTTCTGGGGGCATCGTGGTATCTATTGTCAATTGAACGGAATGCAACATGCTGGAAATCAGCTTGCAATCAGGAATTTAGCCCAATGAGATGCTCCCTTAGTTTCTTGGATTGTGATAGCTTGACCAATGATGATAGAAGGACGTGGGCAAACACTACTATTGTCTTTAGTCAATGTAACCCTGATAACAGTACATTTTTCAATTATGGGATCTTCCAAAATGCGGTTACAAACAATGTTGTCTCCTCAAAGTTTCTTTCAAAGTACTTCTATTGTTTATGGTGGGGCTTACAGAACTTAAGGTATGATTTCATGAGTATGTTATCCTATTTACATGCAATAACGGGTCCTCTGTTTATTCCCACTGCAAATAACAAAGTTGGGCAGTGTGCTACTCCCTTTTGGAAATTGTTACAACTGCGAAAGATATGGCCATTTCAGCTAGCAAGAGAAGAAACAAGCTTATGCTATATATATAAAGCCTATGCTATAACCTTAGTGTGTGCTGTCATTGTAACTCGGATTTGTAGTTAGCACTTATAACAACAGTTTTTTTATGCTTATGTTTAAAAGTTATTTCATTTAAGTTTTTTATGACAAGCATTCGTTCAGCAATCTTCTTTCACAAACATTTTCTTTGTCGCAATATCATATACATACAAAAGTTTGGCTTTTTGGCAAAATGAAAAGTTAACATTGAGTTAATATTGATCATTAATGTGTTGTTACTTGTTACTGACGAAGAACAGTGGAAATTTTGCTAGAACATCACATATTCAGTTAAATAAATTAGGCAGAATCATTTTTCGACTTTGAGACAATCAAATACATGAAATAAAAGTGCTCTATGTGCTTATCACCAATGATTAATTCAAATTGTACAATAACTTCGCTACCTATTGGAAGGATGGACAGATTGTATTACCTAGTTGAGTTGATTCTCATTTCTCTCTTGAAAAAATTGACAACAAGATTTTTCCAAGAAGAGGGATTCTATGTCATGTGGTTCTATAAAAGAAAACAAACAATGGCATTATATGTTACGAGAGTCTTATCTCAGCTTTGCTAAAAAAGATTCTTGTATTTTTGGTCTAAGGCAAGGATCAAAATTTTGTTTCGTTTCCACTAAATTGACTGAAATGCTTCAGTTCTTGTGGAATCGAACCTAGTCAGCATCGATAGAAAATTGAAATTCCCATGTTTTTTAATATCTTGTAAGGTTTTGACTGACGTTCCGAAATGTTTTGGTATCAAAATTATATTTTTTTGTTTGTGTTTTCTACTTGAAATGTTCCTGTGCTAACTTAATCTATACATTAAAAGAAATTGGATCCTTAGTCTGAGGGTAGATTTTGCCTCCGTGAAATTTAGTCTTAACTAATGGAAGTGACCTTTGTTACTCTGTCCCTTCCTGTGGGGATGGAAGTTGATTGAAATTAAGAAATGACTCTATGAATCAACATAAGGCGAAGTCTTTTGCTGGCAAACTCTTCACACACTATCTTGTCCACCTTCAATGGGTAAGTTAGGTTGGAGTGTTCATGGATCAGTTGCATCTTTATGCTCCAGGGTGGTGAGACAAGGTGTAGTTTAGTAATGAGTTTGAGGACCTCATATTATTATTATAATGGGGTAGGAGGTTATTTGTACTATTTTGGCATATTTTTAGAGCTTTGGCAATGCTATCAGTATAGAGCAGAGCTCTCTCTTCTACCTCCTTTCTTTTCCCTTCTTCTCTTCATCCTTTTTCTTCTTCATCTTGCTCTAATTTTTCTTGCTTTGGTTCTCTATTCTCTATTTGGTATCATTATATCTCTCATTTCTCTTTCATCTATTCTTTGTTGTTGTTTCTCTCTTTTTTTTCTCCTTGTCTATTCGAGGCCCCTTCTGGATTTTATTTATTGCTTCCTTCTTTTAAGAGTTCCTACACCTATCCCTCTTCTCCCCTCATGTCTTCTCCTCCCTATCCTTCTTATAATTGTTCGATGAAAGTCTCACGAGATTCAGCTGAGTAGTTTGTCCACTTCATGTTCATTTACTTGTTTTTAGAGGTCCATATTGCATTAGATTGCATTCTGCCCATCTGGTTCTTGAAATCTAGAAATCATTATTTGATGAATGTAATCAGCGGCAAATGTTTCTTTTGGTTTAAGTCTTCACACTTTTTTTGTATGCTATGTGTTCGATCAAATTGTCAATGTTAAGAGTTCTTATTTTATATTATTAGAAGTGGAGGGTAATAATGTAATTACTCATAATGTTAGTTTATTATAAATAAAAGAGTATAGACCAACATAGCTCATACACAAATTATTCTCTCTCTTTTCCTTTCTCTTCTTCTATTTTGCTCTCCTTCTTTTGCTTCCTTCTTCTAACATATTATTCTAGTTTTTTACTTCTTAACTTAGTATCAGAGCTTCAATTCTAGTTTTTTTTTTTTGGACATCAATGAACAGTGATCGCCCCTGAATAGTGTCACGAGTGATCCGTATTTAGTAAACAATACTATTATGAATCTGTGGGTACAACTTACCTCTGAAAATTGGCTTGTAAGAAAAGGGTGCCCAAGAGTTCATATACACATATCTAGTCTTATTTTTAACAAACGTAGGATCGTAACATTCCAACACACTTCTATTGTTGACATCCATGACAGTCCACTTTATCAACACTGACCTAGTAATAGCCTTTTCCCTTTGACAACTTCACTTATCTATCAGTATTCAATGAGATAGCATTATGCCCATAAATAATATCAAGTTATCTTAATCCAACATATAGGTTGCCCTTTCTGTGACTTGACCACTGAAAGTCACAACTCACATTGTGTTCGATCCCATACTCAACGTGGTGGCTAGTTGTGATACTAATTGTTATGAAAACCTGCTTATAAGGGAAGGGTGTCCCCAAGATTAAGATACACACATCTAATCTTATTTTTAATTGATGTGGGATCGTAACAAGTACATTATGAACAGTGCTGATGAAAAGTTTTTTTTTGCTGCTGCGTCATTATTCCGGTGGTGATTTCTTTTGGGGCAGTTTCAATACACACCGGATAGGTGCGATTATATTCCAGGAAGTGGGATTTCTGATGCCTAGAAGTTTGTTGTCGGTTTTGACATGATTTCTGTGAGTTTTTGGTGATATACTACTGTTCCGGCCTTGAACAGTGATCGAGGCTGTTCTAGGTTGCTTCAATTGTTGTTGTTTTGTCTTATGTTTGGCTTTTGACTTATGGGTTCTTGGTTGTGGTTGATGATTTGTTGTAGGTTCGTTTCAGTGCACTATGTTGCTAAGTCCGGTTTATTATTTGCTAATATCTGGTTATGAATTGAATTTCTAAACTGACTGGTTTAGATTTCAGTATTCTTTTGGTACTTTCTATATTAGTTAGTGTGTTTGGTGATACATGGTGGATTAGTGAGTTGTTTGTGGTGTGATTTTTTTGGTTTGACATCTCATAATTATTTGTGGGTTTCTTAATGGCGACTTTGAATGGTAGTAATGGTGATGTTCGTGATGGCGGTTGTGATTTGCTCCTTAATGCTAGTCGTGGTGGTCTATACATAAGACATAGTGGAAGTGGTGGTCGTTCTAGTTGTGGTCATCGCTTTGAGTGGAAGTGTACTTATTGTGGTGGATTAAGACATATTGAGAATTATTGTTGGGATAAATATGAGAATTAAATTATGTTTTGGAGTAATTAGGATTAAGAAGAGAAGAAGATTAGGAAGCAAAAGAGAGATTAACAGAAGAGTGTAGTGTGTTCTTACATTCCAATATATATATATATATATATATATATATATACAAGGATCAAAATTTTGTTTTGGTGCATTGTTTCAGTCACCTAAGAAACGGAAATGTTTCGACATGTTTCAGAAACATTTCGATCTATTTCGGAAACATAATGAAAAAAAAAGAAAAAAAAATAATTCTGCAAATGCATTAAAACATTACAAAATACTTCAAAACATTATGAAACGTCTCAAAGTATTATAATTTCGATTCTATCACTGATTCATTTCGGTCTCCTCAGAAACAGAAACGTTTTCGATGTTTCGGGTGTTTCAAAACAAAAATTAGATCCTTGTATATATATAACCACAAAAGTACCAAAAATACCTTGAAGGACTACATCTGAATATAACATAACATAACACCCCCTCATGTTGGTGCATAAATGTCTTTCATGCTCAACTTGCAAATGATAGGTAGCAAAAACATCGGCCAACTAATCTTCTGATTTCAAAAATGACATGCAAATTAAACCCTTGTTTAGCTTTTTTTTGATGAAGTGTCGATTAATCTGATCATGTTTAGTTCTATCATATTGAACTGAATTGTGTGCAATGTTGATAGTTGTCTTATTATCACAGTACAGTCTCATAGGCCCATCACCACGAAATCCGAGCTCACTTAGTAGGATTTGGAGCCATATGGGTCATTGATTTGTGTTTAGCCTTTGCACTAGACTTAGCTACCACTGCTTGCTTTTTACGCCAGGACAGTCTCATAGTAACACTTATACTCCTTTTGAGTGGGACAATAACCAACAAAGACACCGTAGAGCCTTAAGGTCAAGTTTTCTCTTGGATTCTCTGTAGTTATGTATAAAATAAACATACCCAAAAACTTTAGGAGGAATAGAAGAAACAGAAGGGATTGGTGAAATCCCAGAAAGATACTCAATAGGAGACTTAAATTGCAGGACATTGAAAGGGGGACGATTAATAAGATAAGTAGTTGTAAGAACTGTATCTCTCCAAAAGTGCCAAGGAACAGTCATAGTAAACGTTAGTGAATGAGCAACCTCTAAAAGATGACAATTTTTTCATTCAGTAACACTATTTTGTTTTGGGGTATTTACACAAGTAGCTTGATAAAGGATGCCACTCTCATTAAGGTAAGAGCGAAATTTTCTATCAATGTACTTAGTTTTATTGTCACTGCGAAGGAATTTAATTTTCGCATCAAACTGGGTACCAACCATTTTATGAAAAGACTGAAAGTGAGAGAAAACTTTATTTTTAGTGCATAGTAAGTAAACCCAAGTAAGACTAGAATAACAATCAATAAAAGTTATAAATGAGCGATAACCTGAGATAGAGGCAGCACAAGATGGTCTCCCATACATCAAAATGAATGATAACAAAAAGAGCAGCGCTTTTATTATTAGTACTAGGATAAGAAGAACGTTTTGTGCTTGGCAAATTTACAAGCATCACACAAAATAATTGGCTACTATAGGGCTTTACTAGATTAGAAAAAATATGCTCTAAGACACTGAATGAAGGATGTCCCAAATGCCTATGCTACTGATGTAAGAGCTGAAGGGCTAAAACACCATATGTCTGGAGAGCTTGACAAGTAGACTGAGGGGGAAGCTTCATCATCTAGGAGATATAGACTACCATGTGCTCTACCATTATTAATCGTTTTTTTCGATTCCAGTTCCTAAAAAATATAATGAGTAAGAAAAAATGTTCTTGAACAATTCAAGGATTTAGTAATAGTACTGGCACATGGAGAATAGAGGAGAGGGAGAGGGTGGGTGAACAATTAATTAAACATTTCTTGAAAATTGAGAATAAGAATCCATCAGCCACCTTGACATTATTCTTACCTGAAAATGTAGAATATGAGGGAAAAAGACTAGAAGAACGTGTAATGTGGTCTATGGCTCTAGAATCTATTGTCGAAAGAGCATATGAGGATGATGTAGTAAACACACTAAATATACTTGTATGAGCAAAGTCGGAGGAAAGGATATGACTAGGAGCTGTGGTAGAGGAAACATCAAGTTGAGCCACCAGACACCTAAGAGTCTACGTCTCATCCTAAGAAAAGGTTGAAGGGTTGGTTCCACTAGACTAAGATGTAGTCTCTAAAGATCTAGGCACATTATGATATGAACCCACAAATGAATTCAAGAACCCACGGGCACATTGATTGAATACTCTCCAAGAAAGTTCACAAATCAGATTATAAGAACCAAGAACTCTAGATCCAATGTTTGCAAGAAACAAGAACCCAAGGTTAAAAGTTCAAGAGAAAGACGCCACACTCAAGATTGAGCGATAAGTTGATGAACGCCACAAGAAAGATTAATTCTTGATAAGTTTTTGAAATAGTTCTTGGAAGAACAATAAGGTAGAAACTTCACAATACTCATAAAAATATTCTGTCTTTTACAATGCTTTGAACGCCTATTTATAGGCTAGTTATTACAAAGAAAACTTCCTAAAATAGCTTATCCTATTGAAGAAATATCTTACTTGCTGGTGAAGAAATATCTCTTACTTGTGGGTAAAGAAATATCTCTTACTTGCTGGTAAAGAAATAGCTCTTACTTTCCTAAAAGAGAAAAACACAATCAGCACTTTAATATGGTGATCATATGCGTAATTAAATTAGGAAAGTTTTTTTTTCCTAAAAAGAATAACTCACATGCCTAAATAGATAAGGAAAGTTTTGCAATTTGACTAATTTTAAACATGCCAATTTTAAGCTTAGCCTTTGCCGGAATCTTCTAGAATTTGAATCATGTTGATGGATCTTTGTTGCCCAAGTGGATCATGCTCCATGCTTGAACTTGCACAATTAACCCATATGTCTTGAATCAGCCCATTCAATGCTTCCTTCATCCTTTTTGCTCTTGCCTGAGTCATAGAACCTCCATTTATGCTCAATAGATCAGATTGCATTGCATCATTCCCCTTCTCTTCAAAAGGATTTGTCCTTGAATCTTCGTCATCTGCAATAAAAGGAGAAAGATCAGTAACATTAAAAGTAGTACTAACACTATACTCACCAGGAAGATCTAGTTTGTAAGTGTTATCATTTATTCGTGCCACCACTTGAAAAGGCCCATCTCCTCTTGGCTGCAACTTAGAACGCTTGTGTGCGGGAAAGCGCTCCTTTTGCATATGCACCCAAACCCAATCTCCAGGCTCAAAGACCACCTTCTTACGCCCCTTATTAGCTTGAGTAGCATATTGCTTCGTTCGCATCTCAATGTGCAATCTAACTTTCCCATGCATTTGCTTCACCAATTCAGCTTTTCGTTCTCCATCTAAATTAGCACACTCATCAACAGGTAAAGGCATCAAGTCTAATGGAGTTAAAGGATTAAAACCATAGACAATTTCAAAAGGGGAATAATTAGTAGCAGAATGCACACTACGATTATAAGCAAATTCGACATGAGGCAAACAATCCTCCCAAGTTTTTAAATTCTTACCACTGACAGCACGCAATAAAGTAGAAAGAGTACGATTAGTTACCTCGGTTTGCCCATCTGTTTGTAGATGGCAAGTAGTAGAAAAGAGTAATTTAGTACCAAGCTTACCCCACAACGTCTTCCAAAAATAGTTCAAAAACTTAGCATCACGATTAGACACAATGCTCCGAGGCACTCCATGTAAACGCACCACCTCTCTAAAGAACAAATCAACTACATTGCTAGCATCATTGGCCTTATGACACGCAATGAAATGTGCCATCTTTGAAAATCTATCAACAACAACAAACACAAAATCCCATCCCCGTTTTGTCCTAGGTAATCCTAACACAAAGTCTATGGAGATATCTATCCAAGGTGAACTAGGTATAGGTAAGGGATTGTACAAACCATGGGGCTGAACCATAGACTTAGCCTTTTTACAAGTAACACATTTCTCACAAATTCGCTCAACATCCCGTTTCATATGTGGCCAGAAAAAGTGTTCAACTAATACATCTAAGGTTTTCTTAACGCCAAAGTGTCCCAATAAACCACCCCATGTGCTTCTCTAACTAATAACTCCCGCATTGAACAATTACGCACACACAATTGATTCTCTCAAAACAAGAACCCATCATGCCTATAAAACTTACCAAAACCCAAACTCTCCCAAGCATCAAACACATTAGCAAAGTCAATATCAATAGCATATAAATCCTTAATGTACTCAAAACCAAGCAATTTTGCATTTAAAGTGGAAACTAAAGTATACCTTTGAGATAAAGCATCAACAACCACATTCTCTTTCCCCATCCTGTATTTGATAACGCAAGGGAAGGTCTCAATGAATTCAACCCATTTAGCATGACATTTATTTAGCTTACCTTGACCTTTCAAATGTTTCAAAGACTCATGATCAGTGTGGATGACAAACTTCTTGGGCCAAAGATAATGTTGCCAAGTCTCTAACGCCCTCGCCAATGCATAAAGCTCCTTATCATAAGTCGGGTAATTCAAGGCTGCTACATTTAGCTTCTCACTGAAATAAAGCTAAAGGATGACCTCCCTGCATTAAAACAGCTCCAATTCCAATACCTGAGGCATCACACTCAACTTCAAAAGATTGAGAAAAGTTAGGTAAAACAAGTAAAGGTGTAGAATATAGTTTTTCTTTAATCAAATTAAAAGCAACTTCTTGATCCCTTCCCCATTTAAAACCTATGCTTTTCTTAACGATTTTAGTCAATGGTGCAGCTATGGTGCTAAAATCCTTTACAAACCTTTTATAAAAACTAGCAAGATCATGAAAGCTACGTACCTCAGTAATGGTTTTAGGTGTAGGCTATTCTCGAATAGCCTTAACCTTGTCTTCATCAACCTCAATGCCCTTAGCACAAACAACATACCCTAAGAAAACAATCTGATTAGTGCAAAACGAACATTTTTTGATGTTAGCAAATAACTGAGCATTATGCAAAGAACATAACACAAGCCTCAAATGTTCAACATGCTCATCTAAGTTCTTAATGTAAATCAATATATCATCGAAATAAACGACAACGAATTTACCAATAAAAGCACGCAATACATGGTTCATTAAGCGCATAAACGTACTAGGTGCATTGGTTAAACCAAAAGGCATTACCGGCCATTCATATAAACCATATTTAGTGTCAAATGTCATTTTCCATTCATCACTTTCTCTCATCCTAATTTGATGATAACCAGATTTCAGATCAATTTTACTAAACAAACAAGCGCCATGTAATTCATTTAACATGTCATCAAGTCTAGGAATGGGATGACGATACTTTACCATTATTTTATTCACGACACGACAATCGGTGCACATCCTCCAAGTGCCATCCTTTTTAGGCACAAGTAACACTGGACCTGCACAAGGACTCAAGCTCTCCCTTGCATGACCCTTTGACATCAGCTCCTCATCTTGCCTTTGAAGCTCCTTCGTCTCCTTAGGATTACTCCTATAAGTTGGATGATTGGGAATCATTGCACTAGGAATGAAATCCCTCTAATTGGTGGCAAGCCATTTGGGATGTCCTCAGAAAAAACATCACTGAACTCCTGCAAAAGAGAATCAACAACACTAGGCAAAGCAGGGTTAAGCTCATAGTATTCAAAAAGGCCTCCTTGTACATAAGTACAATTATCGGCTGCCCAGAATAAAAAGCTCCCTTAACCTCTCATTCTTTTGCATAGAAACTCACATTTTTCCTCTCTTGCTTTTGTGAACTCTCACTCTTTTCACTTCTTGAAGATTCAGTAGCCTCTTTGTTTTTTTCCTATTTTTTTTTTCACTTTCACTCTATTTCCCTCTTTTTTTTTTCATTATCACTCTTTTCTTTCCTCAAACTCACTTTTTAACCTCATTTGATCATCATGCACCTGTCTAGGTATTAACGGTACAAGTGTTACTGGTTTGCCATACATTACAAAAGAATATCTATTTCTATATTCATCATGCATAACTTGCCTATCAAATTGCCAAGGACGTCCCAAAAGCAAATGACCAACATGCATTGGGACTGTATCACACAAAACCTCATCAACATAACGCCCAATGGAGAATGAAACTAATACCTGCCTATTCACCTTAATCTCCCCACATTCATTCAACCACTGCAACTTATAAGGAGTAGGGTGCTTAATACCTAGCAAATTAAGTTTTTCAACTAATAAGGTACTAGCAACATTAGTACAACTCCCACCATCAATGATAACACTACATACCTTATTGCTGATATCGTAGCGAGTATGAAAGAGGTTGTCATGTTGTGCCTCGTTGTCCTCCTCCTTCACTTGTGCATTCAAGGCACGCCTCGTAACCAAAATTTCACCCTCAACTGAATATTCCTCTCCTTCACTCACCTTACTCTCCACATCGTCATTAGATTCACTTTTAGTTTCAAAATCACCATTATCCCTAAAAAACATAGCACGTTTATTTGGACATTGAGATGCAATGTGCACCTTGCCCAAACACTTAAAGCACTTTATATCTCTATTTCTAGAAGTTTGAGAATCAGATTTACCTCATTCCTTGGTAGTCTCTAGGTCTTTGCCTTTGTTGGAAGCTTCAACTTTACCCTTAGAATCTGATTTCTCTGCCTTCTTGCTCCAACTAGAATTCAATTTCCAAGAAGATGAAGAACTTGAATTCTGCCCAAACTGAGTAGAACCCTTCCGTTTGAGTTGCCTCTCAACCTTCATCGCCATGTGTAGCATATCCTCCATCTCCACATAATGCTGTAACTCTACTACATTTTGAATATCTCGGTTCAAACTGTGCAAAAATCATGCCATGGTCGCCTCTCGGTCCTCCTCTACATTAGCCCAAATCATTGCTATCTCCATCTCCTTATAATACTCCTCAACACCCCTGGACCCCTGAGTCAACCCTTGCAACTTCTGAAACAAGTCCCTATAATAATGAGAAAGGACAAACCTCTTCCTCATGATACTCTTCATCTCATCCCAAGTATTAACCGGATGCTCTCTATTCTTCCTCTTATTCAACACTAATTGATCCCACCATACTACTGCATAATCAGTAAACTCCACTACAGCTAGTTTCACCTTCTTCTCCTCTGAATAGTCATGACAATCAAACACAAACTCCACCTTCTTTTTCCACTCTAAATAAACCTCCGGATCATTCTTGCCTAGAAAGGCTGGGATTTTTATCTTAATGTTACCCAAATTCCCATCTTTTTGATAAACATCTCTAACACCTCCATGACCACCTCTGCCACGTCTACCATGGTCAAACCCAATCAACATGGCCTGGTCATCGAAGTAATCACCAAGATCCCCTCATTATCATTGATATTATTTTGATGACGCCTATTCTACCTCCTCTCAACCGGTGCCTCACGCCTATCATATCCATCATCTCTACTTCCCTCATTCGTTCTCAACTCATTAATCACATTCGCTTGCACCTCAAACTGATTTCCCATGTCATCAAATCTCGTATTCATACGTTTGAACTATTGTTGCATAGCCCGAAGTGTGAATAACACATCAATACCACCCTCCTCAGCTACTCCTTTATCCTTGGAAGTCATGTTTTATAACCTGCAAAACAATGTTAGAAATAGCCTCACAAACACTCCCTCACGTGTTTCACTCGTTTCAATGTCACTCGACCCTCGTGTTTACACTCATATTGGTTTTTTCTTAAGATAAGCTCAGACACTCAGTCTTTTACCACTCAAATGTTTCACTTTTGTCATTCTTTCGCAAACTACTCAAAACTCAACCAAAAACTAACCGTTCCCACAACACACGTAAACTTAACAAAATAAGACACAAATATCAAAGGAAGGACCAGAATTAACAATGAAAAATCGAGAATAACAACGATAAAACAAAAATTAAACAAAGAAGCACAACGAAGCAAAGAAAACAAATTCGGCGAAAACTAAGCGAAACAATGATTCAAATGCAACAAATGGATCAAGAAAGGGGTTAAATCAAATAGGATGACTTGTTTTGGGATACCAAATGTGTGAATGATCAGAATAAGTAACTTTTGATTTTTTTCGTTCAAATCTCAACACAAATCAGCCCTAAAGTAAACTGATTAGCCTCAATTCGATTCTTTATTTTTTTTTCCTTCTCTCTTTCTTATTTTTTTTTCTTGATATCAGATCACAAAAAAGGCAAACTACGCGTAATTGGGTAGCAGACTTCACAATTGATTCACAAGCAAGTTATGTATTCAATTCTGCCCTTTTTATGCAACCCTAATTGATATTAAAGTTATAGAAAAGAACAACTAAAACTTCAGTAGCAAGTCACGCCCCAAACCAAACAGAACAAAAAAAAAAAATAGTCGTAATGAACAGTCGCGATGAATAGTGCACGATGAATTTTTTTTTTAAATAGATGCGCATAAAACAAAGATAACCAACCTGATTTGAGAAGACAAACCCGAGTGCTTTGATACCAACTGATACGAACCCACAAACGAATTCAAGAACCTATGGGCAAATTGATTGAATACTTCCCAAGAAAGTTCACAAATCAGATTATAAGAGCCAAGAACCCTAGATCCAATGTTTGCAAGAAACAAGAACCCAAATTAAAAGTTCAAGAGAAAGACGCCACACTCAAGATTGAGCGATAAGTCGATGAACGCCACAAGAAAGATTAATTCTTGATAAGTTCTTGAAATAGTTTTTAGAACAACAATAAGGTAAAAACCTCACAATACTCATAAAAATATTCTATCTTTTACAATGCTTTGAATGCCTATTTATAGGCTGGTTATTACAAAGAAAACTTCCTAAAATAGATTATCCTATTTAAGAAATATCTCTTACTTGTTGGTGAAGAAATATCTCTTGTGCGTAAAGAAACATCTCTTACTTACTGGTAAAGAAATAACTCTTACTTTCCTAAAAGAGAAAAACGCAATCAACCTTTTCATATGCTGATCACATGACTAATTAAACTAGGAAAGTCTTTCTTTCCTAAAAAGAATAACTCACACGCCTAAATAGATAAGGAAAGTCTTACAATCTGACCAATTTTAAACATGCCAATTTTAAGCTTAGCCTTTACCAGAATCTTCTAGAACTTGAATCATGTTAATGGATCTTTGTCGCCCAAGTGGATCATGCTTCATGCTTGAACTTTCACAATTAGCCCATCTATCTTGAATAAGTCTATTCAATGCTTCCTTCATCCTTTTTGCTCTTGCCCGAGTCATAGAATCTTCATTTATGTTCAACGGATTAGATTTCATTGCATCACATTACCACCTCGACCACCACCTCGTCCACGTGTATGCGTTTAGTCAACTTTCAACAAAACTCCAATGTATGTCTTTGTCTTCCCACAATAATCACACTTTAAAGTATCCTTAGACACAATGCTACTCCCCTCAGTAGGCTTGGACAAGGCTGAACTCATATCACGTTGAGGGATAACAACTAATGTAGACTAGTCCTAAGTAGGAGCATAAACCATAGCAATCATTCGACTCTTCTCCTGTTGAACATGGGCATAAGCTTCTTGTAAAGTAGGGAATGGATTGCGACCCATAATTTGAACTTGAGCCTGATTATGTTCAATATTAAAACTCGCAAGGAAGTCAAACACTTGTTCCTTTTCGACCATCTTCTAAAATTTAACAGTATTACTAGTACAATCGGCTGTCAAACTCTAGTAGTAATCAACCTCCAGCCATAAGGTAGTCGACTCTGCATAATAAACTATAAGGGTTTATCTTTTTGATTAGTCTCTCGAACTTTCTTTTGAAAATCTTATGGCTTTGCATCATTACCCTCTGAGAATATGTATGTGCTACAGTTGTCCATATCTTATGAGCTGTATCAAGCAACAGAAAACCACGATGAATAGAGGATTGCATTGAATTAAGCAACCACAATATCACCAAAACATTTTCAGATGTCCACTACTTCAGTAGAGAACCAGAGTCGGTGGGTTTCTTAGTTTTCCAAGTCAAATATCTATTTAGAGAGATGACTTGGATTGATAACAAACAAGCTCGGGACTATGCTAAATAATTGTGCCCATCTAATTTATTTGGACTAATTTAGAGAGAGGGGTTATTGGCGAGGATGTCTAAATGGCTCAACCCATGTCCTCCGGTATTCCCATCGGCGGTAGCATAGGTCACTTCCTTCTGACATGGTTCAAAATAAAAAACAAGTAATCACGAGAAAAACATGATTGAAAAATTTGTCCGTAACCAGAATAAGGCATCAACTATCCCAAAAGGCTTCAATAGTAACTATTGGAGCAAAATAGTGGAGGCTAGAGCAGGAAAAGCCAAAAAAGGGCCAACAGTGGCCAAAACAGGCGTTGGCAGAGCGAGAAGGGTCAAAAACTTCACAAATCCTCACAAATCTAATCCAAAGAACAACAAAAACAACTGGGCATCAATTATCTACCCTAGTCGAGGCTCACAACACAGATCCGAAGTAGGGAAAACCGTAAAGGAATTAGAGAAGCCAGATCCGATCGAGGACCATAGCTAGGACTCCAAAAACCCCAAAAATCATCCCAAAAGTCAACAATCTTCAACAAAAAAAATGGGTAATGTAGATCCAACCTATTCACACCTCATACAGTGACATCGAAGCAGAAATCCTTCGAAATCTCCATAAAAAACTAGATTTGGAGTTCGAACTCAAAAATAACCAAAAATCCTAAAAAAATTGAAAGTTTTACCAAATGATTTCAAAAAATTTCAAGAAAATCACCATAAAATTTAGCACTTAGAGTCTATGAAATTTGTAATTATTTTGTGAATTTTTGACATGTTCATGCTGACGTCAACATGTCAGAAGCTGAAATCAGTAACCGAAAAATGATGCCATCAACTGAAAAAATGACGTTAGCAGGGTTTTCTCGGGTTTGATAATTTCCTAAAATTTCTAACAACTTTGAGACTTTAAATCTAGATTGCTGCTCTGATACCAAGTTAAATTATAAAGTAATTAGGGTTAGGAAGAGAAGAAGATTAGTAAGAAGAAGAGAGATTACAGAAGAGCGTAGTGTGTTAGGGTTTAAATCCTAATATAAGATGACATAACATAACAATGAGATACCAACATATACTAATCAAGCTTCTAATGACACTTCAGGTTCTCTAGTACATTAGATTTCTGCCAATAGTTGCATATACTATTGATTCTCATGATGATCTCTCTCAACTTCGTTAACTCATCCAATAGTTATCTCTCAACTTCGTTAACTCATCCAATAGTTATCTTTATTTTTTACACATTTATCTATTCTTACTATTTGTCTTTCTAGTGAAGGTAATTATGCATGTGTGATTACTTAATCTTCTTTGTAATCTTGGATCATTGATTCGGGGACTAGTGCTCATATGTTTGGTATTTTTTCCCATTCTCTAATTTTCATTTGTCTAACTCATGTATTGTGTTAGCTGATAGTTCTTTGCGACTGATACATGGAATTGGTGATCTCCATCCTATTCTGTCTATGCCATTAAAATCTGGGTTGTTTGTTCCTAATTTTTCTTTTTAAATTGTTATCTGAGTCAATTAATTAAATTTTTATCGTATTCGGTAACTTTTTTTTCATCTTGTGTTTTTTAGGAACTCAACACGAAGAAGGTGATTGGTGTGAGACATGAGCGACCCTGTGATTTGGTTTGGTTCCTAGTGATTAGGTTCTTGCCTTGAGTGTTATTATGTCTCATCTTTAGTGACACTTTTGACTAGGTCATCCTTCATTACAAAAGTTGTGTCAAGTTATCCCTGGTCAGAGTTCTTCTTTTTTATAAGAATGTGATGTTTGTCAATTGGGCAAACATTACCATAGTTTTTTTCTTCCTAGTTCTTTAAGTCGTTAGTTTAGTTCATTTCATGTTGTTCTTACAGATATATGGGGTCTTGCAACATGTAAAAAGTATTTTTTGTTTTCAGCACTTTGTTATCATTGTTAATGATTTCTCTTGTATGACTTAGTTATTTTTTTATGAAAGACCGATCTAAATTGCATAAGGTCTTTACCATTTTTTATAATAGAATTCTGGTCCGGTTCAATACCCATATTAATGTTCTTCTGTCTGACAATGTCATTGAGTATTTCAATCATTTATGAAAAACTTTTGTGTATATTATGACATTATCAATCAAATTACCTGTCCTCATACCTCCTAACAAAATGGCATTG
The DNA here is from genome assembly GCA_963454935.2 of Ilex paraguariensis. Classification (NCBI taxonomy): domain Eukaryota; kingdom Viridiplantae; phylum Streptophyta; class Magnoliopsida; order Aquifoliales; family Aquifoliaceae; genus Ilex; species Ilex paraguariensis. The sequence continues at coordinate 27,785 of CAUOFW020000909.1, forward strand.
CCGAACACAAACATTGTCATTTGTTGGATGTTGCCCGCACCTTCATGTTTAACATGCATATGTCAAAATCATGTTGGGTTGATTCTGTGCTTATCTCAATTTATCTTATTAATCACATGACTTCCTCCATTTTGACAACAAATCTCCTTTCTCGTTACTTTATCATGATAAACCGTTATTTAGACTTATTCCTCGTGTTTTTGATTGCGTTGTATGTGTTCATCTTCTTGGTTCGGGGTGGGATAAACTTTCAACTTGCTCAGTTAAGTGTCTTTTTGGGACATTCTTGTACTCAGAAAAGTTATGGGTGCTATGACCTTATCTTTCGCCGATAGTATGTCAGTGCTGATGTTACATTTTTTGAGTCATCGTCTTTCTTTTCTCTATTAGGACATGCACTTTCCCCAAATTTAGTCTTTCCTAGTCAGGAAGAGCTCTTGCTGCCTATTGTACCAGATTGTATTTCCCACCCTTTTTGATTACTACTCTGTTGTAGGTTTATCGTCATTCTAAGGACTAACTGGTTATTCCATATGCTCCAGCTCTACAATCATCACTTGATTCTATTGAGGTCTTACTGTCAACTAGTTTGGCCACTTCTGATTTACCAAACCATCATTCGTACTTGTATCAAGAATTCCATTTCCATTTCTATTTTTGTTTATTTACATTGACTTTCATCATTCTTTTGTTGTTTTGTATCGACTGTCTTCTGTATTTGTTCCTAGCTCTTTGCGACAAGCTTTGACATCTTTTGGTTAGAAATTGGCTATGGATGTAGAAATGAAAGCCCTTAAGGGCATAAACTACTATATAGAGTCTTGAGTGCCTTCCTTTTGTAAACCAACTAAGTTAATTCCGATTGAATGCGGAATCCCACTAGCTTCGTATGCACTCCTAGATCCATAAAGGGACATGGGCTTCTCTATGCCGGTGTAGCTAAGCAAAGAGCAGAAAGAAGGAATCACAAAAGAAATTCATTCTTTCAACATTTGATGAAACTTACCGGTCATGAGAATCAAACAAGGGATCTTACTTCTCTTCTTTCTATTAAGTTGTCTGTTAGTTGTCGTTGAATTTATACAGTGAGTATCAACCCGATGGTTCAGTTGAGCATTTGAAGACATGCTTAGTTGCCAAAGGCTACACATAGACATGGTATGGATTATTATGAGACTTTTTCTCCTGTTATTCGTCTTATCTTTGTCAGAGTTCTTATTTCTGTTGTAGTTAGTTATGATTACCCTTTGTATCAACTAGAAATCAAGAATGCAGTTTTACATGGAGACTTACAAGAGGAGGTATATATTCTATTACCTTAGTTAAGGAACAATTAGTGTGTCGTTGAAGAAAGCACTATATGGTTTGAAATAATCACCACATACTTAGTTTGATAAGTTCAGTACTATTGTACTTGAGTATGGTTTTCGGCGTTCTATTTCAGAACCATTTAGTTTTTATTTGTCGTTCTTCCACATGTATTATTATTCTTATTATGTATGTTGATGACATTATCATTAATGGTAATGATTTAGATATCATTGCCCATTTTCAAGATTCATTTGGGGAATCAATTCCATACTAAAAACCTATGTCTTCTTCGGTATTTTGTTGGGATTGAAGTTGTTCGGTCAAAGGAAGGTATCAGTTTGTGCCAACGAAGTATGTATTAAATTTATTGTCTGAAATTGATACTCTTGGTGCACTTCCAACTGATACTCCCATGGACTCTACGATTAAGTTAGATGCTGAGAGTTGTGAAGTTTTTGATGATGTAAGCGTTATCAAAGGTTGATTATTAAGCTGTTTTATTTTATAGTTACATGTCTTGATATTACCCGTGGTGTTGTTAGTCAGTTCATGCATGCTCTTCGTAAGTCTCATTGAGAGGCTATTTGCCATATTCTTCGGTATCTGAAAAGAGCACCGGATAAAAGATTATTATATCGTTCTTCATCATCAATGACTATTATTGGCTTTTTTGATACTACTGGACAGATAATCGTGTTGATAGACGATTTATTTTGGGTTACTGTATGTTTATTGGTGGCAATCTTGTGACGTGGCGCAACAAGAAACATAATATAGTTGCACATTCAAGTGTAGAGACTGAATATCGGGTCATGGCTCATATTGTGTGTGAAATGTTGTGAGTTCATTCTTTAGTTCATGAATGAGTATTAGTGTGGCCTTTCCTATGGAAATGCATTGTGACAACTAGACGGCTATTTTCATTGCGAGGTCTTTCATAAGAGGACTAAACACATTAAAGTAGAATATCATTTTATTCGAGATCTCCTAATGCGAAAGGAGATTATCACACGATACATCAAGTCTACTAATCAGCTGGGTGATATTCTTACCAAACCATTGACTCGATCTGTTTTCACTAATCTTTGTTCCAAATTAGGTATCTTTGATTTTTATGCTCCAGCTTGTGGGGGAGTGTTAGAGTTCTTATTTTATATTATTATAAATGTATGGTAATAATGTAATTACTCATAATATCAATTTATTATAAATAAGAGTGTAGGGCAACATAGCTCATACAAAGATTATTCTCATTCTTTTTCTCCTCTTCTCTTCTTCTGTCCTGCTCTCCTCCTTCTAACATATTGTAGTTTTTTACTTCTTAACTGTCAAGATCCTGGTCACACCAAAAATAGATCTCAAGGACCAAGCTACAATAAGAAATGGAGAAGAAACTCAGATTATTACATTACTTTCAGAGAACTGCTTCTAATAAAGTCAAACTTCATTTTTAATCTATTTTTGCAGCATAAATTTCTTTTGACAGATATGAGCATCATTTGAGGACAATTTACTCAAAGTTGTCTACTTTTAATAGCATTAACAGTTCTTTTGTTTGAATGGTAAAAACCCCCGTTTAACAGGGATGGAAGTGGCTCTTCATTCTGAAATAATTATTTTGTTCTCCATCTATTGCGTTTTCAGAGCTTCAAAGTTTCCAATTAATGCTTTAGCTTCTAGGACGGTTTCTAAATTTAAATTATTATTGGCATGGTGTAATAGTCACTGATGCAAATTGTTATGCCAAACGTCTGTGAGATTTTTTGGTATCTTTACTTTGTTGCATGACTTTAAATATATGCTGCTATACTTGAATCAATTATAGAATATGTGTGCTATTTGGAACAGGTTCTTTACTTGTGACATTTGAAATGTCTCTTTCCATCTAAATTTCACAGTTCGTATGGCCAAAATTTGTCCACCAGCACATTTATTGGGGAAACCTCATTTGCAATACTCATTGCCATCTTGGGACTCGTCTTGTTTGCCCATTTGATTGGAAACATGCAGGTATTGAGAAACACTTACTCTCTTTGACCGATATTTTTGTTTAGATTAAGTTCCAAAATAAATGTTTGAAATGCTCTAACAATCTCAAGGACTGCTCTTTTTCTTGAAGTGTTATGAAACTGATAATGGTCAACTGACAATTAAAAAATTCATTTTTTTTGTTAATCATCGAAATTATATTAGAAAAAGAAACAATAACATCAAAAAGATACCATGGAGGACAAGACATCCTCCCAAGGATTATGACAAAAAATAGGAAAACTACATCAAAAAAATCCAAACCAGCGGTGTAAAAGAGAGGAAGGCCATCAAACTCCTTGGTCACTGATGCCCACAAGAACCAGAAACTACACTCTAGCCCATAAGCAATGATTGCTCTCTCTTTTCCTATCAAAACTCTAGCATTCGGTTCAACCAAATCACTCAAAAGCCAAGAATAGCACAATTTGAAAAAATTTGTAGCCGAAATCCCATCTAAAGCCCCTGAAGGCTTCCATAAACATGGAGACATAGTGCCTAGGAACCACCCAACTCATTTTTGCCAATTGGAATAACTTCCACCACTGTTCTCAAGCAACGGGACAATGATCAAGGGTTCCCCCTAACTTTGAAACATAACGCCCCACTGTGGTAGCAAACAAGCATAAGGCTTCCTTTTCTGAAGCACATCATTAGTATAAATTTTGCCACGAGCTATCGGCCATGCACTAAATTTGGACCTTTATGGCACCTTTGCCTTCCAAAGCATCATAGATGGAGAGAACACTGGAAAAGGTGAAAGTGTCAATCAAACACTCAAAGAAAGATTTACAAGAGAACATCCCAGATGGATCAACCACCCTACTCTTATATTCTCCATAATCACTTGCCCGTAAGGGGCGCAGTCATACATTTTCTTCCTTTTTCATGAAAAAATATCTGATACTACCACCGAATCACCTTGAGTGCTGTGATCCCAATACTTCTATGGATGGTATTGGGAATTTGGGATTCTACTGAATGCTTGTGTCATTTATGCTTAGTTATTTTCTAAAAATGGCTTTGGAGTCGCACTAAAAGCTCTTTTAAAATTTGACTTGATAACAGGGTATTTCTGCGATTATTAGTTTTGGAGGTTTAGCCTGGTGTAATTGATCTTCCTTAGAAATTTCAAAGCTGTTTTTAGTCTTTGTAAAACATTTGTTTTCTATTATTTTTCTTGATATGATGTTACTCCAGAAAAGGTTCACTCAAGTACCATCAAATTTCAGATTTATTAAGCCCTCCTTCATGTGATGGTAAATGGAGCTTTTGAAAACAGAATATTTCAGTGATGCTGAATGGAAAATGAGATCAAGCCAAATGTTGAAGACCAACAGTGAAGAGAATAAAATTTATGGAGTGATTAGGAGATTTTTTCATATCTAATCAGTTGAATTCTTGGCTTCTGAAATATTTGTTGGTTTTCCTGGTGCATACATTTACATCCACTAGATTTTGGAACCTTTAGTTGTTTATGGTGGTCCTTGTTTCCTCATGGTACTTATCATTTTCCATTACCATGCTTATGTGGACTATTTACCTGATGACTGATTACTGATGTGCAATAGACTTAACCATAAAAATACCACTGGTGAGTGTATACAATTGTAAGAAGCTGTCAGTATCCACCACTGGTATTTAAGAGAATCAGCTGAAGTTGATTGAAGAAGAACCTGAGGCTACTAGGTTGAAGAGTGAGTAAAAGTAGATTACCTAGACCGATGGTTAGCATAATAATTTCTCGTACTGTGTTGAAAACAGTGGACTAGAATCTAAATGAGGTGACCTACGTCTTTTGGCTGAACAATTATTTGAAGATTGGAATTGCAGAATATATTGATTTCACACAAGAAATAGGTAGTTTCTGGTGGGAAAGCGAATCAAAATATGCAGAAGTTACATGAGTTTGTAATTAGGACTTCTATATTTAACATGCATTGTATTGTACGACTTCTCAGGTGTTCACATGTCAAAGTAGTATCAACATACCCATATAAAATCTTACTTTCTACTTCTTTTGTGGCCTGTATTGTACAGTTCATGTCCGTTTACAGCAGACAGACTCCCATAGCAAACATTATGAGAGACTAAGAAATAGACGCAAAACGTAGATATCAGGATTGCCACTTGCAAAAGACATCACCATCGGTATTTGTTGTAGCTGCTAATATCAATGCATAACTTGTAAGCGACTGTCTGTGTCTATAAGTAAAAGTCCCTCTTGAAATGTAGTGCCTAGACTTTCACCTCATCTTCAGGTTCATCATAATTGGGGACATTAAGTTATCAACGGGTCCTCCTCAATTCTTACCAATTGTGAGCTTTTGATGGGTTTTAGGGAAATGTAATGTACCCATTAGATGCCCAAGATTATGAATCTTTCAAAACCCTTTCTGCAGTACAGAATTGCCATCATGTATTTCTTTGATATGATTACTATCCAGCTTATCTGCAAATGAGAGGGCCATTCAATCTCTATGTGGAATAGTTTAGTATGATTTTGTATGTGTTGCAATATTAATAGAGAACATAACACGTTGAAATGTTTTTCTTGCTCACCATTTGTACTTGTTGCAAGTGTAGACCTACCTGCAATCTATCACTGTGAGGCTTGAGGAGTGGAGGCTAAAGCGACGTGATACTGAGGAGTGGATGACGCATCGCCAACTCCCTCGAGATTTGCAAGAACGTGTTCGGAGGTTTGTACAATACAAGTGGCTTGCAACACGAGGAGTTGACGAAGATTCTATACTGCATGCCTTGCCTACAGATCTTCGTAGAGATATCCAACGCCACTTATGTTTGGACCTTGTTCGACGTGTAAGATATTTTTTGCTTTCATCCTCATCTAATGCTATATATGTGCTACACCAAGGTCCATTTCCAATGTGCAAGTATAGTGTACCTGCACTTGTTTTCACAATTCAAGGAACACATAAGGAAGAGAATTTCTAGTAAGAAAACTATCATTTTGTGCAGTATTGTGATTCACTTCTGGTTTCTATTGGCCTAGATAGCATTCTGTCTTGCAAAAACTGAAATTTTTTTTGCTCTTCTTATTGGGATACCTTTTGTATTGTGCCTCATATCCACTGGGCAGAGACCGGCTTCATCGACTTCCAGTGTCCATATGGAATGCATCTATATCTCCTGGGGATAGGGATGGCAGTGGATCAGGGCGGGGGAAGTAGTCTCCACCCCTTTATCCGCTTCAAAAATATTCGTCCACCCCCGTTAGCAGGTGAAATTTTAATCCCTGTCCCCACTCCACGAGTAAATTTTGATTCCCGTCCTTGTCCTTGCCATTGTCCCAGTCCATAATAATTAATTTATATGATTTTAAGAAAAAATTAAAAAAAATCATAAAACCTCACAAATGGTTTTGTAAGAAGGATGAAACCATATTACATAACAAGTGGATCAAAAAAAAAAAAGAGTAAATTTTTTTTTTGGGATAAAGAGGAGAGTGTGTGGGTGGGTGGGGTTTGTGATAATATATATATATATATATATGTATGAATAAATAGGTGGAATTTGTGTCTTTGTGATATTATATATATGTATTACAAATAACCTATGCCTAAAGGCATTAAGTAATTCAAAAAACCTCGAGCACCGGTCTTGCAATATAAATATTTTCAAACAGTACTTTATTTTCTTTAGTTACACAATTCAAAATCATGTTGAAAACACTATTTTCTAAAAAATTTTGGCAAAACATCTCTAAAAACACAACCCCTAAAAATATCAACATACACAATTTATATATTTAATCATTATACCTACCAAATATCTTTTTTTTTTTTGGGTTGGAGTCGAAATTGCGTGTTGACGGGTGTATAGAGAGAGTTATATGAGAGATGAGAGTATGACATAGATAAAAATTAGAGTTTTAATAGGTATTAGATATATTTTGTTATTATTAGATATATATTGCCATTCAGGCCAAACTCTCCAATTCTTATTACTTTATTATTATATGCGTTTAGGATAAAGAGAATGTGTGTATGTGAGTATGAGGTAGATAGAAAAATAGAGTTATATGAGAGATGAGTGTATGTTAAAATGTGTGAGAGATAAGAGAGAAAACTGTAAAATGAATGAAAATTCAATTAAGATTATATAGATACAGATAGATAGATATATAATGACATACATGGACAGAGTTATACAGGGGCAAGGGTGGGCACAGGTAGGGGTGTTCACCCTACCCTATGGGTAGGAAATATGCTTTTCATCTTCCTACCTGATACTTTGTGGAAGAGTTTTTTCTTGGCCTACCCTACCCGACAGGTGTGGTATTCCTACTCGACTTCTTACCCGATTAATCGGGTAGGAAGTCAGGTAGGAAATCGGATAAACATTTTTGTAACAATTAATTTTTGGATCATTTTAACAATTTAATTAAATACTATGTACCAATTTAACAACACAATAAATAAATTAACACTAAAATCTAAAACAACTACAACAAGAATTATAATAAAACACAAGAAAGTATGAACATCAATTCACCATAATTGTTACACAAATACAATAACAATTAATTTAAGTTTAAACTTTAAACTATATGAAATACATTAAAATCATAATTGTTCTGTCTGTGGTTAGGTTTTTTTTTAGTTTATATATATATATATAAAAAATTATTGCAGGTAGGGTAGGGTAGGAATGTAAAAATGGATGGCTATTCCGCATTCCTATCTGAAAATTGTCAGAAAACCAAAAATTCTTCCGCATTCCTACCCGATTTTTGTGGCTAGATGTTCAGTAGGGTAGGGTAGGGTAGGAACTTGCGGCCGATCAGAAATTTGAACACCCCTAGGCACAGGTCCGCCTTCAAATTTTTTTTAAAGAACATGATATGTATATTTATATTTATATATTCTACACATTTTTTACTTGTGCTTACTCTATAATTTTCTTATTTCAATTATTTAGTTTTTTTTTATTATAATAAAGTTTTCTTCAGATGACCTCCATTTTATTATGAATTTTTGCAATTGAAAGTTTTTCAATTGATCTTTATTTGACTTTGTTTTTCTACCATAAAATGTCTTTTATTTTTATTTGATTATTGATTATAGTCTTTATTATGTGCCAATCGATTTTATTTTTTTAATATGTTTACCGTTTAAATTTTTGTTTAATAGTTTTACTATGCTAATATTTTAGTGATAATGTTTAGAACATCGTTTATTAAATAATTTTAATGGATGGTTAGTGGATGACTGATATTTTTTAATTATAAAAATGACAATTAGGTTCACTTTTTTTACAATGGTGATAATTAGTCAATATTGTATACATATACAATATACATTATTTTTTTGTCATTTTATTTTAAATAGACTTCATGTATCAAATATGATATAATAAATATAAATATATCATATAGCATGATTGGTTAGGAGAAAAAACATTAGAGTGTATAATGAACGTGTCCACCCTAAATAAAATTTCTGGCTGATGACCTATGTTAATGGACCAAAAATTTGTTAGAAATAATCCTTGTTATTAGAGTTTTAATGGGTATTAGATATATTTTGTTATTATTAGATATATATAACCGTTCAGGAGATGGGAGAATGTGTGTTTAAAACGTGTGAGAGATAAGAGAGAGTATAAGATAGAGAGAGAGTTGTGTCAGTAAGTATGAGATAAGGAGAGAGAATTAGATGAGAGATAGTAGTTTTAGAAAATTTTCGCATTACAACAGTCGGATCAATAATCGTCGAGCAATCTGAGCCATGAAAAAACAAACTTTTATAACTACTTTATTATATATATATATATATATAGTACGAGTTTAGCAAGGCGGGGAGGGACGGGACAGGGATGAGTTTCAGTCCATCCCTGCATGGGCTTATATGGATATCCTCGTATAAGTCCACTGTCCAATACGCATGGTCCATCCCTGGTCCAAACAGAACGGATTTGGACGAATATTTATTTTTTCTGGTCCACTATCATCCCTACTTGGGAGAATCGTATATGCCCCATTTCATAGAATTTTGCCGCTTTGTGAATAGGGTAGACTAAAGGAGTTTTTGCTCTTGTTAACGCATGAGTGCATGTACTGGGCTAGCGTTCTACTACATTTTAGGCTTCATGGAGATCTTAATAAATCTAAATCACTTCTAACTCATGAATTTTCACTTTTTGGTTGTTGATATCGTCGTCCTAGTAAGTCAATGTAGGACCAATTCAATGCCAATTCTTGCTTCCCCTGGACAGGTCACTCTCCTGGAGAAAGTTGTAGCAATAGCTTTTCATTAGTTCTTGCATTAAATCACGATTAACTTGAAACAATTCCAAATTGCAGGTCCCCTTTTTCTCAGAGATGGATGATCAACTACTTGATGCCATATGTGAGCGCCTCCTATCATCCTTAAGTACTCAAGGCACCTACATAGTTCGTGAGGGGGATCCCGTTACAGAAATGCTTTTTATTATCAGAGGGAGACTAGAGAGCTCAACTACAAATGGAGGCCGAACAGGTTTCTTCAATTCAATTACATTGAGACCTGGCGACTTTTGCGGTGAGGAACTTCTTGCATGGGCACTGCTTCCAAAATCTACTCTCAACTTGCCTTCTTCGACAAGAACAGTGAGAGCCCTTAATGAAGTGGAAGCCTTTGCATTGCGAGCAGAAGATCTCAAGTTTGTAGCCAATCAATTTAGACGTCTCCACAGTAAGAAGCTTCAACACACATTTCGTTGTTACTCTCACCACTGGAGGACTTGGGCTGCCTGTTTCATTCAGGCTGCTTGGTGCCGACACATGAAGAGAACGATGGCAAAGAACCTTAGCATGACAGAGTCATTCTCCTCTTTTGCTCCTGATGAGCAAGTAGTTGATGAAACAGAACAAGAAAGCGAAGAGGACAATGCTAAACCAGTAAATTCGTCTCAAGCAAAACAGAACTTGGGAGTCACAATACTGGCTTCAAGATTTGCTGCTAACACAAGGAGAGGAGCTCAGAAGACCAAGGATGTTGGATTGCCCAAGTTGCAGAAGCCTGAAGAGCCTGACTTCTCGACTGAGCCAGATGATGACTAGTTTTTTTTGAACTGTAGATGATGACTAATTCAAATGTGGTAACAGTGTGAGTTATGACAACCGCCACTATCAAGGGAGAAGTTGCAGAATCCTTTAAAGAAAATTCCAAAATTAGGTGAAGGTTTGGATCTTCATACAAGAACACATGATGCACAGCTCTAATTGCATTAGTTGTATTGTAGTGTAAAAGCATGCCATTCAGTAGAGGTAAGCTGCTTCCAATTTATTTGCTTTCCTTGACAAATACATGTAGCATGCCTTGGAAACGTGTCAGGTAATGGTTAAGAGCAGTCAGCAGTGCAGGCATAGCTTGTTGCATAATTTGAGGTTTTGAAATTCTGGTTCAATATGTATATCAGAGTTCTGCTTTTATGCATTTTTTTTTTTTTTGGGTTCAAGTTTTAGGACAATATAAACTTCATTGTTAGTGTGATATTTGCTTAAAAATTTTGCCGGTTGCACTACAATTACAATATGGCTTGCATATGTGATTGGATATTGAAATGCTCTTAATGTTAGGATCTTCCCATTTGATTATACACGAGAAATCGCTAGCACAACCTAGAAGGGGGAGGGCTGAATAGGCTAATTAAAAATTATCGATTGAACAACCTTCATTTTATAACCTAAGCGATCACAATTGCCAAATTAAAAGATTAATTTGTCAATTAAGCATTTGAACCTTTTTTACTCACAAAAAAAACCTTTCATGATTGAATGGATATGTATATGCAATCATTTGATCCCTCCTACAAGTCAAGTACCAAAACCTCAATTTTGATGAAGAAATTGAATGAAACAACTCAAGTGTCAGTTCATTAGACATAATGTATGCTACAGCAAGTGTGTGCAAAATTTAAGGAAGAATAAGAACATCCACAGTGTAAGTAATTTTTACATGGAAACTCTTTCAAAAAAATCAAGAAATTTGTTTTGGTTCACCTAGGCTAATCTACTAAACACAAAGAAAATTACAAGTACTTGAGTCTTCTTATACCTTAACCAATTTGCATATGGTTAGATGCTTCTTTCTTTGTCAATCTCTTCTTCGGATTCACCCATTGAAGTCTTGAGCAGTTTCACTTGGACGTGCTCATCGTGATGAACTGTCTAGGCCTCAAGTAATATTTAAGCATCCTCTCCCAAGACACTTGGTATGCACACAACCAATATAGATTTAGGCAAAACATAAAGCAAGATCTTCTTCTCCAAGGTGTGAAGTTGCAAGAAGAATTAAGATAGTTTGGCATTTGGATCTTAGGGATATAGGAGTTTCTTGGCTCTCTAGTTTTTTAGGAGGATACTTTGAAAAGTATTAGAGAGTTCCACTTTATGTACATCGTTGGAATTTGAGTGTAATTGGGGATCAAGAAAAGCTAAATTTGCAAAGTACCACTCAAGCCATCAGAGAGTGGTTTGCATTGGAATGAGAAAAGGATTCAATCTAGGATCGTGCCGTCTGAGAATCACTTAAGTCATTTCAGATTGTTTGAGCAACTTGAGAATGGCAAAAAAGGCGGTCTTTATCGCACAACTCGTCAACCTTCTCTAATTTTTTCCTAAGTGTTTAGTGATCTCTCTAGCCGAACACAAGCAAGCAAAGGGTAGTTACTACTAGTTTTTAAGCTAGTAACTAAGCAAAAACTTGACCTATTGAATCCGATACATGCCTTATCTTATCTTTTCTAAACCTATTTTGATGTTTAGAATTTTTTTTCATGAAAAACTTGTAAAACCCAATAAATTTAAACTTTTGTAAATAAGGGCAAAATAGTAATTTTGTCACTATAGTATGGGTTGAAAACCTTAGTTTTTTAGATATCGGATGACGAAACGGACCTCATTGTTGGATTCGTCTCGCAAAATCTAGTTACCACGTCAAATTTCATCGAATTCCGAGATAATCAATTTTTTTGCGTTTTGCGAGGCGGTCCTGTATCGGGTGACCCAAAAATGGGATTTTCAATAACATTTCAAAAGTTGGGAAACAATTTAAGGCAAATTGAAATAAAATTTATTTGAACTTGAACCGGGGCGAATTTTAATCGTTTGGGATGAAAATGGACCAAGGAAAAAGAGGGCTGTGTGGCGCGTTGTGGACCAAGTATTCTAAGAGTATAAATAGGGAGAAAAATCGGATTTTTCCCCCATTCTTCAGCCGGCCATTAACGTTGAGAGAAAGAGAGGGAAAGTGAGGAAACAACTCTACATTCTCTCTACGATCTACAAGGCTACGGTGCTCAAATCCACTCGGGGCAAGAACAAAAGACATTCTCCTCGCCGAAGGCTACGCGACCACACCAAAAATGACGGGTTTCACCGAAGGTTGAAAAATGAGATTTTGGGGAAGTGAGGATTCAAGTTTTTCTTAGGTTCTTGGAGCTTCCCAACGTCGTTTTACGCTTTAAGAGGTAGAGTTTCTTCTTACTTGGGTTTATTTTACAACCTATAGTGTTATATGTAATGGGTAGATGGATAGCTATATATACCACTTGTATATGGTTGTGAAATGGATAGAGTTGGGTGATTGATGAATTGAGTTTGTGAATTTGACCTAAATTAAGTGAAATTCCTAGATTGGACTTGGTGGGTCACAATTATTGTGTAATTCTATGAAAAATGGGTGTGATGTGGGCATACTATATGCTTTATATTATGCTTTGTGAATGAGTTGTAAATTCTCGAGTGATAACATGAATTGTTGCTTTGATGGTGTTTGCCAAATGCCTATGTGTGAATCAAGTTGTTATGTCATAATGAAGAATAACATGCTTAGAAAAATTGTGTTTGAAAGAAATGTTAATATGTGCTCATTGAGATATTGACATTGTGATAATTTATGGAATTTATATGCTTATGATATGAATTTCCATGGAACATGTAGACATGTGGTTTAAAATTGCTCATATGACATTCATTACATGTGGGCATGATGTTGGAATAGCAATGATGCATTACATTGCATATGCACATAGAGATCACATTTTATGGGTATGAATGCATGGTTGGCATCAAACACCATATAGGTGGATGATGGGTGGGCTCGAAAAAGTTGGATTGAATGTCTGACTGAGTCACACAGTTGCATGAAAAAGACTTGGGTCGGGGTAGCAAGAAGGGCTAGACTATCCCTCGGGTGAGAGACTCGGTATTTAGATACGCACTTTCGTTGGTATAAGAGCCCATAAAGTGTGTCGGTGTACGCAGAACCGTTGGTGGAAGTCCATGAATTCCATGTCGGTTGGGTGACCGTTGGAGTAAGTCCATAAATATCCACTCCAAGAAAGAACCAGAGATTTTAGTTAGTCATTAGGTGTGAAACACAAATGACGGGGGCTTGGAGAGCCCGGTTTTGATACTCACGTCATAGCATGGGGTGAAGGTAGATAGCTAGAGCTAGAAAAGTTCGATTTTAATACACATTGGCATGACATGTGTTGTGGAGCTGAGAAGGGCTCGAGAAAATTGCATGAATGGGCATCATCTCATTTCATGGCATGGTATGTTAGATTTTAACCTTGACTTGCTTAACTGTTGGTTGGAATAATTGTTGTTAAATGTTACATGTGAACATTGCATATACATTTAGATTAGAGAGTAGCCCTTCTAAGAAATACTCTACTAGGCGTTGACTCACTCTATACAAGAAATATTTCAGGTACGGGGCATATTCCGGTGGATGATAAGCATTCAGAGCCTCGAGGGTGAAGAAAAGCCGGTTTGTGACTTTTGGAAACAAGTTTTGTAAAAACTTTGGTTAAATGCCGTTTTGACATGTAAATTATGTAAAGGCTTATGGGTCATGTATAATGTAGAAAATGTTATTATACATGTTTGGGATGAATTTGAGAAGCTTTAGGATGAATTGAAAATAAAAAATTGATGAAATATGAAATTCTGGACAAAACCTACCAGTAGTAGGCAATAACTATCGATAGTTAACAGGTAGTACTTGTCCAGCAGGCAATAACTACCTGTAGTTGACAGTTAGTACCTATTCAGCAGACAATAACTACTGATAGCTAACAGGTAGTACCCGTCCAACAGGCAAAATCTACCAGTAGTTAACAGGTAGTACCTGTCCAGTAGGATGAAACTATCGGTAGCTTACAGGTAGAACTTCTACCGGTAGCTCTTCCAAAAATCTGAAAATTTAAAATTATTTTGCCAACCTTTTGAGCTATGCATCCTTTAGTTCCTATGATGTAAATGGACTATAATGGAGATTGGAATGTGGTACATTGGGCCACAGTTAGATACAAGGAGAAAGATACACGAGTTTCACGTGTGAGTTAAAATCCTGGTAAATAGGAAACTATTGACGTGGTGTCGGATCATGCGACAGTCACGGACATTTCCGTGAGTTGACGGGTAGTCAACAGACCCCCGATTTTTTAGGCGCCACAGCTTGGTATCAAAGTATAGGTATACGAATTATCTAGGGTTTGATGGGCATTGAGTTTAGACCATTGCATGCATTTTACATTTCATCTTATGTGCTTATATTGTGTTACATGATTACATGCTATGAGATTATGTGAATGATATACATGTTAAAATATATATGGAAAGGGACACTAGGGTTAGAAAATCTAACCTTGGGGGTCGGAAAAGAAATGAACGAAATAGTTCAAGGTATAAATGTTTACTAGTGGGTGGTATAAACTCTACTAGGGAAACAAGGATATAAATCTCAATGTTTCAAGTTTGGTCCCTGTCATGGGATACTAAATAAATGCTCTATTGCTATCTAGCATGTGTGTAGATGGCAACTAGAGGGACGGGACATCAGGGTGGATGGAACAATAACCAACCACCACCGGCCTTTGGCCAACAAGCCTTTGTGGAGGTTATTGGTGCGACAGCTGCTACGATTGCACAAGCTAGTGCTACAGCTGCTAATGTTGCACATATGGGTGCAAATGTGAGGCAAGGAGGCACAAGCAACCTCAAGAAGTTCAAAGCACATAAACCTCCGGTATTTAAGGGAAGGGCGGACTCGATGGTGGCTGATCATTGGTTCTAGCAAGTCGATAAGGTATTGAGGGCTATGGAGATCACCTCCGACGACATGAAGATAACCCTAGCTACGTTTCCACTGGAGGGAGAATCCTAATTGTGGTGGGATTGGGTGAAGGACTCCAAGAACTTGGAGGCTATGACTTGGGTAGAGTTCAAGGAACTCTTCATGGAAAAGTACTTTCCGGCGGCTACTAGGCATGCAAAGGCCCGTGATTTTTTAGACTTGAAACAAGGAACCATGACGGTGATGGAATACAAGGCTAAGTTCACGGAATTAGCACATTTTGTTGATGATTATGTGGCCACAGATATGGCCAAGATGAGAAAGTTTGAGGATGGCTTGAAGTTGTCCATCCGAGGCAAAATTGTGGGTCTTCTTCTACAAGACTTGGACTCGATGGTCACCACAGCTATGACCATTGAGAGAGAGATTGAGGATGCAAGGAGCATCCGAGAGTCGGGTGCCAAGGATAAGAAGAAGGAGGGCCAATCCTCTTCTTCTAGCTCAGGAAAGAGGCAGAGGACTTTTCCTCCGCAGGGACAGAGTCGTGGCTATCAGGGCCAAGGGCAACGTCAATCATCCCAAGGCGGAAGAAGCCCGGGGACTACATATCAAGCAGGTCAGAGGACATATTTTATTGCCACCAACCGGGTCATATGAAGCGAGATTGCCTACAGAGGCAAGGAACCCAGAGTTATGGGACGTCTTAGTCCCAATCATCGGTGGGGCAGCCACAGACACACTACATTCCTCCCTACCTCACCATGGGCCAAGGAAGTTAGTACCAGTTCTAGGGTACTACTCATGCTCCTACAACTACACGGGTGGGGACTCCGTAACCAGGCCAGATAGGCCAAGGCATGGGTCGAGGCCGAGGACAGGGCTTACAAGCCAGTACTTCGGGAACCCAGGGGTGTGTTTACGCCATGGTGCCACAGATTGAGCCGACAAATCAGTCGGTGGTACGTTTCTATTCTCTCGCTTATGGGCTAAGTTGTTGTTTGATTCTGGTGCATTGCATTCTTTTATTGCTGCATCTTGTGTGAAAGACTTGGGCTTAGAGGTTGAGACCTTGGGAAAGCCGCTTCACGTGAGTTTTCCCCTTGGAGCTAGGGTGAGAGTTGATCAGATATGTCGGGACTATGAGTTAGAGATCTCAGGGATTCTACTCACCGTGGACTTTAGGGTCATGGACATGTCAAAGTTTGATGTGATCCTCGGGATGGATTGGTTGACGGCACATCGGGTCGTTATTGATTGTGATAGGAAGAGGGTCACTGCTTACACACCTGATGATGTCTGTTTTAAGTTCTAGGGGGAAAAGCATGATGCTTTATCCCAAGCTGTGTATGACCCAAGATGACACGAACAGTTGATGGGTTGGCTTACAAGCCTTACCTTAGAGGAAAATGCGAGACAAGAATTGGGTCTACCTCGGGTTGTTTGTGAGTATGAGGATATTTTTTTGGATAAACTATCGAAATTATCTCCACTTAGGGATGTAGACTTCATTATTGAGTTGCACCCTGGTATATCTCCTATTTCTATGACTCCGCATAGAATGGCGCTGGCTGAGTTGCAAGAACTCAAAGTCCAATTACAAGAATTATTGGACAAGGGCTGCATTAGACCGAGAACTTCACCTTGGGGTGCTTCGGTGTTGTTTGCCAAGAAGAAGGATAAGACTTTTTGACTATGCATAGATTATCGGCAGTTGAATAAGGTTACTATCAAGAATAGATATCTCTTGCCGAGAATTGACGACTTGTTTGATCAGCTAAGAGGGGCGCGAGTATACTCCAAGATCGATCTCCGCACTAGTTACCATCAGTTGAGGGTTAAGGAGGCTAATATCCCTAAGACGGCGTTTCGGACGTGGTATGGGCATTTCGAGTTTATAGTCATGCCTTTCGGATTGACGAATGCTCTAGTGACATTCATGGATCTCATGCATAGGTTGTTCAAACCCTATTTAGATCAGTTCGTCGTGGTGTTTGTCGATGACATCTTGATCTACTCCAGAACAGAGGAGGAGCATGAGGATCACTTGAGGATCGTTCTGCAGACCTTGAGAGACCACTAGTTGTATGCCAAGTTTAGCAAATGTGAGTTTTGGCTTACGAAGGTGAAATTTTTGGGACACGTGGTGTCGGCTTCGCGTGTATCCATGGACCTGGAGAAGGTTGAGGCAGTTATGAATTGGGAGAGACCAAAGTCAGTCTTCGAGATACACAGTTTCTTGGGATTGGCGGGGTACTACAGGAGGTTCATCGAGGACTTCTCCCGACTAGTTGCACCTATGACAAGATTGACCCAAAAAGAGGTTAAGTTTGAGTGGAATGATGCGTGTGAGAAAGCATTCTAGAAGATGAAGCGGAGACTTACTTCTGCCCCTATTTTGATAGTTTCAGAAAGGGGACAGAGGTACACAGTGTATTGTGATGCCTTGAAGGACAGACTCGATTGTGTATTGATGCAATCCGGAAGGGTGGTGGCTTATGGTTCTCAGCAGTTAAAGAATCATGAGCAGAATTATCCCACGCACGACATGGAGTTGGCAGACATTGTCTTTGCCTTGAAGGCTTGGCACCACTACTTATATGGGGAACAGTTTGAGGTATTTTCAGACCACAAAAGTTTGAAGTATATTTTTACACAGCGGGACCTCAACATGAGGCAACTCCGGTCGATGGAGTACCTGGAAGATTATAAGTTCACTTTGCATTACCATTTCGGTAAGACAAACATGGTGGCTGATGCACTCAGTCGAAAGTCACAGAGAGTCTTGGCTAATGTGGCTTCCCGTGAATGAGAGATGCTTGAGACTGTAGGACAGTTCGGGCTACACTATAGGGATTAGTCTCAAGGCATTTTAGGGAGCTTGGTGGCTACGCCTTCCCTATTGAGCAAGGCGATTGAGTTCCAGAGGCAGGACCCCGAGTTATTATCCATCAGGGACCGAGTACAGGCGGGGGCCGGTGATGAGGGTTGGGTCATTCATTCAGATGATAGCCTTCGGTACAAGGGAAGAGTTGTAGTTCCCCATTTAGCGGATCTGAGAGAGGAGATCCTTAGGGAGTTTCACTGCTCCCGATTTGTAGTGCACCCAGGTAGCACGAAGATGTACCATGATCTTCGTCGCCAGTATTACTAGAGTGGGATGAAGAGGCAGGTTGGTGACTTTGTCAGTAGATGCCTCATATGTTAGCAGGTTAAGACTGAGCACTAGAGACCAGCAGGGTTGCTCCATCCCTTGGAGGTAGCTGAATGAAAGTGGGAGCATATCACAATGGATTTTGTGACTTACTTGCCACAAACATCGCATGGACATGACGCGGTGTGGGTGATAGTGGACCAGCTTACCAAGTCGGCGCACTTTTGGGCGGTGCAGATGACCTCCCGACCGGAGGAATTTTGCAAATTGTACATATGAGAGATTGTCAGGTTACATGGGGTGCTCGTATCTATAGTATCGGATCGAGATCCCAGGTTCACCGCCCACTTTTGGGAGAGCATCCAACGGGCTATGGGGACTCAATTGACGATGAGTACGTCATTTCATCCCCAAACGGACGGTCAGTTAGAGAGGACCATCCAGATATTAGATGACATGTTGTGGACATGTGTCCTAGATCTCAAAGGTAGTTGGGAATAGCATTTATCCTAAGTGGAGTTTTCCTACAACAACATTTATAGGCAAGCATACAGATGACACCCTATGAGACACTTTATGGGAGGCCTTGCCATTCTCCAGTCGTTGGACAGAGGTGGGAGAGAGACCTTCAACGGGTCTGAATTTGATTAGAGACACCTCAGAGAATGTGGATTTGATACGGAAGCGTCTTTTTACGGCTTAGAGCTGGCAGAAGAGCTATGTCGATAGACAGCGACGACCTCTGGAGTTTGGGGTAGGAGATCATGTTTTCTTGAAGATTATACCTAAAAGAGGAGTGGTCAGGTTTGGTAAGCGGGAAAAGCTGTCGCCGAGGTATATCGGGTCCTTCAAGGTACTCGAGAGGGTAGGTACAGTGGCTTATCGGTTGGCGTTACCGCCAAATCTATCGGGTGTTCACGTGGTGTTCCATGTCTCTATGCTCCAAAAGTATACTCTAGATCTGACACATGTAGTGGATTGGGGTGAGATGATTGTTGATGCGGATGGGACCTTCGAGGAGGGACCGGTGCGTATCATGGATAGTCGGGAGCAAGTTTTGCGAGACAAGACCATGAGGCTAGTGAAGGTGTTGTGGCAGCACCGAGACATAGAGGAGGCGACATAGGAGCGTGAGGACACTACACGTACCAACTATCCGTTCCTGTTCGAGGATGGAGGTACAAGTTTTATGATTTTATGTATAAAGTCGTTCTTGCATATGGATGCAGTTACGTATATATGTGTGTGTGTGAATTTTGGGGACGAAATTCTTTAAGGGGAAAAAATGTAAAACCCGATAAATTTAAACTTTTGTAAACAAAGGCAAAATGGTAATTTTGCCACTATAGTACGGGTTGAAAACCTGATTTTTTTTCTAGATCTCGAATGATTAAACGGACCTCATCGTTGGATTCGTCTCTCGAAATCTAGTTACCACGTCAAATTTCATGAAATTCTGAGATAGTCAAATTTTTCACGTTTTGCGAGGCAGTTGAGTCTCGAGTGACCTAAAAGCGGGATTTTCAATAAAATTTCGAAAGTTGAGAAATAATTTAAGGCAAATTAAAATAAAATTTATTTGAACTTGAATCGGGGTGAAATTTAATCGTTTCGAGATTAAAATAGACCCAGAAAAAGGAGAGCCATGTGGCGCGTTGTGGGCTAAGTATTCTAAGAGTATGAATAGGGGGAAAAATAAGATTTTCCCCCATTCTTCAACTGGTCATTAACGTTGAGAAAAAGAGAGGGAAAGTGAGGAAAAAACTCTACCTTCTCTCTACGATCTACAAGGCTACGGTGCTCAAATCCACTCGGGGCAAGAACAAAAGGCATTCTCCTCGCCGAGGGCTATGCGACCACACTAAAAATGACGGGTTTCACCAAAGGTTGAAAAATTAGATTTTGGGAAAGTGAGGATTCAAGATTTTCTTGGGTTCTTGGAGCTTCCCAAGGTTATTTTACGCTTCAAGAGGTAGGGTTCCTTTCTACTTGGGTTTATTTTACAACCTATGGTGTTATATGTAATGGGTAGATGGATAGCTATATATACCACTTGTATATGATTGTGAAATGGATAGAGTTGGGTGATTGATGAATTGGGTATGTGAATTTGACCTAAATTAAGTGAAATTCCTAGATTGGAATTGGTGGGTCGCAATTATTGTGTAATTTTATTGAAAATGGGTGTTATGTGGGCATGCTATATGCTTTATATCATGCTTTGTGAATGAGTTGGAAATTCTTGAGTGATAACATGAATTGTTGCTTTGATGGTGTTTGCCAAATGCCTATGTGTGAATCAAGTTGTTATGTCATAATGAAGAATAACATGCTTAGAAAAAATGTGTTGGAAAGAAATGTTAATATGTGCTCATTGAGATATTGACATTGTGATGATTTATGAAATTTATATGCTTGAGATATGAATTTTCATGAGACATGTAGACATGTGGTTTAAAATTGCTCATATGACATTCATTACATGTGGGCATTATGTTGGAATAGCAATGATGCATTACATTGCATATGCACATAGACATCGCATTTTATGGGTATGGGTGCGTGGTTGGCCTCAAACACTACATAGGTGGATGATGGGTGGGCTTAGAAAAGTTGGATTGAATGTCCGACTGAGTCGCACGGTTGCATGAAAAAGACTTAGGTTGGGGTAGCAAGATGGGCTAGACTATCCTTCGGGTGAGAGACCCGGTATTTGGATACGCACTTCCGTTGGTATAAGAGCCCATAAAGTGTGTCGGTGTACGCAGAACCGTTGGTGGAAATCCATGAATTCCGTGTCGGTTGGGTGACCGTTGGTGTAAGTCCATAAATATCCACCCCAAGAAAGACTGGGAGATTTTAGTTACCCATTGGTTGTGTAACACAAATGGCGGGGGCTTGGAGAGTTCATTTTTGATACTCACGGCATATCATAGGGTGGAGGTAGATAGGTGGAGCTAGAAAAGCTCGATTTTAATACACATTGGCATAACATGTGTTGTGGAGCCGGGAAGTGCTCAAGTAAATTGCATGAATGGGCATCATCTCATTTCATGGCATGGTATGTTAGATTTCAACCTTGACTTGCTTAAGTGTTGGTTTGAATGATTGTTGTTGTTAAATGTTGTATGTGAACATTGCATATGCATTTAGGTTGGAGAGTAGCCCTTGTAGGAAATACTTTACTGGGCGTTGGCTCACCCTATACGGAAAATATTTCAGGTACAGGGCATATTCCAGTGGATGATACACATTCAGGGCCTCGAGGGTGAAGAAAAGCCAGTTTGTGACTTTTGGAAACAAGTTTTGTAAAAATTTTGGTTAAATGCTGTTTTAACATGTAAATTATGTAAAGACATGTAATAGAACTTGTATGGGTCATATATAATGTAGAAAATGTTATTATACATGTTTGGGATGAATTTGAGAAGGTTTGGGATGAATTGGAAATGAAGAACTGATGAAATATGAAATTCTTGACAAAACCTACTAGTAGCAGGCAATAACTATCGGTAGTTAACAGGTAGTACCTTTCCAGTAGACAATAACTACCGGTAGCTGACAGTTAGTACCTGTTCAGCAGGCAATAACTACCGATAGCTAACAAGTAGTACCCGTCCAGTAAGCAAAACCTACCGGTAGCTAACAGGTAGTACCTATCCAGTAGGAGAAAACTACTGGTAGCTTATAGGTAGAACTTCTACCGGTAGGTCTAACAAACACCTACCGGTAGCTCTTCCAAAAATCTAAAAATTTAAAATTATTTTGCCAACCTTTTGGGCAATGCATCCTTTAGTTCCTATGATGTAAATGGACTATAATAGAGGATGGAATGTGGTACATTGGGCCACGGTTAGATACAAGGAGAAAGGTACACGGGTTTCACGTGTGAGTTAAAATCTCGGTAAATAGGAAACTATTGACGTGGTGTTGGATCATGCGACAATCATGGGTATTTCCACGAGTTGACGGGTAGTCAACGGGACCCCCGGTTTTCGAGGGGTCACAAAACTCAAGAGTCATTCACGAATAATCCTAAATCCAATAACGTTATCCCAATAAGCCAAGGTCTAAAAATAAACCAAGGGTTCTTATGTATTTACGTCATTACCTTGTTGTAAGCTCTCGAAGGTGCATTCAAAATCTCTTGATTTGGCTTTGAAACTTAAACTACTTCCTTCTTTGAAGCTTTCACAGTTTAATCTTTGAAGCATCATAACCATGGGCTCAGGTTGAGATTTACAATAAGACGTCATGAAATTAGCCAATAATAATCAATTTCCTAGCATACATAATACACCAACTTTCTTCTTTCTAATGGTATGATTTACCGCATCAACATTTGATGTTTAGAGTTCTTTTCCACTGATCTCAAAAAAAAATGTTCAATTTATTTTTCATATAAATCTGACGCCTATTATACTTGAACTCCTATTTTAATTTCAATAAAGCTATGCATCCCAAATGAGTTTACCAAATATTGTATCCACAATGATGTGGTAACATAATTTGCACTAAATGTTTAGTGGAGTGAGTGGGACCCATTAATCCTACTATTTACACTGATTTGGTTTACAAATTTTGGTAAACAATTTGATAAGCATACAAGAATGCTCTTTTAATTTCTTGTAAAAAATTTTCATGAGTTACCTTGAAAAAACTTTGGCAGTGTTTGGACTATATTTTAAAATATTTGTGAATAAACAATGAATGACATATGTCCACAAACTAAATCAACCAAAGTAGTGTGCCACAAGGTAGTCATCTAATAAACACGGGGATTAGCAAGCTGGTTGACATGATTTTTCAAATTTAAGAGGGGTAGTTACATGAAGGCTCTTGTTTTGAAAGAGTGGGTAGTTAAACTAGAATTTAAAAGGCGACAGTTATAAAAAAATCGACTGGACCTCTGAAGTTCAAAGAAGCAACAGTTGAGGTGAAAGAAGAAAATGGAAGGAAACTACCAAAAAGCTGGTGTAACCGTCGATAAGAGGTGCCATTAAAAAAGGCACTAATCACAAAGAGAAGGACATGATCCCACAATTTGGGCATTTTAGGTGTAGTGCTTAGCATAGTTTAGATTGGGATATAGTAAAATTAAGGCTGATTCCTCAAATATTTTATAACCAAAGTTTCAATTAAGATTAATAAAAGTGTCCTCTCTTTTGTTCATCTTTGTTGTGATTTTTCTTGCTTCAAAATCTACTGATTGATTTCATCCAAGGAAGTTTTGAAACAAGATAGATGAACCCCAAATCAAGTAATTTCTTAAAACCACTCTCTTGAAGGATTACACTCGTCAATTGTTGGAGAAAATCTTTTGCACACCAATAATTTTTGGCATACCCAGTGGGACAACTTACTAACTTGTATCAAAATAGTATGAACAAGAAAGAAAGATGAAGCACTGATTAGAACAAAGTGTGACAAGCACAAGAGGACACACCCAGTGGAGCCAACCATGTTGAAGGAAATTCAAATTCCAACCAAGTAGAACTTGCGATGCAAGGAAATGGCCAAATCAGTGGCTAGAGCAATGCATTGATGTAGGACTTTGTG
This sequence comes from Ilex paraguariensis, assembly GCA_963454935.2. NCBI lineage: Eukaryota > Viridiplantae > Streptophyta > Magnoliopsida > Aquifoliales > Aquifoliaceae > Ilex > Ilex paraguariensis. The sequence continues at coordinate 51,926 of CAUOFW020000909.1, forward strand.
AAAAACTTGAAACAAGTATTGCATTATCCTTATTCAAGCATTAGGCAATACTTAATGAATGTCATGCATGAATTATTTAGTGGCTAAAAAATTATGTTAGTATGTTAACTAGAGATCCCCTAATAAAATTAGAAATCAAACAATAGAAGAAGTACATACCAATCCAATGATGTTTACTGTAGAAAACCAAGGGTTACTGTAACGCCTATACCCAAGGTTGATACATTACGACCAATCCCAGTAGTGTGGACCGCACTCTTTAGCATATCTTGTATCTTGGCCAAGTATATACTTAATGACTCAATTAATGAACATTGACTAGATGCAATAAAATGTAATTAAGTTCCCCAACATATCAACATATTACATATACAAACCATACTTACTAACCCACGTCTTTCAAAAACTTAAACCTTACATTATTACTGGACTCAAGACTAACAAAAGATGCAACAGGACTTTGTAGCACGTTCTGTAAAACCTGAAAAACTTTGAATTTTTATGAAAAAGGGCAAAACGATAATTAGCCGCTACGGTACGGGTTGTAAAATTTGAATTTTTCTAGAACTCGGATGATGAAATGGACCTCACCATTGGATTCGTCTCGCGAAATCTAGTTACTTAGTCAATATTCGTTGAATTTTGAGTCAATTTTTTTGTGTTTTACGATGCGATCAGTGTCGTGTGACCAAAATAAATGCGATTAGGATCTGATTGTGAAACATGAAAAATAATTTAAATTTAGATCAAATAAAATATGTTAAGCATAACACGGGATGAGATTTAATTGATTCGGGATAAAATCAAATCAGAAAAAGATGGGATGTGTAGCTGTTGTGGCCAAGTATTAAGGAGTACAAATAGGGGAGAAAATCATATTTTCTCCATTAACATCATATTTTTCAATACAGAGAGAGAGAGAGAGAGAGAAAAGAGAAAGAAGAGAGAAATTAAGGGTTCTTCCATCTTCTTCTTGCGATCTAGGGCCAGTTGTTTGTCGAATTGCTACGTCTACATACCAAAAATTGAAGAATTCACCGAAGTCTCAAGATCGAGATTTTTGGAAATCAAGGTTTAAAGCTTGATTTGGACTTCTTGGAGTTTCTACCACCTGTATTATGTTTCAAGAGGAAGGGTTCTTCGCCTACCTAGATTTATTTTCAACTTAGGGTTTGCATATAAAGTGGGTAACATGATTAGAGATGATATCTCTTGTCTAGACATATTCTTAGTGTGACTAGAGCATGAGAAATGGGTATAAAACTTGTTAAACCAATTTTTGTATAAATTGAGTTTGTTGAAATTGCTTGCTTTGGGAATTTCATGGATAATGTGATGTGTTGCACATGATTATGTTCTTTAAAGGTGTTTGATAAAATGCCGAGGAATGATTAAACATGTTGATTGAATGGATATGATATAATATGTTTGGTGAAAATTGTGGAATGTGATTATATACTCATGATATGATTGACATTGTGAAAATCGTGCGTGTCATGATATACTTAAGATATGACGAACATGACATTGGAATTGCAATTGTACATTACATTATGACTTGATCTGAAATGTGTACACCTAAGTGTAGGTGGTCAAGTTGTAATTATAATTCGGTTAAGTTCGAAGTCAAATCCACAGGAAACTATTGTTGGTGTTTTGAAGTAATTAGTGATAGAGACCAAAGTGACTGGAACCTTTGAGATATGAAGTTATGATGATTATAGAGTTTCCTAGACAGAATATAAGATTCTCTTAAATGAAAGACTCACCCTTTAGCTTGAGGATCTGGACATGTAGTCAATCCTTCGGTTGTTATATTTGTGCTTGACAGCTCAATTAATCCCTATGTCAATAGCAAGTTAATTGGAGGATAATAATGAATTGTGAGAATTAAGAGTATGACTCCGATGTCTTTGTAAAGATTTACAAGAATTGTCAGTGTTGGGACTTAATTGCTCTATAAACAAGCTAGTAATTCTACAAATCATCTAGCAACTGTTATATTATTCCATTCTTAATTAGAGTACAATAATAATGAAGATTGAAAAGTTGTCATGAAGACCTAACTTGAGTACTTGCAAGGAACCAATGAATCCTCCCATGTCAAGAGTTAACTTGTCTTAGGAGAGACTCATGATTGTACAAAGTACCTCAGCTTTGCCCAATGCATTCAATCATTCAATAAGCAATCAAAAGATAAAACGTTAAGCATAAATGAAATGCACAAATATAACTTCTGAATGATTTATACATGTACATTACCTCTTACTAAAGAGTGACTGAGAAACTACTCACTCTTCATGGATTTGAGAAAGTTAGAAAAGTGAGTGATCCTCATCCCTCCAAGTAGAGAAATTACAAGATAATGTACACTACACAATAAACCTATCTTCGACGAAGAATGAAAATACTACCCACCCTTCAAGGCTACAAGTGAGATAGAAAGGTGAGAGAGTATCACTCCTCTAAGTGAAGAAAAAAGATTTTACAATGGAAGCTAATGAAACTAATAATGAAGTAGAAGATAGCTAGTTACTTTTTGAGGGTTTTTCCACTTCCAAAAGATGATATTTAACAAATTCCAAGGGAAGGTATTTATAGGCAATAGGGGGGTAGAAGGACATACCTAAGTGCTTAAAGTCCAAGTGAATGCCACAAAATCTGGATGAAAATCTAATCTTCTTGCAGTCTATTTGGGGTTTACATTCGAACACCAACATCGTTCGAAAGTGGAAGCATTTCTTCTTTGATGAGCGTTCAAACGCTGTTGGAGTTTAAACGTGGTACTCATGTAGCTTTTGTCCTCCACAGTATCTAGCTGCAACAAGCCTCGTGTCATCACCCTAGCAATCTCCTAGGGTCCTCAATTATTTCAAGATGGTGTTCGAAAATGGGTTGGCATTCGAACGTGGGTGCTTTGTTCCCTATTTTGCCCATTCTCTTCTAGAATACGTGTGTGATGCTTGAAAGTTTGATGCTGTTGAATTTATGCCCTTGTACAACTTTCCCCTTGAAATATTATCATTTAAATTCCATTAAAGTATAATTAATCCTATAAACCATAGTAAGATGTTAATTTTAACTATGCATCACATTGCATATGCATGAAAAACATCACTTTCGTGGGTATGTGACATGGGTGTGGGTGTGTGCATGACTTTGATCAAACACCATTATTTGTGGATGATGAATGGGCTTGAGAAAGTTGGACCAAAGTTCGACTGAGTCGCACGGGTTGCATTTAAAATAGTGTCGGGGTTAGCAATAAGGGTTAGATTATCCCTTGGGTGCAAGACCTGGTGATTTGGATATGCACTCTGTTGGTATTTAACAAAAGATGATCTTTAACAAATTCCAAGGGAAGGTATTTATAGGCAATAGGGGGGTAAAAGGACATACCTAAGTGCCTAAAGTCCAAGTGCCACAAAATCTGGATGAAAATCTAATCTTCCTGCAGTCTATTTGGGGTTTACATTCGAACACCAACATCGTTCGAAATTGGAATCATTTCTTCTATGATGAGCGTTCAAACGCTATTGGAGTTTAAACGTGGTACTCATGTAGCTTTTGTCCTCCACAGTATCTAGCTGCAACAAGCCTTGTGTCATCACCCTAGCAATCTCCTAGGGTCCTCAATTATTTCAAGATGGTGTTCGAACATGGGTTGACATTCGAACGTGGGTGCTTTATTCCCTCTTTTGTCCATTTTCTTCTAGAATATGTGTGTGATGCTTGAAAGTTTGACGTTGTTGACTTTATGCCCTTGTACAACTTTTCCTTTGAAATATTATCATTTAAATTCCATCAAAGCATAATTATATGCATGAAAAACATCACTTTCGTGGGTATGTGACATGGGTGTGGGTGTGTACATGGCTTTGATCAAACACCATTATTTGTGGATGATGAATGGGCTTGAGAAAGTTGGACCAAAGTTCGACTGAATCGCATAGGTTGTATTTAAAATAGTGTCGGGGTTAGCAATAAGGGTTGGATTATCCCTCAGGTGCAAGACCTGGTAATTTGGATATGCACTCTGTTGGTATTGAGCTCATAAAGTGTGATGACATACGCGGAGCCGTTGGTGGAAGTCCATAGATGTCGTGTCGATTGGGTGCCCATTGGTGGAAGTCCATAAATACCCACCCCAAGAAAGACCCAAAATTTGTAAATGGTCATTGGATGTTTAACATCAATGGCGGGGGCTTAGAATGCTCGGATACATACGCATGACATTGCATGTGTTGTGGGAGCCGGTGGAGGGCTTGGTTTGCGTTGCATGTGTGAGTCTTACCTCATAACAGGACATAGTATTCTGCATTCATTTCTTCAAGTTGTGTGTTATGGGATGAATGCTTGTTTGATTGTTGAATTGCATGTGAGTATTTCATATGCATCTAGGTTGGGAAGTAGCCTCTTTAAGATATCCCCTATTGAGCGTGACTCACCATTTATGGGAAAAATATTTCAAGTGCGGGACAAGCGCCAGTGGACGGCCCTCACATGGGACCTTGTTGAGAAGAAGCCGGAATATGAATTTAAGATGTATTTTTGTAAATTGATTTGTGTAATTGGTTTTGGACATGTTATATTGCTTAAGGGATTGTATAATAAACCTTTATGGACTATATTTTGAGTATTATTTAATGTATTATGAGTTTGAGTGAATGTGGTATAAGGTTGGATGAGTTGAAATTGAAAAAGGAAAGAGTTGGGGGAAAGTTGGGCCCTGTCACGTCTGATGCCACTAAGATAAGGTTAGCTGCATTCCATCTTGAGGGGAGAGGCCCATCTATGGTGGGATTGGGCAAAGGTCTCAATAAATCTAGAGGCAATGACATGGGGAGAGTTTCGTGAGCTCTTCATAGGCAAGTATTTTCCATCGCCTGTTCAGTAAGTGAAGGCCCGAGAATTCTTGGATTTAAAGCAGAGGACAATGACATTGATGGAATTCTTTCCCTTGCATCCTCACTCCCTTATGCTTCCAATCTAAATGTAAAGATTAGGATTTCATTATGAGGTGTTAGAAATGTTAGAGAATGGTTTAGATGACAAAAGGTGGGCCCTCATAGTTGGTGGAGTCGTGTGGAGAAGTGTCTAAGCTTTTTGGGTATCTTTTACCGGTAGCTCGTAGGCGACCTACCGGTAGATCATTTCTAGTAGGCTCTTTTATCGGTAGCTCGTAGGTGACCTATCAGGAGATCATTTCCAGTAGGCTCTTCTACCGGTATCTCTTGAGTCTTCTATTGGTTGGTCTTGCAGGGGGCACAGGTAGTTGATTTTCAATAGGCTCTTCTACCGGTATCTCTTGAGTCTTCTCTCGGTAGGTCTTTGCCTGTCTTCAACTGGTAAGTCTTGCATGGCTTCTACTGGTAGCTCTTCCCTTGTCTTGGAATTTTTAGTTCCTTGAGCTCCCAAGCCATCTGTCATGAGGTGTTCTCTTCCCTATTGACCTTGATCACTTGATGGGGGTGCTTTATGCATGCCCTTTGCAACCTATAACCTACAATCAAACAAGTCTCCCTTTATTATAAATTTGAATCCATTTCCCCGAAAATACACTACAAAAAAAAGTCAAATTGGATGCAATGAAGATGTATAATATTCAATATTCCACACTCATTCCACCCCCCAACTTGAGCTTTGCTAGTCCCTAGCAAACATTATTTCAAAATTACACTACACATACAACAATTCCATTCATGTTAAACAATTCATGGATCAACAAGATACTCAAATCATATTGCAATTATGTAAATGAAATCGACGTATAATGAGATGAAAAAGTGAGATTCTTTCATTTATACATGTGTGAGATTTAGTACAAAGAACTTAAGACAAAATGGCCTTTGTTCCTAGGGACTCTTCTATTAGGTTGACTACACCTAGGTCACTAGTCCCCATTATATAAAACCTCAAAAACAACAAAAATAAGATTAGACTCTCTCTAATCCTCCTTCCTATCATCATCAATATCATCCTCCTCATCCTCATTGTCCTCCTAGTCATCAAACTTGCTTGCCTCTACAATTGTCGAGCTAGTGGGGGTAGTCGCCCAGAGGTCAACACTTGTCCCGGAGTTGATGATGGGAACTTTGCTGTGGCGGGCAGTGGTGGCATCTCAGGGAGAGGCTCTCCTAGGTAAGTCCTCTCAAAGATCTTGGTGACCATTAGCTTTAACAGCTGTATAGTCCCTCAAAGTCATCCAACCTCTCCTTGATCCCAACTAGATGCTGACAGACCGTTAGAGGCGGAGCAGTAGTAGATGGCCCGGCTGTGGATGGTCTAGCTATAGGTGGATCGGCCCTAGATGGCCTAGCTCTCTCTTCTCTTTGTGTAGACCCTCCTATCATGGCCATTCTCTTCATGCTGCTCGAATTGCCTATGGGGCCAAACTCTGGGTGTAGTGTCATGTCAGTGAGGATGCACTTAACCTTGGCATAACGGCATATCTTTGTGACAAGGTAGGCATAAGGAAGGTTTGCCCTCGGCTTTATAGCTTGGGCATAGTCCTTCATCACCTCCCAGATCATTAAGGCTATGTCCATACTGGTGCTAGCCATGAATGCATAGAGGAGGGCTAATTTCTCCTCCCCCGATGTCTTCTTCGCACCCTGAGGCCAAAGGTTGTAATGCAGTAATTTATTCATCACCCCATAAATTGTGCAGGGTCCTCATACGTCAAGCTAGCATAATCTTGGAGTGATTTCCTACTTGGGGTGTTATAAGGAAAGACAAAGGTGTTGGCAGTAGGCCTTTGATACTGTAATGCCTCAGCGATGATTGTCGGGGGTGACCTCAATCACCTCCCCCCTCATAATTGTCTTTAATTGACACAAATCTTCATCTGCCATCCCCAAGCTCTGGTAAAATTCCCAACCAAGGGGAATCACATATCCCTCCACCACCTAAAACCAAATGTGTAGGCCTTGGCCCTCAATCGTTTGGACCACGTCATCGTGTGGCCCGAGGGTGGGCCTATCCACTTGTTGCTCGCACATCAAACTCTTAGCTTTAATGCTTTCCCTGCGAGGGTCATTCCTCTTTTTCTTCCTTTGCTCCGCACCACTGGGGCCCGACTCTTCAACCTTCTTGTGAGACCCAATTCTCGCTTGAGAGAGGGGGAAACGCCAAAAGATAAAGGTGGAAACTTACCCATTCTAGCCATTGTGCAAAAACCTGAGCCTTGTGTGGAGATCACTGCTTTAGGTGGAATTGGTGATGCTTTATGGAGAAAAGAGGGTTTTTGGGGGAAAAGAATTTGAGGAAATGATGGGGAATCAAATGGAATCAAGAACTTGAGGGAGAAAATTGATGGATTTGATGGATGCCCAGAGTTTCTTTGAATGTTTGGAAGGTTTTGAGAGAGGGGAAAATGTTTTTGAGGGAGAGATCAATGAAGGAGATGAAGGGTTTTCCAAAACATTTGGTTTTAAAACCCTCATTTTTGGGATTCTAGGCACGAGCTATCGATAGTTTGTGAGTATGCTATAGGTAGATTACCCTTCTAGAAAAATGCTGCATGTAGGTCTTGAGTATTCTACTGGTAGCTTCCCTTTCTATTGTTCTGGCCATTTTGCTGTGAGCTACCAATTGGTAATGAGTCTTCTACCGGTAGCTGGCTCAACTTTTTGCAAAAAAAAATTCATATTTTCTCATTCTCACTCCCAGTTTATTTGACTCCAAAGCATTTTAATGACCTATTTCCTAACTGGACTACCCAAAAACATGATCCATGCTAGAGAACCACACCGTATGACTATGCCCAAATTGCAATGTGATGTGAGTCTTTATGCTTTCAAAACACATGACATGAAATTCTAAATTCAACAAAATGAACACCCAATATATAAAGCACAAAGTATAGTAAAAAGGATATTCCTCTTTCTGTCCCATATCTAAAATTTGAGAAATATTCCCTTATGCTACTAGTTTTGGGTTGCCTAACACAACTTTTAAAACACCCAAACCAATCACATATGAGTTTCATCATAGCTTTAAATGCTATTCTAGAGTATACACATATGCATTTTCTTTCAAAACTCATATGTGTGTGAAATTACCAAGCAATTTAAACATTTACTCAACGGAATCCACATCGCTAGGATATTCAATTTCAGCTTTGATGCGATTCTCACTAAGGGTTGGTCTCAAAGATGAATAACTCATGATTATCCTGACATACTCTCTGTGTGTATATGTGAGATGAAATCGTGTGCACAAATCGAAATGCTCACATATAATCCAAAAATGATGTGCATGCATAACAATTGAAATGACCTTGACATAATCTCATGAATGGAATGTTAGGGCACTAGATAGCAAAACCAACTTTTCTTTTTCATTTGGAGTGTGCTCTCACCATGTTTTCTGTAGATCATTTAAGGCTTTCATGGGTTGTAATAAGGCATTGGGGAGATAGTTGGGTTGAGTGAAATGAAGGGCAGAGGAAGACAAAAAGGGTTATTCTGAGAGCATTACCGTTATTATAATAAATCTCCTTTTTTTGTGGAATTTTCAGCTTACATCTTCACGTCAACTTTATGTTTCTTTTTTTTCCCTGTCCTCAACATTTTTCTTTTCTTTTCTTTTCATTTCATTTCATTTTTTTTCCAACACCTTTTTTTCTCCTTTTTCTTGGCTTTCTCTCTTATTTTTCATTCAAAATTTGAATTCAGTGCCATTCATCCCTTTTTGGGTTTCCTCACCACATTTCACTTTCTTCATGATTAATCATGGTTTCTCTCGGAAAAATCAAGGTGTGGTAATTGTAATAATTTTGCACTGGCTTGGTAAAACATGTGGCATAGAAACAAAATTTTTATTAAGGCTCAATCACGACACTAGGGATAAATTTTTCATAGAAAAAGGCTAAGGCTCAATGCAATTCAAAGATGACTTAAGATCGTCTCTAGATAAGCATGGGGAGGCAAATTGGCATTTTAAGACAAAGTCAATCAACTATTCATATGCACTCTAACCAAAAAAACTTAATGAGATTATTGAACGGATCTTGAACTTGAAAATTGTTCTTTGAGTAAATGTAAATTTCCTCCAACAAGGATTGACACTAAAGTTCACATGGGTACTTACTTCATCTCCATTATGTGTGTCAAGCTCTAAAATGTGGATCCAATCAGTAAATTGCTGAATCTACACATTCAAGGTGCACTATGGTTGAGTTCGAATGAAAACACATGTGATACTCAGGCATAGGATAAACTTCTATGGTGTACTCATGTCTTCAAAGTTCAAAATGAAGATCAAGCAATCATTGACCCCATAACAATTTGAATAGAGGAATATGGTTCAGCATTCAAATATTTTTTACAAAAAATTTTAAAATATTTCACATATTTCTAACTATTCTATACGAAAATTGGTTGAATATGTGAATGGTGCATTTCACCAAAAAATGGTATTGTCAACAAATCAACAAAAATTGGTGTATCATACAAATGTTGCATCTCACCCCCCAACTTGAACTACGCATTGTCCTCAATGAGATATGCAACAAGGTAATGCAATTTAAAAGACAAGAAGAGTAAGAGAACACCTCACAATGAGGTTTAACAAAAACACCACTATCTACACACATAAAGAAAGAACACTATGTATAGATAAAAGTAAGTAAACAATTTAACTTGTAAAGTAAAGAAGAAAGGAAAACAACTGTACACTAATATTTACTTGAACAATTATGTCTCAACAACATCCGGATAGACCGGATCCACCGACTCCTCCTCCACTCCTTGAATTTCAAAACCCTCGAAGAATGGTTTAAGTCTTTGGTCATTGACCTTGAATGTTTTACAATCTTCAGGGTTTTCTATGTCCACATCTCCGTGTGGGTAGGCCACCTTGACAATGTAGGGGCCATTCCATCTTGATCGGAGTTTTCCTTGGAAAATGAAGAGGCAAGAATTATACATGAGCACTTTTTAGTTGGGCTCAAATGTCTTTCTCAAAATGGATTTTTCATGGAAAATTTGGGCCCTTTCTTTGTGAATTCTAGAGGTATGATATGCATCTCTATGAATTTCCTCCAATTCATTTAACTCCAACTTCCTATGTTCTCCAATTGGTCTTAAGTTGAAATTTAAGGTTTTTATGGCCTAATATGCCTTGTGCTCCATTTCCACTTGCAAGTGACAAGCCTTGACATGGACTAGCTGATAGGGAGACATACCAAGAATGGTATTGTAAGTAGTGCGGTAAGCCCACAAGGCATCGTTCAACTAGAGTGACCAATCCTTTCGATTCGGGTTAACCGTTTTCTCAGGTATGCTTTTTATCTACCTATTGGCCAACTCGGTTTGGCCATTAGTCTGTGGGTGATAAGCTGTGGATACCTTGTGTATTACGTCATATTTATGCATCAAAGAAGCAAATGGTCTATTGCACAAATGTGAACCATCATCACTTTTCTTTGCACAAGGTATCCTAAACCTAGAAAATATGTTTTCTTTTAAAAACTTGACCACGACTTGTTGGTCATTGGTCATGTTCGGGATTGCCTTTACCCACTTGGACATGTAGTCCACTGCTAACATGATATAAAGGTTGCCAAAAGACATAGGGAATGGACTCATAAAATTGATGCCCTAACAATCAAAAATTTCAATGACAAGCATGGGGGAAAGGGACATAATGTTTTTGTCGATCACACATCCCAACCTTTGACACTTATCACCTTGCTTCCAAAATGAGACACATCTTTAATCAATGTAGGCCAATAAAAACCACTCTGTAAAATCTTAGCTGAAGTCTTCTTGGAAGAGAAGTGCCCACCTCACGCTTGTTGTTCATTTTTTGGTACACACCTCCTCATGACTTTATCAGAGTAATATTTGAATAGGTACGGGTTGTCGAAGTAGAAGCACTTCACATCCTCCATGAATCTTCTCTTATCTTCCGGGCTCCAATGTGGGAGTATTTGTCCTGTGACAAGAAAATTGCAAATATTAGCATACCATGGACAAACTGAATGGATAAAAAATAGATGCTCATTAGAGAAAGAATCAGGGCTGGGGATATTCTCTTCGGCATATTGGACAACAAGCCATAATGAATGGTCCCCCACCACATTCTCAACTTCTTTTTTGTCCTTGATGATTAGGTTGAATTCTTGTAAGAGGAGGATCCACCTAATGAGTCTCGGTTTAGCTTCCTACTTAGACAACAAATACTTCAAAGCAAAGTGATCAGTGTAGACTACAATAGGTGAACCAATGATGTATGAGCTAAATTTATCCAATACAAACACTACAACTAGCAACTCTTTTTCGATAGTGGTGTAATTCATTTGTCCTTCATTTAGAGTTTTACTAGCATAGTATATTACATATGGCATTTTATCTTCCCTTTGACCTAGCACTGCTTCGACCGCATAATCACTGGCATCGCACATGAGCTCCAATGGGAGTTCTCACTTGAGTGGTAACATTATTGGAGGTGAGGTAAGCATACTTTTAAGTTTTTTGAAAGATGTCTCACAATCATCTGACCACATGAATGGGACATTCTTTGCTAACAAATTTGTCAAAGGTCTTGCCAATGCACTCAAATCCTTAATGAAACGGAGATAAAAATTTGCATAGCCAAGAAATGACTTGATGTCCTTGACTATCCTTGGAGTAGGTAGGTTGGAAATCATTTCCACTTTGGACTTGTCCAATTCGATTCCTTTTGCGGACACAATGTGTCCAAGCACAATCACTTATGTTACCATGAAGTGGAACTTCTCCCAGTTAAGCACCAAATTCTTCTCTTTGCATCTCTCCAAAACTTTCTCTAGATTCTCCAAACATCCTTCAAACGAGTCCCCAAACACTGAAAAGTCGTCTATGAGAATTTCCACAATCTTTTCCACCATATTGCTGAATATCCCGATTGTACATCTTTGAACAGTTCTAGGGGCGTTGCACAAACCAAACGACATTCGGCTATAGGCATATGTTCCAAAGAGGCATGTGAATGTGGTCTTTTCTTGATCTTCCAGGGCGATCTCTATCTGATTGTAGCCTAAGTAGCCATCTAAGAAGAAATAGAAATGATGCCCAACTTCACTCTCCAACACTTGATCTAGGAATTGTAGGGAAAAGTGATCCTTTTGAGTGCATGAGTTAAGCTTCCGATGGTCGATGTAAACTCTCCAACCGGTGACTACCCTTGTCGAAATCAACTCATTCTCTTCACTTTTTCACTAGAGTTACTCCCGACTTCTTTGGTACCACTTGCACGGGACTAACCTATTTACTATTAGCAAATGCAAAGATAATACCCTCGTCAAGTAGCTTGAGCACCTCATCTCTAACCACATCTTTTATGATGGGATTGAGCCTTCTTTGTGGTTGTCGAGATGGCTTGGTGTCTTCTTCAAGGTAGATTCTATGAGTGTAAATGAGAGGGTTAATTCCCTTGATGTCGGCTATGGTCCAACCGATGGCTCCTTTATGCTTTCTCAAGACTCACAACAATGTCTCCTCTTGATTTGGCTCCAATGAAGAGCTTATCACCACTGAAAATGTTTGGTGCCCCACCAAACATGCATATTTTAATGTGGAAGGCAACAACTTCAACTCTAAAGTGGGTTGTTGCACTGTTGATGGAAAACTCTTATTTTCTTGTGGGGGTAATTTTTCAAATGTTGGGGTCCAAGTCCCCACCCCCTGTACACTCTTCGGCTCCACATCATTAATAAACTCCTCATCCTCCAACTTGGTATTGCATAAAACATTCATGTGATGCTCCACTGAAGTGTCAATCCTATTGACTTCATGAACCTCCTCCTCATCCCTCGATTGCTTGCAAAGGTTGAACACATTAAGATCCATTATCATGTTTCCAAATGCAAGCTTCATTAGACCATTCCTATAATTTATCATGGAATTAGAAGTAGGAAGGAAATGCCTACCTAGTATGACAAGAATCTGTGTTTTAGGATTAGCAACGGGGTGAGTATTGAGCACAATAAAATCAATAGAAAAATAAAATTTGTCCACTTGGACCAAAACATCCTCAACTACTCCCCTTGTTGTTCTCATGCTTTGATCCGCTAGTTGAAGAGTGATAAGGGTTGGTTTCAATTCCTCAAGCTGTATTTGTTGATACACCGAGAAGGGTAGGAGGTTGATACTTGCTCCCAAGTCTAGCAATGCTTGCTCCACATAGCAATTCCCAATAGTTATGGCAATGGTAGGACAGCCAGGATCCTTGAACTTGGGTGGGGTGTTTGTCTTCAAGATGGAGTTCACTTGCTGGGTGAGGAATGCCTTGTGCACATTCAACTTCCTCTTCACGGTACACAAATCTTTCAATATTTTTGCACAAGAGGGGATTTGCTTGATAGCATCAAGGAGAGGAATGTTGATCTTTACCTGCTTAGGTATCAGAATAGTTAGCAATTCGAGCCAGTGACTTCAAACTTTGGGTAAAAGGGGTCGGGATAGGACAATCATGCAGATTCAAACCAACAGTCTTTGGCTTCTCAAGTGTGTCATCCTCTTCGGAGCTACCCTTAGTCTCCTTTTCATTTTTCAAAGTGGCCTTGTGTGAGTCTTTAGGAAAAATGGTTTTATCTATTTTCTTTTTGCTCCTAAGGGTAGTGATAGCCTTGAGTTGCTCCCAACTCTCTTTGATAGTATTAGACAATTCAATTACATGTTGACCCCTTGAATTTTCATGGGGTTGAGTGGGAAACTGCCTACTTTGGTTAAATGCTTTGACTTGCTCATGGTATACTTCTTAGAGTGCCGAATTATTTGGGCATTCCACAATAGAGTGCTCAACACTCTTACATATTGAGCATGATTCATCGGTTTTTGTGACATTTGACACCTCATGCCTCCTATACACCTCTAAGCTCTCCACCATCCAGGATAATTGTTGGTTATCCTAGCAAGCAAGTCTTCCTGGTCATACAAGTTATACATCCCTCCTCCAATTGGTTGACTTTGTGGAGAGGACCTTGACACATTGGTGGGATCCATGATATCCCAAGATTGGGTATTTTTTGCCAATGTGTTAAAAGTACTTGAGGGCGTCATCGAGATCCTTACTTAAAAACTCTTTGTTGCACATTATGTCAATAAATTGTCAGTGGCTTAGTGTAATTCCTTCATAGAAGTAACTAACCAATTGCCATGGTTCGAATCCATGATGTCGAATGGAGTGCAACAAGTCCTTGTATCTATCCCAATATTGATAGAACTTCTCATTTGGTTTTTTCAAAAATTTTTGAATTTGTTTTTTTAGCGTAGTTGTCTTAGGCATAAAAAAAATTTTGTTTAGAAATTCGGATAACATTTGTGCCCAAGAACATATCGAACGGGGTTTCAACAAGTTCAACCAACTTTTTGCTTTGTCCTTGAGGGAGAAGGGAAATAATTTAATGTGTGTCATGTCTTCCATGGCATGATTTGTAATGAATGTTCCAACTATTTTCCCAAATTCCTTAATGTGTAGGTAAGGATTTTCTCGTTCCACTCCATGGAATTAAGGAAGTAATTGGAGCATTCCTGGTTTAACTAGGAAGCCATGTGCTTGCACAGGTATAAATATGCATGAGGGGGTGGTGCTTCGGGCAGGTTAAAGATAATCTCATATTGATCTCGCCAGAGGATCAATAGGGAGATTATTTTCCTCATTTATCAGAGGGAAAATTGAATTCGGGGGTTTGACACTCAAAGGTTGATTGGTATAGAATATTGCATATTATGCATTTCTATTGCATCCAATTTAAATTGTTTTGTGGTGAAATGTGGGGGAAACGACTTCAAATGGAAAATTAAGGAAGATTTGTTTGATTGTAGGTAAAGAGCGGGTAAGGTCCTATTTAGAGCACCCCATCAAGTGCTCAAAGTCAATGGGAAAGAAAGGACCAATCGATGGATGGCTCGGGTGCTTAAGGAACCAAAGAAATTCCAAGACAAGTCAAAACCTACCGCTAGAAGACATGCACAATCTACTGGTAGAACCATGCATCACTTACTGGTAGAATATTCACAACCTACTGGTAGAAAAGCTCATTGGAAAACTTCTACCTCTACCCCTGCAAGCACCTACTGGTACGAAAGTTTACTGGAAAAAACTTACCGGTAGGTTACCCATGACCTACCGGTAGAACATACTCAGAATTGCCAAACACTTCACTCGACTCCACCTACTTTGGGGGCCCACCTTTTGTCCTATAAACCATGCCCTGTTATGTGTGACACCATATGATGATCTCCTAGCCCCTACATTCAGATTTGAAGCATGAGAGTTGGAAGGCCAGAGAGAGAAGAAGAGTGGTTGGAAAAGCATGAGAGGACCATGCTTTGACTGAAATTGCTTGTTTAAGTGGACAACCTCTCTCAAATCATTTTAAGTCAGCCACTGATGCTACGAGTTAAGAGGATGGATGAAAATAGGGTGGTTTACACCATTATTTAGATTTCATATACTTTTAGAGAGAGAGGCTCCAAGGGAGAAGATGAAGTTTTAGAGAGAGAAGCTAAATTTTTACATTTTCCTTCACCATTTTCACTGTAGTAAGCTCCATTTAACTTGTAATCTTTCCCTTTTACACTCTAATCTCTTTTATTCAAGTTGTAATCAAGTTTAGCTAAGTGTTCTTGTAGTTTATTCTAACATTTGGGTATTTCTCTTCAAGCTTTGCATTTTAAGTATGAATGTTATTTCTTTTGTAGTTTAAACTTTCTTCTTCATTAATACAAGTCTATGTTTGATTTCACTACCATGTTTTTTCACTTCATGTTTGTTCTTGCCTTTATTATGAGTAGCTAAACTTTTAGTTAGCTAATCCAAGAGGAATTTTCTCTTGGGTGTGTGAAATCGACTCTCTCCCATTCTTCCTCGCAATGTAAAGTGTTTGGTTTGACTAGGTTGAGTGCGGATGTGGTTGTGGGCTCTTGATATACCAGACTTGTCATGAGGTATGCCTTTGTCCAGCACAACCACATTAGTCCCTCACTTCCTACGAATCAATCAAACACAAAGACACCATTGGTTGAATGAAATGAGTTGATTTGGAATTCCCATTGGAATGAACTTTATGGATTAGCCAACCTTGCTTTCTTGCATGATTTACAAATCACAAACCACCAAACTTCAAATAACAAAGATTTTCCAATTTTTAGTTTGTACAAATCATCCTTCAAAACTCCGACCTTTCCTTCCTTGAGGAGACAACCTTGGAATACCTATTCCAAGTAAAACATGACATTTCAAGACTTTCTCTACGCTTGGGGAACAATTTTGCACACACGCACATTTTGTTCAGGCATATAATTTTCTCCACTTCTTGCGTTGAACTCAAGGGAGAGTGACACTCACCACTCTTTATAAGTCATATAATCATAATTCAAGTTTGAGTTGGATGTCAGGGAAAACAATCAAGCAGGGGTTTTGCACTCCCCCACCCTTAGGATTGTTAGCACCATCATCCCCAAAATTGTCTTCAGCATCCTCGAGTGGGTCTTGGTCTATATTTATATTTGGTCCTAGGGCACGTCTTACTAGTCTATTTTGATTATCACATCCCCACATGCAAAAACACTAATTACAATTGAAAATGTATACACAAATATGTACAAAGGAGCAACAAACCCCAGCCCATGATGAAAATCACATGATTTACCTCCGTTGTCCCCAAATCACCTTCAAATTTAACGCTTAGCCTTCCCCGACAAAGGTGCCAAAAATGCTTGATGTCTTTCCCGACCTCCCACAAGGATCCAATTTTTTTGCGTATATGGCTTGTAGAGTATGGTGAGTGTCACTCTCCCTCGACTTTGATGCGAGAAGTGGAAAAATTATGTGTGGATGAACAAAAACATGTGTGTGTGCAATAGTGATCTCCAAGAATAGAGAGACTTGCAATGTCATGTTTTACTTGGAATGAGTATTCCAATATCGTCTCCTCAGGGAAGGCGAGGTTGAGTGTTTTTGAAGGGTAATTTGTGAGAAAGTGAAAATTAGAAAATCTTGTGATTTGAAGTTTGGTGAGTTGTGAGTTAAGAAATATGCAGGAAGCAAGGTTGGTTAATCCATAGAGGTCATTCCAATTGGAATGCCAAGTCGACTCATTTCATTCAACCAATGGTGTCTTGGTGTTTGATTGATTCCATGCGTGGAGTAGCATGGAATGAAGCTCTAGAATTTGCAATCCAAGATTCATTGCGAGAATCCAGCAAACAAATCAAAGCATCATTATCAAACTCATCAGCAATATTAACAGTATTTTTACCTCTTTGATTATTCCCATTCTGCTCCTTTCTCAGTGCCTTGCAGTCCCGTTTCTAGTGCCCCTTCTGACCATAGTTCCAGTAGTCTTCATCTCCACCACGAGATTTACTTCGGTCTCTGTTTCTCGAATATGACTTTCCCTTGCCCTTTTTGTTGCCTCCCTGATTCATAGCCCTACCTCTCTCCTCCGTATTGAGTGCTGAACCTGAAATAACATCCTCACCCGATGCTCTTCTCTGAGCCTCTTCTCCTAGTATCAATGCCACAATATCCTCCAATTTTATCTTTGCAGACCCGAAAGAATTGCTTACTGCCACGACAAGTCCATTCCAACTTTTTGACAAACTTGATAAAAGGACAAGAGCTCTAATTTCATCATAAAAAATAATACTCACAAATTCTAACTAATTCGTGACTGTATTAAATTCGTTGATATGTTCAGCAACAACAGTGTTTTCAAACATCTTTAGATTAACCAACTTTTTCATAAGATATACCTTATTCACCACTAAAGGCTTTTCATACATCTTTTCTAGGGCTTTGAAAAAATTTGATGTATTCTTTTCTTTTGCAATGTTTGATTCAACTAACGGCGCGAGGCACAGTCACACAGTCCCTAGGGCTTTGCAATCCAGAACATCCCACTTTGCTTGCTCCTTATCTGCTGGCTTTACCCCAGTGAAAGGTTGATACAGATCCTTCTGATATAAAAAATCCTCCATCTGCATCTTCCAGAACGCGCTCCATAGCCCAAGCCTCAAAAAATTTCCCATTTAAAAACCATGCAACATTATTTTGGGTCGAGTCATCATTCAGATCAACACACAAACAAGACTCCACAAAGGCCCAACAGGCTTATGGTTCATGATAGTTAAAGAACCATGAGTAGAATTACCCTACTCATAATATGGAGTTGGCGGCAGTTGTCTTTGCCTTGAAGGCATGGCTCCACTATTTGTATGGAGAACAGTTTGAGGTATTTTTAGACCATAAGAGTCTGTAGTACATCTTCACCCATTGGAATCTTAATATGAGGCAACACATGTGGATGGAGTATTTGGAGGATTATGACTTCATTTTACACTACCATCCTGGTAAGACAAACATGGTAGCTGATGCACTCGGTTGAAAGTCACGGGAAGTCTTGGCTAGTATAGCTTCCCGTGAGTGGCTGATGCTCGAGATTGTGGGGACAGTTTGGGCTACACTATAGGGGTCAAACTCAGGGCACTTTAGAAAATCTAGTGGCTAGGCCTTCCCTACTGAGCAGAGTGATCGAGTCTCAAGAATGGGATATGGAGATATTTTCCATCAGGGATCGGGTACAATTATGTATGAGTGATGAGGGCTAGGCCATTAACACAGATGGTAGCCTTCAGTTTAGGGGAAGGGTTGTGGTTCCCCAGTCAATGGATTTGAGAGAAGAGATCCTAGGGAGTTTTATTGCTCCCGTTTTGTCGTACACCCGGGTGGCACGAAGATGTACCACGATCTTCGTCACCATTATTATTAGAGTAGAATGAAGAGGCACGTTGGAGACTTTGTTAGTTAATGTCTCATGTGTCAGCAGGTCAAGGCTGAGTACCAGAGACCAATAGGGTTGCTTCAACCTTTGGAGATGGCTAAGTGGAAGTGAGAGCACATCACGATGGATTTTGTGACCCACTTGTCGCGGACTTCGTATAGGCACAATGCGGTATAGATGATTATGGATCGGCTTGCGAAGTCGGCACACTTTTTGGCAGTACAGATGACCTTCACACTAGAGGAATTCTATAAGTTGTATATTCGGGAGATAGTCTAGTTGCATGGGGTACCTATATCTATAGTATTGGATCAAGACCCTAGGTTCACGACTCATTTTTGGGAGAGTTTTCAGTGGGCTATGGGGACTCAGCTGATGATGAGCACAACTTTTCATCCTCAGACAGATGGTTAGTCAGAGAGAACTGTCCAGATTTTAGAGAACATGCTACGAGCATGCGTCCTTGATCTCAAGGGTAGCTAGGAGGAGCATTTACCCTTGGTAGAGTTTGCCTAAAAAAATAATTATCAGGTGAACATACAGATGGCACCCTATGAGGCATTTTATGGGAGGTCGTACCGTTCTCTGATTTATTGGACGAAAGTTAGAGAGAGAGACCCTCTTTGGATCTAGACTTGGTTAAAGACACCTTGGAGAAGGTGGACTTGATACCGAAGTATCTCTTCACCGCTTAGAGCCGGTAGAAGAGCTATGGCTACAGACAATGTCGACCTCTAGAGTTTGAGGTCAAAGAATACGTCTTCTTGAAGGTGATGCCTAAGAGGGGAGTGGTCAAGTTTGAGAAGCAAGGGAAGTTATCTTCGAGGTATATTAGGCCGTTCGAGGTACTTGAAAGGGTTGGTGCAATCGCTTACTAGTTGGCGTTACAGCCAAATTTATCGGGTGTTCACGTGGTATTCCATGTTTCCATGCTCCGAAAATATACTCTAGATCCTATGCATGCAGTGGCTTGGAGGGAGCTAGTTGTTGATGCAGATGAGACCTTCGAGGAGGGACTGTGTGATGATGGATAATCGATAGCAAATTTTACTAGACAAGACTGTAAAGCTGGTGAAGGTGCTGTGGTAGCACCGTGGTGTGGAAGGTGCAACATGGGAGCATGAAGAAACAATCCCACCACCTATCTGTTCTTGTTCAGGGATGGAGGTACCTTCGTATTATATGACTTGTTGCATATGCATGTGGTTATGTGTGCATGTGTGTGTGAATTTTGGGGTCAAAATTTCTTTAACAAGGAAAGAATGTAAAACACGGGAAAATTTGAATTTTTATGAGAAAAGGTAAAAGGGTAATTAACTACTACAATACCAGTTGTAAATCCAAAATTTTCTAGAACTCAGATGACGAAACGGACCTCATTTTTAGATTCACCTTACGAAATCTAGTTACACAATTAGTTTTCATTGAATTCCGAGATAGTCAAATTTTACATGTTTTACAATGTCATTGGGTGTTGCGTGACCAAAATCAGGATTTGGTTATGAAAAATGAAAAATAATTTAAAGCTAGATCAAATAAAATATGTTAAATATAACACGAGACGAGATTTAATTGATTTATGATAAAATTGGATCAACAAAAGATTGGACGTGTGTCCCTTTGTGGGCCAAGAATTAAGGGGTATAAATAGGGGAGAAAATCAGATTTTCTCCCCATTTACCCTAGATTTTTAGATAGAGAGATAAAGAAAGAAGAGAGAGAAATTCAAGGGTTCTTCCATCCTCTTCTTGCGATCTAGGGCCAACTGTTTGTCGAATCACTTCGGGCCAAGAACAAAAGTTGATCTACATGATGAGAGCTATGTCTACGTATCAAAAATTGTGGAATTTGTCGAAGTCTCAAGATCAAAATATTTGGAAATCAAGGTTTGAAGTTTGATTTGGGCTTCTTAGAGTTTCTACCACCTGTATTATGCTTCAAGAGGTAGGGTTCTTCTTCTAACTAGGTTTATTTTCAACCTATGGGTTGCGTATGAAGTGGGTAACATGATTAGAGATGATATCTCTTGTCTAGACATATTCTTAGTGCGACTAGAGTATGATAAATGAGTATAGAACATGTTATACCAATTTTTGTATAAATTGAGTTTGTTGAAATTGCTTACTTTGGGAATTTCATGGATAATGTGATGTGTTGGGCATGATTATGTGTTATATGATTATGTGTTTTAAAGGTGTTTGATAAAATATCGAGGAATGATTAAGCATGTTAATTGAATGGATATGATATAATATGCTAGGTGGAAATTGTGGAATGTGATTATATGCTCGTGATATAATAGACATTGTGAAAATTGTGTATGTCATGCTATACTCATGATATGACAAACATGACATTGGAATTGCAATTGTACATTACATTGCAAATGCATTGAAAGTGCAAATTCGTGGGCATGTGACATGGGTGTGGGTATGTGTATGGTTTTGATCAAACACCATTCTTGGTGGATGATACGTGGGATCGGGAAAGTTGAACCACGGTTCAACTGAGTCACATGGGTTGCATTTAAAATAGGGTCAGGGTTAGCAAGAAGGGCTAGATTATCCATCAGGTGCAAGACCCAGTGATTTAGATACGCACTCCATTGGTCTTGATCCCATAAAGTGTGTCGGCATACCTAGAGCCGTTGGTGGAAGTCCATCGATGCTGTGTCGATTGGGAGTCCATTGGTGAAAGTTCATAAATACCCACCCCAAAAAAGACCCAAAATTTGTAAATGGTCATTGACGGGGGCTTGGAATGCCCGGATACATACGTATGACATTGCAGGTGTTGTGGGAGTTGGTGGAGGGCTCGGTTTGCGTTACATGTTTGAGTCTCACCTTATAACTTGACATAACATTGTAACATTCATTTCTTGATGTTGTATGTTCTTGGATGAATGCTTGTTTGATTGTTGAATTGCATGTGAGAATTTCATATGCATTTAGGTTAGGGAGTAGCCTCTTTAGGAGATACCCTATTGAGCGTGGCTTACCCTTTATGGAGATACCCTATTTTGGGTGCGGGACAAGTGCCGGTGGACGACTCTCATATGGGACCTTGTTGAGAAGAAGCTGGAATATGGCTTTAAGTTGCATTTTTGTAAATCGATTTGTTTAATTGATTTTGGACATGTAATATTGCTTAAATAATGAACCTTTATGGACTATATTTTGAGTATAATTTGATGTTTTATGAGTCTAGGTGAATGTGGTATGAGGTTGGATGAGTTGAAATCGAAAAGGTAAAGATTTGGGAGAAAATTGGGCCCTAGTACCGGTACCAAGTTGCTTAGGTACCGGTACCACGATTCCAGAGTTTTTAGGTACCACGCTCACTAGTCCCGGTACTAGGCAAGTAAAATGCCCAGGTATTAGTACCAAGCAATGAGGTGTCGGTAGCTCCTCCAAAATTTTTAGAAATTTGAAATAATATTGCCAAACCTTCAAGTCTTGAGCCTTTAGTTTAAAAGATGTAATTGGAGAAATATTTGTGGCAAATTGATGGATGTGAGACCTTGGAACGGTCAAATGATTGATATGCATACAGGTTATACATTTGGTAGTGTTTCGGTACAAGAGAGACTTTGTCCAAACTTTGTATTGGTTATGATCTCAGTGAAGGGGATGTGATGACGTGGTGTCGAGTCATACAACATACATGGATATTTTTACGGGTTAATGGGTGATCAACAGGTTGAGAAAAGACCTCTGAATTTAAGGGCATCACCATTTCTCTCTTAACCGTGTAGACTGTTTAGTGGACATCCCTTCCTTCTTTGCTACCTAAACACAAACTAAGGGGAAGGGGGAGGGTGACCTCATTCACTCAGTGAATGTACACATCATAAGTAACAACGTTTAACTAACATTATACTAACTTAAACATAAAGGTGATGAATCCACCTGTTATATTGTCACCCTTACTCGTAACAACATATTAGAATATCATCACTTGCCACTAAGTGATGAGTATAGAATATTACACATCGCCTGTCTCTTTGCACCCATTTTGTACTTGCTTTTGTGGAGAAAATGGGGGAAATTGCATTTAATCTACTAAATAATGGGGTTTTGTGTGATTGTAGGTAATGAGTAGGTAATGGCATGTATTAAGCCTTCTATCAAGTGCTTAAAGACAACAAAGAAGGAGAGGAGGCTTAACGGGTGGCTTGGGATTGCAAGAAATCAAGAAAAAGCCAAAACAGGTGAAAACTTACTAGTAGATGTTCATCAAAACCTACCGGTAGGTTTTGCCAAAATCTAGTGGTAGGTTTTGCACAATGGAATTGTTTTGTTGCTTTCCATGCTAAAACCTACCGGTAGGTTTTGTCATCGTTCTACCGGTAGGTTTTGCCTAGAAACGCCAAAATGCTATAATTTCTTCTCCAACTGCTTCGTGGGCCCACCTCTGCTTCTCCACACATACCTTGACACACTCTACATACAACCATGCTTCCCCACACCTGAAATCTGACTTTGGAAGAAAGAGCATGGAAAAAGAAGGGAGAGAAAGAGGGGGCATGGTGGGGTTGTAGGCATGGCCTATGCTTGCTTGTGTAAGTGTCCAACCCCTTCCCCATGCTTGGAAGTCATCTCACACAGACCTTGGGGGGGTGATGGATGAAAAGAAGTATTCTTAGATTATTATTCAGCTACACACGCTTTTAGAGAGAGAAGTTCCCAAGGAAGAAGATGAAGTTTTAGAGAGAGAAAGTTAGGTTTTTGCATTTCCACTTCCATTTCAGTTGTAGTAAGCTTCAAATCACTTGTAATCTTTACTTCTTGCACTTTAATCTCCTTTATTCCAAGTGTATTCAAGTTTAGCTACATGTTATGGTATTTTCCATGTCTACATTTGGGTTTTCTTTCCAAGCTTTACATTTGGGTGTGAAATGAATTTGTCTTTTTAGTTTAACTTCTCTTTGCATTAATACAAGTTTTAATCTTGATTTCTTCACCATGTCTTTTTACATTGTGTATGTTCTTGCATCTATTATGAGTAGCTAAGCTTTTAGTTGGCTAATCTAAGGGGAATTTCCCCTTGGGTATGCTAAATCAATTCTCCTCTATTCTCCCATGTAGTGTAAAGATTTTGGTTTGACTAGGTTGAGTACAGACGTGTTTGTGAGCTCTTGATACACCGTATACTTGTCGCAGGGTATGCTTAAGCCTATATCTCCACATTAGTCCCTCACTTCCTACAAATCAATCAAGCATCGAGACACCATTGGTAGAATGAATTGAGTTGATTTGGCACTCCAATTCGAATGACCTCTTCGGATTAGCCAACCTTGTTCTCTTGCATTTTATCAAAAACTGTACTCACCAAAACACAAAACTCAGAAGATTTTACACTTTTTATTTCTTTACAAAGTCATCTTCACCACAATTTGACCTTCATTCCCTGAGGAGAAGACCTTGGAATACTCAATTCCAAGTAAAATATGACATTGCAAGTTTCTCTACGCTTGGGGAGTACTTTTGCACACACACACACATGTATTTTTATTCACACACATGAGTTGCCCCATTTTTAGCATCGAACTCGAGGGAGAGTGTCACTCACCTACTCATATAAGCCATATATACAACTGGGATCATGTTTAGAGATTCGGGTGAATCGCAAGTCAAGCATTTTTGGCGTTGTTGTTGGGGAAGGTGATTTTGGACAATGGAGGTAAGTGTCGTGATTCTCATGATGGTCCGAAGTTTGTTGCTCCTTTGTACATACTTGTGTTCACTTTTCATTTTAATTGTAGATAGTATTTTTGTATGTGGGGATAGGATGACCAAAATGGACTTGTGAGACTCCCCATTGGCCCAAATAAAATCTTGATCAAGACTCACCCGAGGATATCGGTGACAACTTCGGGGATGATGGTGCTAATGTTCCGAGGGGTGGGAGAATGCAAAATCCTGGAATGCCAAACCCTCGAAAGCATTTTACTTTCCTAGGAATAAGGGAAAAAATATCCCGATTGATCCTCCGATGAGGTTAATGAAGGATTATCTTCAACCAACCCAAAGCACAACCCTTTTTTCCATCAACTGTACAAACACCAATCTTGGAATTGAAGCCACCACCTTCCACACTGAAGTATGCATTTCTCGGGGAGTACAAGACATTTCTAGTGTTGATAAGTTCATCGTTGGAGCCGAGGCAAAAAGAAAAATTGTTGGAAGTGTTGAGAAGGTATAAGGGAGCTATCGGTTGGACAATCACCAATATCAAGGGGATTAGTTCCCTCATTTGCACACACCGAATCTGCATGGTGGGAGAATCCAAACCATTATGACAACCACAAAGAAGGCTAAATCTTATCATGAAGGATGTGGTGAGGGATGAGGTGCTTAAACTACTTGATGTGGACATTATTTTTCCAATTGCCGATAGTAAATGGGTTAGTCCCACTCAAGTAGTGCTAAAGAAGTTGGGGATCACTGTGATTGCAAATGAGGAGAATGAGTTGATTCCAACAAGGGTAGTCACCAATTGGAGAGTTTGTATTGGCTATCAAAAACTTAACTAATGCACAAGAAAAGATCATTTCCCTTTGCCTTTCCTTATCCAAGTTTTGGAGAGAGTAGCCAGACATCTCTTTTTATTGTTTCTTGGATGGCTACTCCGGCTATAACCAAATTGAGATTTCCTTGGAGGACCAAGAGAAGACAACTTTCATGTGCCCTTTTGGCACTTTTGGTTATCGTTGAATGCCATTTCGGTTGTGTAATGCCCCGAAAACTTTTCAGAGATGCATGATGGAGATTTTTATCGATATGGTGGAGAAATTTTTGGAGGTGTTCATGGAGGATTTCTCGGTGTTTGGGGATTCATTCAATGGTTGTTTGGAAAACTTGGAGAGAGTACTTGAAAGATGTGAGGAGAAAAACTTGGTATTGAACTAGGAGAAGTGCCACTTCATGATGACACAAGGGATAGTGCTCAGGCACATTGTATCAGAGAAGGGGATTAAAGTAGACAAATCCAAGGTGGAAGCAATTTCCAACCTCCCCACTCTAAAAGTCATCAAGGATATCAGGTCGTTTCTTAGCCATGTCGGGTTTTGTCATAGATTTATAAAAGATTTTAGTGCATTGGCAAGGTCCTTGACCAATTTGCTTGCAAAGGATGTTCCAAGGAAAGGAGGATTGCCAAACCTTAGAATGCATTTCCCTCCTAGGAATGAAGGGAACAATATCCCCATTGATCCTTCAACGAGGTCAATGCGGGATTATCTTGAATCCACTCGTAGCACCACTCCCTCATGCATTCTTTTATCGGTCCAAGCTCATGCCTTCCTAGTTAAGCTGGGAATGTTACAACTACTTCCTCAATTCCATGGAATTGAAAGAGAGAATCCTTATTTGCACATTAAGGAATTTGAGGAAATAGTCGCAACCTTCCTCACTAATCATGCCATGGAAGACATAGCTCACCTAAAATTGTTTCCCTTAAGGACAAAGCCAAAACATGGTTAAATTCCTTGAAGCCTCAATCCACAATCTCTTTGGCACAAATACTTTTCAAGTTTTTGAACAAATTCTTTTCGATGCCTAAAACCATCACTCTTAAAAAGAAAATCCAAAACTTTTCAGAAAAGCCCAATGAGCAATTTTATCAATATTGGGATCGCTATAAGGAATTGCTACAATCCATTCCACATCATGGTTTTGAATCATGGTAATTGGTGAATTCTTCAACGAATGGATTGCACCAGGCCATCGATAATTCGTAGACATGATTTGCAATGGGGAGTTCTTAAACAAGGATCCCGATGAGACGTTAGATTACTTTAGTACATTAGTATAAAATGCACAATGTTGGGATGTTACGGATCCCACCGATGTACAAAGGTCTTCTCTGGGTAGTAATCAACCAAGTGGGGGAGGGATGTATGATTTAAGGGACTGGGAAGACTTGCTTTCCAAAATTACCAAATTGTCTAGGAAAGTGGAGAGTCTTGAGGTTAATATGAGGCATAAGGTGTCCAACATTTCTAAGACCAAGGAGTTTTGCTCTATTTTTGAGAGTGTTGAGCATTCCATCATGGAATGCCCCAACATTTTGGCACTTAAGGAAGTCTACCATGAGCAAGTCAATGCCTTTGGTCAAAGTAGGCAATCATTCTCTCCGCACTCTAACACTTACAATCCGGGTTAGAGCAATCACCCAAACTTTAGTTGGAAGAATGAGAATCCCATTCCTTATGGGTCTAGTTCATATTCACCCCCATGCCTCCTAAGCAAAATTAATACCATAGCCAAGGTCAATTGTCTAGCTCTCAATACCCCTGGTCCAATCAACAAGGGTATTCACAAAATCCGCCTCCACAAATTTTTGGTCAACAAGGACCAACCAACCTACCTGCCTACCAACCACCTCATAAAAGGAACTTGGAGGATGTAGTGCACCAATTCATCCAAAGCCAAACCACCATCAACAAGCAAACTTTCGCAGATTTAAATGACATTCAGATTCATGAAGTTGACCAATGCCATAGAGACGTCAGAATAATAAAAGGGAAAATTCCCCGCTCAACCCCAAGAGAACCATAGAGGCCAACATGTGATAGAGTCATCCGAACCCACCAAAGAGAGTTGTGAGAAACTCAAGGCAGTCACCACCCTTAGAAGTGGCAAAAAAATTGACAAAACTATTTTGCCAAAAGAGAAAGAGAGTAAGGATGATTATGAGGGGGAGGGGTGAGGTGAGTGAGAAAGAAAAAATTGTTGATGAAAATGTGCATGCATGTCTCATTCCGGTCCCTTTTCCAAATCGTTTGAAGCCACCCATGAAGTGGTTAATTATTCTGACATTATTGAGATGTTCAAGCAGGTAAAGATCAACATCCCACTCCTTGATGCCATAAAGTAAATCCCCTCATGTGATAAGATTTTGAAGGATTTGTGCACTGTGAAAAGAAAGTTGAATGTGCACAAGAATGGATTCCTCATCGAGCAAGTGAGCTCTATCTTGAGGACAAACACACCGCCAAAGTTTAAAGACCTTGGATGCCCTACCATTGCCATCATAATAGGGAATTACCGGGTAAAACAAGCACTTGTTGATTTGGGGGCGAGTGTCAACCTCCTACCCTTTCTGGTGTACCAACAACTCCAACTTGAAGAGTTGAAGCCAACTCCAATCACTCTTTAATTGACAAATCGTAGTGTTAGAACACCAAGGGGAGTAGTTGAGGATGTCTTAGTCCAAGTTGATAATTTCTATTTTCCTGTTGATTTTGTTGTACTTGATACTCATCCGGTTATTAATACTAGTGCACAAATTTCTATCATACTAGGTAGACCTTTTCTTGCTACACATCTAATGCTGTGACCAATAGCAGTAACGGTTTAATGAAGCTTGCATTTGGGAATATGACAATGGACCTCAATGTATTCAATTTGTGCAAACAACTAGAGGATGATGAGGAAGTTCATGAAGTCAATAGGATTAAAACTTTGGTGGAGAAGCACTTGGAGCTATTGAGCACCTTGGAGTTCGGGGAGGAGAAGATTGTTGATCAAGAGTAGCCAGAAAGTTTACAAGGGATTGAAAAATGGACCCTTCATTTGAAAAGCTTCCACATCAAGAGAAGAAGATCTTTCTATTGACTATGAAAAATCCCTTCTTGGAGTGGAAGCCATTACCATCCAACCTCAAATATGCATTCTTGGAGTGACATGAAACCTTCCCAGTGGTGATAAGCTCAACTTTGGAGGCAAAGGAAGAAGAAGATCTATTGGAAGTGTTGAGGAGGTACAAGGAAGAAATTGGTTGGACAATTGCAGACATCAAGGGGATAAGCCCCCTCATTTGCACACACTGCATCTACCTTGAAGAAGACTCCTAGCCGTCCTAACAACCACAAAGAAGGTTGAATCTGATTATAAAGGTTGTGGTGAGGGATGAGGTACTCAAGGTACTTGATGTGGGCATCATCTTTCCAATTTCCAACAGTAAATAGGTTAGCCCCACTCAAGTAGTGCCAAAGAAATAGGGCGTCACAGTGGTTGCAAATGAGGAGAATGAGTTGATTCCGACAAAAGTAGTCATCGGATGGAGAGTGTGTATCAACTATCAAAAGCTCGACTCTTGCACAAGAATAGACCATTTCCCTCTACCATTCTGATTTGATCCGAAATGTGTACACCCAAGTGCAGGCGGTCAAGTTGTAGTAATAATCCGGTTAAGTCCGAAGTCGAATCCACAGGAAACTATGATTGGTGTTTTGAAGTAACCAATGTTAGAGACCAAGTAACTGAAAATTTCGAGAGTTTGGAGTGGTGGGGTTCTTGAATAGAATAGAAGATTCTTTTCAAGAGTTTTCTAGACAAAATATAAGATTCTTCAAAAGTAACAGCCATCCTTTAGCTCGAGGATCAGAGCATGTAATAGACTATTTGGTTTATTATGTTTGTGCTTTATAACTCAATTAAATCTTGTGTCAACAACAAGTTAATCGGAAGATAAAGATGGATTGTGAGAATTAAGCTCATGATTCTGATCCCTTTCTAGAAGTTTACAAGAATTGTCTGTGCCGAGACTTAACCCGTCTACAAACAAGCAAGTGTTTCTAGAAGGTATCCAACCATGGCATTAAGGGTCCATTCTTTGAATAAAGCGCAATAATGGTGGAGATTGAAAGGTTGTTATGAAGAGCTAGTTGGGGTGCTTGCCTTGAATCAACGGGTCTTTCTAGGTAGGAGTCATCCGTATCATAGAGAAAGCCCGTGGTTATACAAAGTACCTCAACTTTGCTTGGTGCATTCAACCATCCATTGAATAGGTGTAATATAAAGCATTAAAGCCTGAAGGAGTTGCACAAACATAGCTTCCTGATAATCTTTACATACTCATCACCTCTTACTAAAGAGTGAATGAGGAACTACTCACTTTTGATGGCCTTGGTAAAGCTAGAAAAGTGAATGCTACTCCTCCCTCTAAGAAGAGGAGCTACTAAATGAAGTAAACTAAACAAAGAGCTTATCTTCAATGAAGAATAAGTGAATCACTTTCCACCCTTCATGGCTTTGGTAAAGCTCTAGAAAAGTGGAAGAGTTTCACTCTTCTAAGACAGAAGGATGCTCAAGCAATGGAAGTGAAATACATGAACAATAAAAGTAGAAGAAAACTAGTTACTTTTAGAGGGTTTCCACCACAACCAAAAGATGAACTATCTTTTTTGATACTTTGTAAATAAAAGCAAGAACAACTATAAAGGGAGTCTAAGCCTCCATCATGGTTGATATAAATGCAAAATACAAACATAAACATGAAATGTTCAAGAACTAGATTACTAAACACTCTTACTTTACATGAACAAGGATTGCTCACCCTTTTCTCTAGAAAAGGAAGAATGCCTTTTAAGCTCCCAACATGAGAGTATTTATAGGCAAGGAAGGGGAAAGGGGGTAGGAGATAAGAGAGGATGAGTGAATTCTGTTTGTCGCCCATAGGAACCAACTACTTTGCAGGCAGTCTGCAGAGGACATTCAAACGTGATCTGGCATTCGAACGTTAAGTCTGTCTTTTCTTTAAGGATGTTCAAACATGAGATGTCATTCGAACATTGTCTGTGTCTTTGTTTTGAGGGCATTCGAATGCCAGATCGGGTCTAATTCCTTCCACTCAAGTGGCCTGTGGTTTCTATGATGGTCATTTCCATACATCTTGAACAACTTTGACTTTACACTCTGCAACTTGGTCCTCAATCACTCAAGATAATGTTCGAACATGGAGTGGCGTTCGAACGTTGTACTCAAGTACTTCTGTTCTGTGGTTCTTTTTTCTTTACTGCAACATGCCAGGTTCTAGTGGTGTAGTCTTCTCAAGATTCCAGAGGACGTTTGAACGTGAGTTGGCATTCGAACGTGGTACTCAAGTACGTCAGCATTTTTCCTTTGTTGACTGCAACACGCCATGTCTCAGCAGCTGGTCTTGGCAGGATTTCAAAGGACGTTCGAACGTGAGTTGGTGTTCGAACATGGTTGCTTTGTTCCAACCTACTGCAATTTTGTTCCCTATTGTGCTGGTGTTACATTCAAGTGTGACTTTTGTTATTCTTGAGCCTTTGTTCTATTTTCGGCTTGAAATGTCATTACTTAAACTCCATCAAAGTACAATTAGTCCAAAAAGGCGTAGTAAAAATTGTTAACTTTACACACGAATCACACCCCCAACCTAAATATTGCTAGTCTCTAGTAATACAACAACAATGAAAGGTAAATATATTCCTAATGCCTTTTTTGTAGGTCATCCGGTTATATTTAGCTTATGCAACAAGCTGTTGAACCACTATGTTTACCCTAGTGGATGAATATTGTCTCGGGAAGGTTTTCAGTGAAGCTACCCATAAACTTCAGTCGAACAAGTGTGTATGTGAGATTCCCGACTAAAAATGAATAAGCATTTTGGTCATTGAGACACTCGACCCTCAATCGTGACTTTTCCCTACATTTCTTTTCCATTGGTACTCATTCTATGCCAAAATTAGCACCTGTTGCATCAGCACTTAGAATTCCTTGAGTAGTAGGATGGTCATACTAGAAACAAGAATTGGTATATAACATTCATTCCCTTTTTCCACCTTCCATGGATAACTTTGATTACACAAACCTCTCTAGGAATGCTCTCAGCAAAAAAAATTACTCCGAATATAGTGACATATCTCTCAAAGTTCATGTGATTTGAAGATGGCCAATCGAAAAAAAATTACATGCACCATTAGTATAAGAGTGAAGTTTTGAGGAAAACAGACTTTACTTTGGTATAATCTCATGGAAGAATATTTATGTAAATAAAGAAGTTCTAGTTAACACACCCCACTTGTAGTAGAAAATACACATATTCATCACACTTGAGATCACCTAGGGCTTTTTGTAGGTTGTAATGGGGCCAAAGGTCAGTGGCTAATGAAAGAACATCAATGGTGATCAAAGGCTATCTTTTTACGTAGTGTTACACACCTCCTTCTAGTTTCTCAAAATTTTGCCTGGGAATGAGATTTCTTTCTTTCATTTTTTCCATTTTTCACTTTCTTGGCAATTCCTTGTCTCACAGTATCTTTTTTTTTCGGTTGGCTCCACCGATTTTCCTTTTATTGAATAGTAGCCACCTTTTTCTTTTCTATTTTTCTTGCCTTTCTGTTATCATATTGATTTATAAGAGGGTGCAAGAAATTAGATAGCAAGGTATAGTAAATGTATGCTTTTGCGGCTTTGGTCATTACACGGGTGAAAAGGAATTCATTCATTTAAGGCTCAAGCATGATTGACTAGGGATATACTTTTGTAAAAGAATTAGCTAAGGCTCAAAGTCGATCCAAAGATGGCCTAAGATCCTTCCTCAAGTATGTGCATATGTATATATGTATGAAAATGTTCCCCGTGGGTTATGAAAATAGATCACTTTAGTTGCATCAATCAAAGCAAGTTTAATGAGATTATTGAAAGATAATAGAAGTGAAAGAGTTTACCTTGCGTAATTGTTGATATCCTCTCAAAAATCACCGTAAAGCTCAAGACTTACCATGGTTTTCTATGTCATCTCCACTGATTATGTCTAGTGTTCTGAGGAATGTTAGTTATATAGTGATTCCATTTTCGAGTCTGATCACTGTATACCTCAAGAATAGCTCATATTGATGTACATTTGACAATTAAATCATAGAGACAGTATCGAGGTTCCAAAAAAATGAGGTTTTACGTCTTAGTTGTTAAGTTGAGGTGTCAAACCGATCATGTGCTTAGTCATTTTTCATAAACAATCTTAACATCCACATTTGTTTTGTCATTAACAAGAATTATAGTGCTAATCCTATACATGCATTTTAAACAAATAAAAATGGTAAACTGAATCATTCATTCCATAAAGGATAATGTGTCTACAATAATGTCAATGTTGCAATTCATCCATTCAAAATATAACTTCAACTATCCACAATCAACGTTAAAAAGAAATATACATCCCCTATAAGTATAAGTATCCACAATAATCACAAATGAGATAAACATCCACAAGAATTATCAAAAGACACTACTCCACAATAGTATAGAAATTTCCCAGAAACTATTCAAAGAAGAAACAACAAACAAACAACCAACAATCAAGAACAAAAATCAACTACTTCCCCTCAAGAACGGATATAATCAATCTTCTCCTCTATCTCCATCAACACCATTAGCTCCACTAGCACCACCAGCTCCACCCCTCAAAAGCCTCAGGATCTCATCCTGCTTAGCTTCAATGCTAAGCATGATGTCCCTTAGAGAACGTCGGGTGGTCATGCTAGGGCTTGCTTGATCTGGCAGCTCTCTCTCTGTATCCATCTCTCTCTCTTCTTTAGCATCCAACTCCTCCTGCACCTCATCGATTCTTGGAGGAGGGGGCATCTCTTGCCTAGCCGCCGGGGTGCCACTATTCCCTAGGCTTCTCTTGAACGACCCTTTGTTTTGTGGCCCCATTGGCTTTTGGATTTCCATTTTTGTCCTTACCCTCACCCCATTGTTGGTGCATATCTCAGTCACAAGTGTGCCAAATGGGAGTGCACTCCTCTTTGCATCACATCCCTTCTTTATTTCATTCAAAATCAATGAGGGGAGGTCGATGCTATGCCCTCGTCCTAGTGCATAGAGCAAGCGTGCCATCTCGGGCAAAATCTCATTTTTTCTTCCTATGGGGGCTAGGTTCGCCATCGCAATCAAATTAAGCGTTTTGTACTTGTTGGTGAGCTCTCCTTGTTTTAAAAATTTCCTCCCTCCCTATGAAAAATCAGTCAGCTCTGTCAATTCCTTTCCCACCACATTAAACACCACATTCTTCTTTGGCGGGTATGTTGGGTTTTGTACCCGAGGCATCTCTCTCCTTACCTCCAAAATACACGCCTCATCTACATCAATGTGGGTGCCTTGTACATATGTTCGGATTGCATTGTTGATGATCTCGACGTTGGAGTAGAACTCCCTCACCAAGTCAACAACGACGTCTCCGCCATTCCTCAAATGCCACACCCACTCCCTCTTCTCCATTTCCTCCAACAAACCCAACTCATCAAAATCAGTGATTACAACATCTCGTTCACAAACCACAACGTGGTTTTGAAAGAAATTTTCATACCTCTCAGCTTTAAGAGCACTGGGAAATCTGGTTCGATCATACCTCTTCTTTCTTTGCTTCCCTTCTATTTCTTCAATGACCTCTTCTACGAAGTTGGGTTCTTGGTTTACTGGTGGAGTGCGCCTGGTAGGAAGCTAAACCCTAGGCATTGATTTGTTCTCAGTTTTGAGAATGAGGGGGTGTGAAAAGTCTTGGTTATTTGGTGAAAATTAGGGATTTTTGATGTGGAAAAGCTTTTGGGTGGTTGATTTGTGGTGGAAATGAGGAATGAGTGGAGTATTGAGGGTTGGGGAGTGAAAAGGGGTCTTAGGGTTTAGAGGATTTTAGAGTTCTTTGGGAATTTTGAACTGAGGAAGACGATCCAGGTATTTATAATCTGAGGAGGAACGTTTGAACGTGGTTGACGTTCGAACGTAGTATGAAGGATTTTAAAATATCATTCGAACAAGAATGACATTTGAACGTGGTGAGCTCCCAGTACTTTTGAGTTCTATCAGAGACCAAAGTACTGTAAGCTTCTGTCGTTCGAACATGCTATTGGCGTTCGAACGTTAATCTCGTTCGAACGCGCTATTAGCGTTGAAATGGACTGAGCTCCCAGTACTTTTGTTTCCATCAGAGACTTCATCAGAGGCTGAGTACTGTAAGCAAGCGACGTTCAAACGTCACTTGGCGTTCAAACGTGGAATCAAAACTCAAAACTTTTTAAAATTTTTCTGTACTACATTATGCATAATAAAAGAGGGCAAAACATTCAAGTTTGAACCAAAAATTCACGGCGTCTTAGGATAAATCCCTACCCACGCTCAAGGTTGGTATTTTGGGACATTCCTTACTCGGCCCATGTTTTCATTTCAGTCAAAAGAGTTTGTACAAAACACAAAGAATTTTTACATTTTTTTTTTACAAAAATTCGGACCCTTGGCTTTCATTCCAACTATTCTAATCTGAGTCTTCATCTGTCTCCATGCCATTTGGACAACCAGTAACTCTTCCAATTTCCTGTCTCACAAATTGGTTAAGCAATGTACCAGAATAGGATGGCGTGTCAGGATAATCCTTATTCTGCCCATTCACTATCCAGTCTAATCGATCGAGTGCGCGACCAAAAATTGGTTCAGAACACTGATTATATCTCTTCTCGTGAAAGTATCTACCACACTGTTTACAGGCACCAAGTCTTCTGGCATGATGGCGTTTAACATAGGTGCTTCTGCCGCATAGGGGTTTCGCTTGTTGTTCTCGGATCTCATTCTTTCTTACCAATCTTGCTTTTCTCATGATCATAGTGTGCACATCAAAAGGAAATGTGTGTAGAACTCCTAAACTAAACAAAAAAAAATTTAACATCCATGCTTTTTATACTATTAAGACTCACTATCTGGTTCTTTAACGTCTGCCAGACATGAAGATGATCAGAGATGACCCACAAACATAACCATCAAAAATGCAAAACATGGTAGTTAAAATACGATACACAATCTGATTAAGAACAGCAACAACAACAACATAAATTTAAAAATTTTCTACGGGCACATATGAACTATAATTCTCTCCCCCCAACCTAACTGAACATTGTCCCCAATGTTTTGAATTTACTGATCTGGTGAGGTTTGGAGATGAGGTTAAATGGTAGAGATCTTGTTCATCAGCCAAATCCTACAAGAAAAATACACAAATAAAACCTCTCGTTGCAGATCTGGGTTAGGATGAAAACCCTTGATTCTCAGTGCAGACATAAGAAGAATAGCCATGTGCAAATAGAGTAAACACATGCAGATCATGAGACAAATGATGGGGTCTTTAGGTAGTATGGTCATGGTGTTGTTGGGAGATGGGTCGTGATTCCAGAGGATTATAACAGCAAAGAAGTAGAAAAGCAAAAGAAGAAGAAGAAGAAGAAGAAAAGAAAGCGGAAAGGGACAAAAGTGCATGGAAAGAGAGGAAAAAGGGGTGGGGGCCTTATAAAGGTGGTGGTGTGGTTTGGGTCGGACCGGATTCTCCTTGACGCGGGCCCTTTTTGTGTCGGTAGGCACTTTTCTCAAAACAATGTTATGGATTCATTAAAAGAATGGTCTCCACATTTTTGACAAAGTGCTCCACAAAGGGTTTCAATCACTGACCATTAACAGTAAATTTATTATCGTTCGATGGGTTCTCTACTTCCACTGCCCCATGTTCAAACACTTGTCTGACAATGTATGGTCCAGTTCATCTTGATTTCAATTTACCAGGAAAAAGGCAGAGTCTTGAATTGAAAAGCAGAACTTTTTGATCAGTTTGAAAAGACTTTCGCACTATGTTCTTGTCATGAAAAATTTTCATCCTGGATTTTGCAATATTAGCATTTTCATATGCTTCATTTCCCAGTTCCTCCAATTCGTTAATCTAAAGTTTTCTTGCTAGTTCGGCTTTGTCCATGTCAAAGTTCATTGCCTTAATAGCCTAGTATGCTCTATGTTCCAATTCCATAGGTAGGTGACAAGGGTTTTCATAGACTAATTGGTAAGGAGACATGCCCAAAATTGTTTTAAAAGCAGTACGATATGCCTAGAGTGCATCAGTTAGTCTTGACGACCAATCTTTGTGGTGTGGATTTACCGTTCTTTCTAAAATTAATTTGATCTCCCAATTAGCCAATTTAGCCTGTCCACTAGTTTATGGATGGTATGAAGTTACAATTTTGTGAAAAATCAAGTATTTTTTCATCAGATTCCAGAAAGGTTGATTATAAAAATCACTTATGATGGATTTTGGGAACATCACTTATGATGGATTTTGATTCCAGAACGTCACTTATGATGGATTTTGGGATTCCAAATCGAGATAAAATATTTTCTTTTAAAAACTTGATCACCGTTCGGTGATCATTATTCTGGCATAGAATTGCCTCAATCCATTTGGATAAATAGTCTATGGCTACCAAAATGTATAGATAGCCAAAGGAGGGGGGAAATGGTCCCATAAAAATCGAAATGGGGTTTAGACACATCAT
This sequence comes from Ilex paraguariensis, assembly GCA_963454935.2. Taxonomy (NCBI): domain Eukaryota; kingdom Viridiplantae; phylum Streptophyta; class Magnoliopsida; order Aquifoliales; family Aquifoliaceae; genus Ilex; species Ilex paraguariensis. The sequence continues at coordinate 88,819 of CAUOFW020000909.1, forward strand.
GTTTCTTCTTGAAATATTTCTCAACCTTTGACATCTATCGCAAGTTAAACAAAAAATATGAACATCTTTGAAAAGTGTGGGCCAATAAAATCTACATTGCAGGATTTTTGTAGTGGTTTTTCTGGATGAAAAATGGCCACCACATGCTTTAAAATGACAAAATGCCATTACCTGTTTGCTTTCTTGAGCGGGGATGCAATGTCTTATAATTTGATCCTAATAGTACTTAAATACATATGGATCTTTCCAAAAGAAATTGCAAACCTCTCTCAGAAATTTCTTTTTGTTTGTGGGGGAAAAGGACAGATGGAGTGTTCCAATAACAAGAAAATTAGCAATATCAGCGTACCATGGGGTCTCATCAATTATGAACAGTTATTCATTGCAAAATTTTTCATTGATTGACATTCCATCTTCGTGAAATTCATAAGTTAACCTTGAAGGAAGAGTATCCATCGTAAGAACCTTGGTTTATCATCTTTTTTTTGTGAGCAGAAATTTCAGTGTTGCATGGTCAGTGAATACAGTAACAGAAGAACCAACAAGATAAGAATGAAATTTTTTCAAAGCAAAGACTACGATAAGTAATTCTTTTTCAATTGTTGAATATTTCATTTAAGCATCATTCAAAGTTTTACTTGTGTAGTAAATCACTTGTGGTTTCTTATCTTTTCGTTGACCTAACACAACACCTACAACATAGTCACTAGGTTTAGCTATGGTATTGAAATCTTTTATGAATCTCCTGTAAAACCCTACATGTCCCAGAAATGATCGGACATCTTTTATAGTCTTAGGAGCAGGCAAATTCCTAATCAGATCTATTTTCTCCTTATCAACGTTCATGCCCTCAAACGACACAATGTGACCTAAGACAATGCCTTGTGTTACCATAAAATGACATTTTCCCCCATTAAGCACCAGATTGGCTTGATATCTTATTAACACTTTTTCTAGGTTGGCCAGACACAAATCAAATGAGTCACCATAGGCAGAGAAGTCATCCATGAACACTTCCAAAAATTTCTTGACTATGTCACTGAATAGACTCAACATGCATCTTTGAAATGTTGTAGGAGCGTTACAAAGCCCGAAAGACATCCTTTTGAATGCAAAGGTGCCAAAGGGGCCTGTGAATGTGGTTTTCTCTTGATCATTGAGTGCTATCTCAATTTGATTTTACCTGGAATAGCCATCCAGGAAACAGTATCATTTATGGCCTGCAATTCTCTCTAGAACCTAGTCAAGAAAGGGGAGAGGGAAATGGTCTTTTCTAGTCACCAAATTGAGTTTTTGGTAATCAATACATATCCGCCATTCTGTGACAACTCGAGTGGGTACAAGTTTATTTGCATTATTTTTGACACTATAACTCCAAACTTTTTAGGCACAACTTGGTTTGGGCTAACCCATTTGCTATCGGAGATGGGGAAGATTATCCTGACATCTAAGAGCTTTAGCACCTCTGCCTTTAGGACTTCCTTCATGTGAGGGTTCAATTGTCGCTGCATTTTGAAGAGAGGGTTTTGAGTTCTCTTCAAGGTATATGACATGATTGCAAATTAACGGGCTTATACCTTTCAAGTCAGCGATGGTCCACCCAATGGTGCTTTTATGGCTTTTAAGAACTTTAATCAGTTTAGACTCTTGCAAGTCTATGAGCTTAGACAAAATTACCACTAGGAATGACTCGTCCTTTCCTAGGAATGCATATTTGAGGTCAGATGGGAGAGGTTTCAATTCAGGCTTTGGTGGCTTGTCACTTGATGAGAGTGGCTTTGTGCCACTTGGTGAAAGTTTCTTGAATTTGGGGGCCCATGCATTAACAACATAAGTTGGGCAATTCTTTGGATCATCAACTATTGTTTTAGATGTGATGGATTCTGACAAAATTTCAGTGGAATTTTCACAGAATATGTTGTTCAGATGGTCCTAGACCAAAGACTCAATGGAATGTTTTTCTCTTTCTTTGGTGTCCTCTCCTGGGTGTTTGGCAACATTTAAAATATTCAGCTCAAGAGTCATATTTCCAAAGGTTAATTTCATGACCCCATTCCTACAATTGATTAGTGCATTTGAAGTTGCTAGGAATGGTCGACCAAGAATAACGGGAATTGGATTCTCTGAATGTTTGCTGGCTGAGTATCTAAGATGATGAAGTTAACAGAGAATACAAAGTTGTCCACTTGGACAAATATATCTTCAACAATACCCCTAGGAATTTTGATAGATTTGTCTGCCAATTGAAGTGTGACACTTGTGGGTTTGAGTTCTCCCAGACCCAATTGCTGGTAAGTAGAGAATGAGAGCAAATTGACACTTGCTCCAAGGTCTAGCAGTGCGTGTTCGATTATGAAATTTTCAATGACACACGACACAGTCGAACACTCTGGATCTTTGTATTTTGGAGGGATTTTGTGTTGAAGCAAGACACTGGCATGTTTTGTCAAGAAGGCTTTTTTTTTGAAAATTCTGGCTTCTCTTGAATGTGCAAAGTATTTCAGAAACTTGGCATAAGATGGAACCTGTTTGATTGCATCCAGAAGTGGGATGTTGATTTTTATTTGCTTGAAGAGCTTGTAAATTTTTGGCTGATTATTCAACTTTTGTGTAGTTTTGAGTTAATGAGGAAAAGGAGTAGGAATAGAACATGAGGGTTCTTCTTCTCTTGATGGCTCTAGTTGTTGTTCAATCATGGGCTCGGGTTCCTCTTCTCTCACAAGTTCAGGCTCGATTAGTGAGTTGACTAGGATGGATTTTAGCTTTGAAATTATCATGTCTCTGATGGTTTTGTCAATCACCTTGCCACTTCTTAGTGTAGTGACAACTTGGGCTTGACCTTGTGGGTTTTCCATGGTTGAAGGATTTCCCACCTGAAATTGGCCTTGTGGTGGTTTTGGTTGGGCAAGAAACTTGCCTTCTCATGTGTGGTCATGGATTAGGTGAGCTTTTGAATGTGGCTTTTAAGATCCTCGAAAGATTGAGTGGTCTGGATTTTGAAATTAGTGAAAGCCTGAGTGGAACTATGGTTGTAGTTCATTTGACTTTGCATGAATTGATTCAGTGTGTCCTCTAAGCTCCTCTTTTGTGGTGGTTGGTATGTGGGAGGTCCTTGAGGTGGTGGGTGTGAACCTTATTGTTGGTTCATGGGACTTGGTTGTGTGTTTCTCTAATTGAAGTTTGGGTGGTCCCGCCACCCTGGATTGTATGTTTCAGAGTATCGGTTGGAGTAAGACTTGTTGAAATTAGAGACGACATTTGTTTGATCCAACAAAACCTCTTTAAATGCTGGAATTATAGGACACTCCCCAGTAGGGTGTCCTTTCAGTACACAAATCCCACACACTTGTTCTGTGAAGGAGCTGACATCAACTTGATGAACCTTTTTCATCTCTAAAGCTTCAAGCTTTTGAGATAGGGTGAACATTTTTGCTCTTAGGTCATCATCCTCTTTCAAGACATACTTACCCCTTTGGGAAGTACATGGTTTGGTTTCAACAATGGTAGGGGAGGCTGAGTCCCACATTTGAGAACTGTCAGATAAGGTATTAAAAAAATTGAATGCCTCCTCCGGACTCTTGCTCATAAACTCTCCTTGAGTCCTTATTTCAACAAACTGACGCAGTCTAGTGGGCAAGGAGTCATAGAAAAATCCTACCAAAGTCCAATTCTCAAAAGCATGGTGTGGGCAGGATAGGAGCAGATCCTTTAATCTCCCCAATTTGGTAAAAGGTTTCTCCTTCTTTGATTAAAAAATTCATGATTTGCCTTTTCAATACATTAGTGCGGTGTGGAGGAAAAAACTTTATGAAAAATTTATTTTGTAATGCCCGCCAGTCAGGTATTGAAAGAGCTTTTAAAGAATTTAGCCATTGTTTAGCTTTGTCCCTTAGGGAAAAAGGGAAAAGTTTCATCTTGGCCAGTTCAAAATTGTTTTGAAATGTTCCGCATACTTCCTCAAAATCTTTTATATGCATAGATGAGTTTTTTGTTTCGAGTCCATGAAATTGAGGGAGTAGTTGAACTGTCCCTGTCTTTATAGTAAAGAGGGGTGCATCTTCAGGAAAGATAAAACAAGAGGGGACACTATTCCTTATGGGATTTATATAATCCCTCAGAGTTCGAATGTTAGGTACTTCCCCCTCTCTTACAGGAATTTCCCCTTGTCTCTCACCATTTGTCATTTTACTTTCACAAGAGTCTGCTACTGATCTAAGTGAAAGTGGTTCAGATTGATTTACAGACCCAGAAGATTTAGCTGGCAAATTTTGATAGTGAGGAATGTTTTCAGACATAAAAGTAATTAAAACAACTGTATATACAACAAAGCAAATTTATACAAAAAGTGAGGTCTTTTTACCTTTTACAGTAAAACATCTTTTATAGTTCCCCGGCAACGGCGCCAAAAATTTGACTTGATCCAAAATGTGTACATCCAAGTGCAGGCAGTCAAGTTGTAGTAATAATCTGGTTAAGTCCGGAGTCGAATCTACATGGAACTATGATTGGTGTTTTGAAATAGGCATTATTAGAGACCAAGTAACTGGAAATTTTGAGAGTTTGGAGTGGTGGGGTTCTTGAGTAGAATAGAAGATTCTTTTCAAGAGTTTTCTAGACAAAATATAAGATTTCAAAATCTGCCACTCTTTAGCTCGAAGATCAGAGCATGTAATAGACTATCTGATTTATTATGTTTGTGCTTTATAACTCAATTAACTCCCATGTCAATAGCAAGTTAATCAGAAGATAAAGATGGATTATGAGAATTAAGCACATGATTTTGATACCTTTCCAGAAGTTTACAAGAATTGTCTGTGCTAAGACTTAACCCGTCTACAAACAAGCAAGTGTTTCTAAAAGGTATCCAACCATGGCATTAAGGGTCCATTCTTTGAATAAAGCACAATAATGGTGGAGATTGAAAGGTTGTTATGAAGAGCTAGCCGTGGTGCTTGCCTTGAATCAATGGGTCTTTCTATGCAGGAGTCATTCGTATCATACAGAAAGCCCGTGGTTATACAAAGTACCTCAACTTTGCTAGGTGCATTCAATTATCCATTGAATAGGTGGAATATAAAGCACTAAAGCATGAAAGAGTTGCACAAACATAGCTCCCGGATAATCTTTACATACTCATTACCTCTTACTAAAGAGTGAATGAGGAACTACTCACTTTTAATGGCCTTGGCAAGCTGGAAAAGTGAATGCTACTCATCCCTCTAAGTAGAGGAGCTACTAAATGAAGCAAACTAAACAAAGAGCTTATCTTCAATGAAGAATAAGTGAATCACTTTCCACCCTTCATGGCTTTGGTAAAGCTCTAGAAAAGTGGAAGAGTTTCACTCTTGTAAGAAAGAAGGATGCTCAAGCAATGAAAGTGAAATATATGAACAATAAAAGTAGAAGAAAGCTAGTTACTTTTTGGAGGGTTTCCACCACAACCAAAAGATGAACTATCTTTCTTGATACTTTGTAAATAAAAGCAAGTACAATTATAAGGGGAGTCTAAGCTTCCATCATGGTTGTCACAACATGAATGTAAAGACTTAGGATAAGTAAATTAAAGACTTCAACTACAAGGGGAGTCTAAGCCTCCATCATGGTTGATATAAATGCAAAATACAAACATAAACATGAAATGTTCAAGACCTAGATTACTAAACATTCTTACTTTACAAGAACAAGGATTGCTCCCCCTTTTCTCTACAAGAGGAAGAATGCCCTTTAAGCTCCCAACGTGGGAGTATTTATAGGCAAGGAAGGGGAGGGGGTAAGAGATAAGAGAGGATGAGGGAATAGTGTTTGCCACCCCTGGGAACCAAATACTCTACAGGTAGTTTGTAGAGGACGTTCGAACGTGATCTCGCATTCGAACGTTAAGTCTGTCTTTTCTTTAAGGATGTTCGAACGTGAGATTTCATTCGAATGTTGTCTGTGTCTTTGCTTTGATGGCGTTCAAACGCCAGATGGGGTCTGATTCCTTCTACTCAAGTGGCCTGTGGTTTCTGTGATGGTCACTTCCATACGTCTTGAACAACTTTGACTTTACACTTAGCAACTTGGTCCTCAGTCACTCAAGACAACGTTTGAACGTGGAGTGGCGTTCAAATGTTCTACTCAAGTACTTCTGTTTTGTGGTTCTTCTTTCTTTACTGCAACATGCCAGGTTCTAGTGGTGTAGTCTTCTCAGGATTCTAGAGGACATTCGAAAGTGAGTTGGCTTTGGAATGTGGTACTCAAGTGCCTCAACATTTTCCCTTTGTTGACTACAACATGCCATGTCTCAGCAGCTGGTCTTGGCAGGATTTCAGAGGACATTCGAACGTGAGTTGGCATTCGAACATGGTTGCTTTGTTCCAACCTTCTGCAATTGTGTTCCCTATTGTGTTGGTGTTACATTCAAGTGTGATTTTTGTTGTTCTTGAGCCTTTGTTCTATTTAGGACCTGAAATGTCATTACTTAAATTCCATTAAAGTACAATTTGTCCCTAAACGTATAGTAAAAATTGTTAACTTTACGCATGAATCACATTCCTCGACCAAGTATTAAAGAGAGTAGCTGGACATCTATTTTACTGCTTCTTGGATGGCTACTCCAGCTACAATCAGATTGAGATCGCATTGGAATATTAAGAAAAGACCACTTTCACTTGCCCCTTCGGTACCTTTGCCTACTGAAGCATGCCTTTTGGGTTGTGTAATGCACCAGGGACTTCTCAAAGATGTGTGATGGGAATTTTTAGTGATATGGTGGAAAAGATCGTGGAAGTTTTCATGGATGACTTTTCCGTATTTGGGTATTCATTTGAGGGTTGTTTGGAGAACTTAGAAAGAGTACTTAAGAGATACAAGGAGAAGAACTTGGTCTTCAACTGGGAGAAGTGCCACTTCATGGTGACACAAGGGATAGTTCTCATGCATATCGTTTCAACAAAGGGGATCAAAGTTGACAAATCAAAGGTTGAAGCAATTTCCAACCTCCCCACACCAAAGGTCGTCTAAGATATCAGGTCGTTTCTTGGTCATGTTAGTTTTTATCGTTGATTTATACAGGACTTTAGTGTATTGGCTAGAACCTTGACCAATTTTCTTTCCAAGGATTTCCCATTTGTGTAGTCAGATGGTTGTGAGACATCATTTAAAAAACTCAAAAGCATGCTCACTTCACCTCCGATTATGCGACCACCCATGTGGGACTTACCTTTTTGAGCTTATGTGCGACGCGAGTGATTACGCGGTTGGCATTGTGCTTGGTGAAAGGGAAGATAAGAGATCTTATGTGATATACTATGCTAGCAAAACTCTTAACGAGGCACAAATGAATTACACTATCACTAAAAAAGAGTTGCTAGCCATAATATTTACATTGGATAAATTTCAGTCTTACATTATTGGTTCACCTATTATAGTCTACACTGATCACTCTACTTTGAAGTATCTTTTGTCTAAGTAGGAGGCACAATAGAGACTCATTAGGTGGATACTCCTACAAGAATTCAACTAGACAATCAAAGACAAAAAAGGAGTTGATACTGTGGTGGCGAACCATTTATCCTGACTTTTGGTTCAAGATGCCGATGAGCATATTCCTATCCCTGACTCTTTTTTGGACAAGCATTCATTTTCTATTCATTCTATTTGTCCTTGGTATGCTGACCTATGCAATTATCTTGGTACAAGACAAATACCACTACACTAGAGTCCAGAGGATAAACGGAGGTTTATGACAGATGTGAAGTACTTTTACTTTGATAATTCATACTTATTCAAGTACTGCCTTGACCAACTCATGAGGAGATACGTACATGAGAATAAAAAATGGGACCTCCTTGCATTTTGCCATTCCAAAACGTGCAGTGGACACTTCTCTTCCAAGAAGACTTCAGCAAAGGTTTTGCAATCAGGTTTTTATTGTCCCTCATTAATCAAAGATTGTGTTTCTTTCTGTAAAGAATGCGATAGGTGCCAACATTTGGGTAGTGTGACCCAAAGGAATATGATGCCCCTCTCTGTTGTACTTGTAATCGAGATATTTGATTGTTGGGGCATCGACTTCATGTGTCCCTTCCCCGTGTCGTTTGGCTACTAGTACATTCTGCTGATAAGGGACTATGTGTCCAAATGGGTGGAGGCTATTCCAACCAAGACCAATAACCACCGGATCATGGTCCAGTTTTTGAAAGAAAATATTTTTTTAAGATTCGGGATGCCTTGTGCAATGATAAGCGACGGTAGTTCGTATTTCTGTAATAGGCCATTTGCATCTTTAATGCATATGTATGGCCTCACACACAAGGTGTCCAATGCTTATCACCCACAAATCAATGGCCAAGCCGAGTTGGCCAATAGGGCAATCGAGAACATCCTAGAGAAAATGGTGAACCCTAATAGGAAAGATTGGTCATTTAGATTGACCGATGCCCTATGGGCTTATTGCACTGCTTACAAAACCATTCTAGGCATTTCACCCTATAGGCTTGTCTATGGCAAGGCTTGCCATTTGTCTGTTGAAATGGAACACAAGGCCTATTGGGCCATCAAGATCTTGAACTTCTATTTGAGAATGACCGGAGAGAATAGGAAGTTGAAAATGAATAAATTAGAGGAGATTCGTAGAGATGCGTCTGAGAGCTCAAAAATTTCAAAAGAGAGGGCTAAGATCTTTCATGACAAATCCATTACAAGGAAATCATTTAAGCCCGGACATAAAGTGCTGTAGTACAACTCTTGTCTCTCTATCTTTCAAGGGAAACTCCGACCTCGTTGGGATGACCCCTATTTTGTCAAGGTGGCCTACCCCAATGGAGCCATGGAAATCACCATCCCAAGGATGGCAAGACATTCAAGGTCAATGCCTAAAGACTTAAGCCATTTTTTGTGGGTTATGAAGTTCAAGGGGTGGAGGAAGAATTAGTGGATCTGGTTTACCCGGACTTGTTGGAGGATTAACTGTTCATATAGTCTTTAATGTACAGTCGTTTTCACTTACTTTAACTGTTAATGTTTACTTACTTTAATTTTTCAAAGTGTTGTCTTTCTTAGTTGTAGATATTGGTGTTTTTGTAAAAGCTCAAGTGCGAGGTGTTCTCTAACCCTGCTCATCTTTTACAGTCCTTCATTGTATGTCATATTTTTTTGTTGCATTGAGGACAATGCATGAATTAAGTTGGGGGGTGAGGTGCACCAATTGTATGATACACCAATTTTTTGTGAAAATTTTTGCTGATAATACCAATTTTTGTGGTGAAATTCACCGTTCATATGATCTACAATTTTTGTTTAAGGACAATTGAGAAATATGTGAAAAATTTGAAAATTTTTGTGAAAAATATCTGAATGTTGACATATATTCTCCTATTTAGAGTGTTGTGGATCTATGAATAGTTTTGATTTTTGCTTTGAAGTATGAATACATGATCACATTATAGAAGTTTATTCTATTGCTAAGAGTATCACCTACTTGTTTGCTTTGAGAGAGAGTTGCTAGCAACTCAAAGCTATCACCACCCTTCGTAGTGGCAAAGAAATTGACAAAACTATTTTCCCAAAGGCCTCACCTAAGACCACATTTCCAAAAGGAAAAGAAACCTTGGGTAACATTGACAAGGGTGAGGTGAGTGGAGAAAAAGAGAGAAAGGTAGTTGAGAAAGAAAAATCGATTGATGAATGTGTGTTTGTTCCTCCCATCCCTGCCCCGTTTCCTAGTCGTTTGAAGCCACCTGTCAAGGTGGCTAATTATGGTGATATTTTAGAAATGTTTAAGCAGGTGAAGATTAACATTCCACTCCTCGACGCCATCAAGCAAATCCCATCTTGTGCTAAAATTTTGAAGAATCTATGCACGGTGAAAAGGAGATTGAATATCCACAAGAAGGCATTCCTCACAGAACAAGTGAGCTTAATATTGAGGACCAACACTCCTCCCAAATTAAAAGTCCCAGGTTGTCCAACCATAGCTATCACCATTGAGAATTATCGAGTGGAGCAAGCACTCCTTGATTTGGGGGCAAGTGTGAATCTTCTTTCCAACTCGGTGTATCAATAGCCTCAGCTTGAGGAGTTGAAGCCCACCTCAATCATGCTTTCAATTGGTGGATCGAAGCATTTGTACACCAAGGGGAGTAGTTGAGGATGTCTTAATTCAAATTGATAAATTTTACTTCCTTGTCGATTTCATTGTGCTTGATACACACCCTGTTGCAAACCTTAGCTCTCAAATTCCCATAATACTTGAAAGACCCTTCCTTGCTACATCTAATGTCGTGATAAATTGCAGGAATGGTCTAATGAAGTTGGCATTTCAGAATATGACAATGGAGCTTCATGTATTCAATTTGGCAAAGTAACTGGGTGATGAAAAGGAGGTAAATAGAATCAACACTTTGGTTGAGGAGCACTTAGAGCTCGAGGGGATGTTGAAATTCAAGGAAGAAGAAATTGTGGATCTTGAGAATTATGATGAGCAAGAGGTGGTAGAAGATTTGAAAGGGATGGAAAGGTGGATCCTTACATTCGAAGAGTTGCCCCATTGGGAAAAGACAATTTCTCCGTCGGATGAACAAAAGCCCAACTTGCAGTTGAAACCCTTGCCCTCCCATTTGAAGTACGCCTATCTTGGAGAAGGGGAAACATTTTCGGTGGTCATTAGCTCCACATTGAACATGGAATAAGAAAAAGAACTATTAGAGGTGTTGAGAAAGCATAAATGAGCCATCGGGTGGACCATTACAGATATAAAAGGGATAAGCCCTCTCATTTGCACCCACTGCATATATCTTGAGGAAGATTCCAAACCTTCTCGACAACCACAAAGAAGGTTGAATCCCATCATGAAGGAGGTGGTAGAGGTGAGATTCTGAAACTACTTGATGTGGGGATCATTTTTCTAATTGCTGATAGTAAGTGGGTTAGCCCCACACAAGTAGTACCTAAGAAATCCGGAGTTACGGTAGTTGAGAATGCTGAGAATGAGCTTATACCTACCAGAGTGATCACCGCATGGAGGGTGTGCATTGATTACCGAAGACTAAATGCTTGCACACGAAATGACCATTTCCTATTGCCATTCCTCGATCAAGTTCTAGAATGAGTAGCTGGGCATCTATTCTACTGCTTTGTAGATGGATACTCCGGCTACAATCAGATTGAGATTTCTTTATAGGATCAAGAGAAGACCATCTTCACGTGCCCCTATGGTACTTTTGCCTACCGCCGCATGCCATTTGGACTATACAATGCTTCGGGGATGTTTCAACGCTGTGTATGATGGGGATTTTCAATGACATGGTGGAAAAGATAGTGGAGGTCTTCATGGACAACTTTTTGGTATTTGGGGATTCATTTGAGGGATGTTTGGCAAACTTGGAGAAAGTACTAACAAGATGTGAGGAGAAGAATCTTGTCTTGAATTGGGAAAAGTGTCACTTTATGGTGACGAAAGGAATTGTGCTTGGCCACATAGTTTCGGCAAGGGGTATTGAAGTCTACAAATGCAAGGTGGAGGCTATCTCCAACCTCCCCACGCCAAGAGCCATCAAAGGCATCCGGTGGTTTTTGGGGTATGTAGGTTTTTATCATCGATTCATAAAAAATTTCAGTGCATTGGCTCGACCCTTGACCAACCTGCTGTCTAAAGAGGTCCCATTCGAGTGGTTGGATGATTGTGAGACATCCTTTAAAAAACTTAAAAGCATGCTAGTCACACCTCCGATCATGCGACCACCCAATTGAGATCTACCTTTTGCGCTCATGTGCGATGCAAGTGATTATGCGGTCAGTACAGTACTTGGTCAATGGGAGGAAAATATGCCGTATATGATACATTATGCTAGCAAAACACTAAATGAGGCTCAGATGAATTACACTACCCCCAAGAAAGAATTGCTAGCTATAGTGTTTGCTTTAGATAAATTTTGTTCGTACATCATTGGTTTACCTATTGTTGTCTTTACTGACCATTCTGCCTTAAAGTACATGTTGTCTAAGCAGGATGCGAAACCAAGACTCATTAGGTGAATACTCCTCCTACAAGAATTTGCCTTAACAATCAAGGATAAGAAAGGAGTTGAGAACGTAATGCGGATCACTTATCCCGGCTGGTGGTGTAAGAGGCCGATGAGCACATCCCTATCCCTGACTTTTTCCCTGATTAACACTTGCTTTCAATTCATTCTGTGTGTCCGTGGTATGTTGATGTATATAATTACCTTGCATAGGACAGATTCCACCGCAATGGAGCCCAGAAGATCGAAGATGATTTATGGCAGATGTGAAGTACTTCTACTTCGACAATCCATACTTGTTCAAGTATTGCCTTGACCAGGTCATGAGGAGATGCGTATCTGAGAATGAACAACGGGATGTCCTTGCATTTTGTCATTCTTAAGCATGCAATGGACATTTTTCAGCAAAGAAGACTTCGGCTAAAATACTTCAATCAGGTTTTTATTGGCCCTCTGTTATTAAAGACTATGTTTCATTTTGTAAGGCATGTGACAGATGCCAACGATTGGGTAGTGCAACCCGGAGACACATGATGCCCCTCTCCCCTGTGCTTCTCATAGAAATATTCGACTATTGGGGCATCGATTTCATGGGTCCGTTCCCTATGTCATATGGTTATCTGTACATCCTCCTAGCAGTGGACTATTTGTCTAAATGGGGGGATGCCATCCCGACCAAGACTAATGACCACTGGGTCATAGTCAAATTCCTTAAGGAGAACTCTTTTCAAGGTTTGGGATGTCTCGTGCAATCATAAGTGATGGTGGATCACACTTTTATAATAGGTCATTCACTTCATTAATGTTCAAATATGGCGTCACTCACAAAGTATCGACCACCTATCACACACAAACAAATGGCCAAGCTGAGCTAGCCAATAGGGAGATAAAGGGTATTCTAGAACAAATGGTTAACCCAAATAGGAAGGATTGGTCCGAAAGATTGACCGATGCCCTATGGGCATACCATACTGCCTTTAAAACTATTTTGGGCATGTCTCCCTATTGGCTTGTCTATGGAAGGCTTGCCACCTGCTAGTCGAAATGGAACACAAGGCCTATTGGGCCATTAAAACTTTAAATTTTAACTTGAGAATGGCTGGTGAAAATAGGAAGTTGGAAATGAAAGAGTTGGAAGAGATTCGATGAGATGCGTATGAGAGCTCCAAAATCTCAAAGGAACAGGCCAAAATATTTTATGATAATTCCATCATACGGAAATCATTTGAGCCCGGGCAAAAAGTGCTCTTATACAATTTTTGCCTCTCAATTTTTCAAGGAAAACTTCGATCCCATTGGGATGGCCCCTATCTTGTTGAGGTGGCCTACCCCAATGGAGCTGTTGATGTGAAAAACCCAGAGAATGGCCATATATTTAAGGTCAATGGCAAAAGACTCAAGCCATTCTTCGAGGGTTCTGAAGAACAAGAAGTGGAGGAAGAGTTGACGAATCCTGTGTATCCGGAGTTTGTGGAGGACTAGCCAGTGTTTATATTCTTTTTAGTGTACAGTTACTTTCATTTACTTATGTTATTTTTATTTTCATGTCACTTACTTTCTTTGGTTGCATAGTTGTGTTTTTCTTAATTTTAGATCTTGGTGCTTTTGTCAAAAGCTCAATTGCGAGGTGTTCTCTAACCCTACTCATCTTTTTACTGTTCTTCATTGCATACTATATCTTTTTTGTTGCATTGAGGGCAATGCATGATTTAAGTTGGGGGGTGAGGTGCACCATTTGTATGATACCATTTGTATGACACACCAAGGTTGTTTGGCAATTTTAAATTTTTGCTTGCATCAGTGAAAAATATACGAAATTTTTGATGAAAAATATCTGATTATTGATCTGTATTCCTTCATGAAGAATGTGTGAGTTGGATGACATGTTGATCTTTGTTGTGAACTTTGTGCACATGAGCATTCTATGGAAGTTGATCCTATGCATGAGTATCACATATATATTGATTTTTGAACTCAACTGTATGTGACTCTTGAATGTGTAATTTCGGCAATTTATGGATTGGATTCATGTTTTAAGCTTGACATAAGTAGTGGAGATGAGTAAGGACCGATGGGAGCTTTAGTGCCAAATCCTTTTTGGAGGGAACTTACAATTCAAAGAACAATTTTTCAATGTCTAATTTGTTCAATAGTCTCATTATGCTTGTTTTGGTTAGTTGCATTTGGATAGTAGACTGATTTGTTTTGATCATATAATGCCATCCCATGCGGAACTGGAAGTGATCCTAGACCATAGTTCAAAATTTTGAGCCTTTGCCCTTTTTTTTCTTGTGCAAATATTATCCCTAGTGCCGTGATTGAGCCTAATTGAAATTCGTTTCTATGCCACACATTTGACCAAGCCAAATAAGATAAGAAATATCTACCTTACCTTGGTTGTTCCTAAAGCAAAAATGAGTGATTGCAAAAGAAGGAAGTGTGGTGTAGAAATTCAAGCAAGGGATGATGAATGTGAAACTCAAAGAGTTGAAAAAAAAAAGAAGAGAATAAAAATTCAAGAAAAGGAAGAAAAGGGGTGAGAAGATGAAAGAATGATCGAAAGAAAAAGAAAATGTTAAGAAAAAGAAAGAAAAGAAACAAAGGGTGTAGTGATGGTGTGAGAATCAAAATCCCATGAAAAGGGAAGTGTTTTTCTAAAATAAAAGTCTCTCATTTGGAACAACCCTCTTTGCTATCCTATATTTTTCATTTCATTTACCTAAATATCACCCCAAGGCCCCATTATAACCCTTAAAGTCCAAGTGATCTAGAGAAGCATGGGAGGTGCATGATTTAAGAGGAAATGATGAGTTAAGTCTTATTGCCTAATGCCCTAGCATTCTGTTCATGAGACTATGCCAAGGTCGCTTCATTTTCATTTATAAACTTCATTTTTGGATTACATGTGAGCACACTTTGTTTTGGACACAAGATTCTATCTCACATGTACACATGGAGTGCATACCAGGATAACTTGAGAGTATTTCATTGCTTTGGAGTGACCCTTGATGAGTTTTGCATTGAAACTGAATTTGTCTAGCTATTCGAATGTGAATTCTGTTGCATAAATACTCAAATTACTTGTTTAATTCACATACACATGAGTTGAAAATAAATTTGTAGGTGCATACTTTAGACTAGTGCCTAAGACTATGGTGTTGCTCATGTACACTTAGGTCAATCATTTGAGAAATTTGTTAAAAAGCTCCATGCTTGTAAGAATGAGGGAATATGTCTCAAGTTTTGGATATTTGAAAAGAGTTAGGAATGCTGGTTTGGACTAAATTCATGTTTTACATTTTGATGTGCATTTTGATATCTAAAAGTAGGAGCCTATGTTTTGTATATTTAGTACATCAAAATTTTAAATCGCATTACAATTTTAGTAATAAATTGGGCACAAAGGTTCAAATGGTGATTTACAAGTGGAGTATATGTTTAGGGTAGAGTAGAGGTCATACAGAGAGTGTTAGAATGTTCAGGGGAGGTCCTAAAATGAAAAGGAGTGGTGAAGGGTTGCTCAGTAGGAGTTTTCTGCAAATTAGCCAAACCTTACCGGTATGCGTACCAGTACACTGAGGCTACTGGAGTTCGCCGTACCGGTATACGTACCAGTACGCTTCCTTTGACACGCCAAAGGTCAGGTTTTTCTTTTTAATCAAATTTTTCGGCTAAACCTTCACTTTCCACCATTGTTTCATCCCTAGCTCTCTCTCTCCCTCACTCGAAAATATCCCAACCCTTAAATCCCTTCATCTCTCTCTCAATCCATAAACCCACTTCCTCTTTAAGCCTTAATTTTGTGCAATTTCAACCTTGGAACCCTAGGTGCAAAATTTCCCCAATCCTCAGGAACTCTCAAATCTCTCCAGGTAATTCCTAATGGCTCGTCATCTAGAGGTGCGCCTTGAGGTCGTAGACCCGATTGAGGGTCTTCTCCTGCTTCTCCTTTCTGTCTTCGCTATAGGGGCACTGTTGCTATGCATGTCCCAGACCAAAAGGGTGGGACTAGACTCTTTGCCACCCGAGGGTTCTAGCAGTCGCAAGAGGAGTCGAGAGGGGTCTAGTGTCGATAGGAGTGAGTTGAGGAAAAAGGCAAAGAATGAGGCTAGGGATCGATTGATCCAGGAAAAAGGGGTCACTTGGGAGCAGTACTTGGACTCCATTTCTCTTACCCCAAGAAATGAGGCAGTGAGGATCATTGAAGCACATGGTATGTCTTTTTGGTTCGAGCCCGTGGACGGGTATAATTGGTCAATGTGCAGGGAGTTTTACCAAAGACTCCGAGTGACAGAGGTGAATGGGGTGGAGGTCTTGAAGTCAAGTGTGCAGGGTAAGGTGTTTGTGCTTACTCCGGATGAAATTGCCACCTTACTTGGAAACTACAAGAGACCACATCCTACCCCACCAGTTTATCCCCATAATGTTCCTCGACCCAAGAAGATGCCTGAATTGGTTGAGCTGATGTATGAGGATTCGAGTACCTTCAAGGGAACAGTTCAAAGTGGGAGGTTGAAGCCCACTTATGGACTATTGAATAAGCTCCTCCATTGCAATCTTTCACCAAGAGCTGCGGAGAAGAAACCAAATGTAGAGAAGTTGAACCTTGTGGATGCAGTCGTGTCAGGGAAGACAATAGACTTTTCTCTTCTCATTTGGCAAGAAATAAAAGCATTTGCTGAGATACAGAAGCCTATGATGAAGGTGCCATTCGGGAGCTTGATAACCGGATGTGCATGCCCAAAGTCAAGGGCTATGCTTTCGACAAGATCATGCCCCTAGAACTTGGAGCCATTAGCAGGACAAACAAGAAGAAAAGAAAGGCAATGAGTAGGGGGAAGGGTGCCAAGACCATGGGTGCTGGTTCTGAGGCCCCTAGTGCATCTTCATCTGCTGGGCCATCCACTGTTGCACCTGAACGTTGGGTTCCCTAGTGCCTTGACGCACTAGAGGCTACGGTGTATGGGATTGAGGCGATGATGAAAGAATTGTTTAAGCATACTTTTCAAGGGATACCTATCCCAGGAAGATCCTCACCACCTGCTACTGCTCCCTCTGCATCTAGGCCCTCCGCTTCCATAGTGGTTGAGGTAGGCGATGATGAGGATGATTCTAACAAGGATGAGGAGGGTGAGAGTGAGTATGAAGAGGATGATGACAACGATGACGATGATGGAGATGGGGATGAAGAGTAGTTGTGTAGCCTTTGTCTTTTTCTTTTGTGTTGGGTTGTACTCAATTAGGATGGGGTCATTGGCCTAGTAGAAGAATCTATAGGAAATAGGCCAATTTTTGTCTGTTTGACTCCATGTACTCCAAATTTGAAACACAGTAATGAAATACCACAATTCTGTTCCATCTTGTCCATATTTATTTTGAATATTGCATTACAATTTTGTATTTTGATTTGTGGAGGATTTGTAGATTTTTATATGGTAATCATCTTGTTTTAATTGCTTTTGGAGATTAAATAATGGGAGTTGTGTTAATTGAGTTCTTAACGATGATATTTGGCGTTTGTAGTTAAAAAGTGCTAAATGAGGCCTCTTAAGGCCTTCCCAAACCATTTGGGATTAATGGGGATGAAAAGGTAGCTTGGGGACAGCTCAGGAGAGGAGGAAATCAGAAAATCAAAACGTACTGGTACGCTGAGGCTACTAGAGTTCGTCGTATTGGTACACTTTGCCTGATTTGCCCAAATGCTCTACAACTCAGATCTGCTACTTTGAGGGTCCCACCAAGACATCCTCCTGCAACTCCGTGACACACCCAACACTCAGAACACCCCTTGGGACACCTATCTTGGACTTTTGGAAGGTTGGCCATCAATGAGGATAGAGAAGAGAAGAGGAGCTGGGTGTGCAGACAAGCTCTGCAACGCCTCTGTCCAACCCATTCCTCCTGCATCCCTACAGATGGAGGTCACTTATGGAGTCTAGGGCATCATTCCATGCATTTTTGGCAGGCAAAGACTCCATTGGTTCATTATTCTACATTACACAGAGATATAGAGAGAGAAGGTCCGGTAGAAGATGATGAATAGTGTCTAGTGAGAGAAAATTAAGATTTTTGCATTTCTTTGAATACATTGTCTTGTAATCTCTGGTATGAATCCTTAGAACTTCATTTAATGCCATTAATGTTGTTTTCTTTAAAGTTCAATGCAAGTTTAATGCTCTTTTAAAGCTTTCACCATTAATGTATCAAACGTCTTCATTTTCTTAGTTTTCAAATGAGTATTCAATATACTCTCTTATAGCTTATGTTTTATTGTATCTAGTTGCTCTAGAAATTCATATCTTTGCAATTCATTTTCATTACATTGTCAATTTCATTTTAAGCATGAGTAGCTAAATCTCTTAGTTGGCAAAACCAAGGGGAGCCTCCACTTGGGTATACCATTTCAACTCATTCTCCTCCCTTCTTTTAGAGTCCAATGGTTTGGTTTGACTGGGTTTTGAGGGTGGATAACTTGGTGAGTCTTTGATATTTCGTAGGCCTAGTCACGATTGATGCTTAGATACTCATCAATTTTATCCCTAGCTTCCCACAAATCAATCGTTCATTCATGCTCTATTGGAGGAGAGTTTCGAGTTGAGATGGTATTCCTATTGGAGTGACCTCTTAATTTTACACCTTCTTTTTCCTAAAATCTCCTTCCCCATGGAAACGACCTTGGAATACCCCCAAGTAAAACACAACCCGCAAAAGTCTCCTTGCGCTTGGGGAGCACTTTTGTACACACACACACACGTTTTGTGCATTTACACATCACATTGCCATCATTTCATTTTACCCCATCTCCTTGCCCTTTCTTTTGACATCACCCATAGGAGAGTGACACTCCCCTTCATCCATAAACTATACATGTTAAAAGGTGATGTTTAGAAGTTAAAAAACTACAAGGAATTTTGTCAAGCAATTTGCATGGATATTCTTCCATGAGATTATGCTAAGAACATGATTAGTTTACTTTCTTAAAACTTTCACCCCCTTTCTAACTGTGCATGTGATTCTTCGACTGGTCATCTTTTGATCACATGCCCTTTGATAGACAAGTCATTATAACCGGAGTGAATTTTTGTTGAGGGCACTGCTAAGAGAGGTTTGTGAAATCAAAGCTAACCATGGAAGGTGGTAAAGTGGAATGTTTTTTATGTAACAATTCTTGTTTCTAGAATGGCCATTCTTGCTAGACAGGGAATTCCAAATGCCAATGTGACTGATGCTATTTTTTGCATAGAATAACTACCTATGAAAGAGGAGCATGCGGGATGTGCTTGAAAAAATTCCTTGGTAGTCTTTAACCCCTAAATACTACCCCTAAAATGTGTTTGCACAAGAAAGGACAAAATTCCTTGCTAGTCTCCCTTGGGATAGTGTCAAAAAAAGGGCAAGGAGCAAGAAAAATGAGATGTGTATACACAAAAAGTGTGTGTGTGTGTACAAAAGTGCTCCCCAAGCGCAAGGAGATTTTCGCAGGTCGAGTTTTACTTGGTGGTATTCCAAGGTCCTTTCCATGGGGAAGAAAGTAAACCGAAGGGAAGGTGATTTTGGGAAACAAGAAAGTAAAAAATTTTTGATTGTTGAAAGTTGTTTGGTGGAGTTTGTTTTGATGCTAATGAAATGAGAAATAAATGTTGGCAAATCTAAGAGGTCACTCCAATAGGAATACCATCTCAACTCAAAACCCTCCTCCAATAGAGTATGAATGAACGATTGATTCATGGGAAGCTAAGGATAGTATTGGTGAGTATCAAAGCATAAACCGTGACTAGGCCTATGGAATATCAAAGACTCACCAACCTATCCACCCTTGACCCAGTCAAACTGGACCATTGAACTCTAAAAGAAGGGAGGAAAATGAGTTGAAATGGTATTCCCAAGAGGAGGTTCCCCTTGGTTTTGCCAACTCAAGGATTTAGCTACTCATGCTTAAAATGAACTTGACAATGTGATGAAAGTGCATTGCAAAGGTAAGGAGTTCTTGAATCAATAGATGCTAGCAAACATAAGCCAAAAATGCAAGAAATGAACACCCATTTGAAAGCTAAGAAAAATGAAGAACTTGATGCATTAATGGTAAAAGCTTAAAGAGAGCATTAACTTACAATTGAACTTGAAGGAAAATAACATTCATGACATTAAATGGAGTTCTACAGATTCATACCAGAGTTTACAAGACAATGTATTGAAAGAAATGCAAAAATCCCAATTGTTTCTAACTAGATTCTATTCATCTTCTTCTCCCAAAATCTCTCTCTCTCTCTATATATATATATCTCCGTGTATCCTAGAATATGGAACAATGGAGTCATTTTGCCCCCAAAACTGTGCTTGGAGTTCCCTCTCAGGTGAGTGATGTGATTTTCATCCATAGGGACTGCATGGTGCCGACTAGGACCAGCCCCCATTATTCTCTCTGCCAAGCTTCTTCTTTCTCCCCTCATTAATGCAAAAGCCATCATAGTCCAATTAGAGGTGAGGGGAGGTTCCTAGACGTGTAGGGGATGTCAGGGGGTCTGTTAGAGAAGTGTAAGTGGGGCCCCTAAGTTACAGAGTTGAGTTATAGGTTGTCTAGGAAGTTTAGCAAAAACCTTCTGGAAGGTCGATATAAAACCTTCAGGAACATTTGTGTAGGAATAGTTAAATAAAAGGGTCAGCAGGCAAAACCTTCCAGAAGGTTCATTCCAGTAGACAAAACCTTCCGGAAGGTTTCAGTCCAGTAGGTAAAACCTTTCGGAAGGTTTTGGCAGTGAAAAAGAAATCTAAGGCAACACCTTCCGGAAGGTTTTTACCCAAACCTTCCGGAAGGTCTTCAACCCAATTCCATTTTCTTGGTTTCTTCTCCCTCCAAACTTTCCTTTAAGCTACCCCCTCTTCTTCATTGACTTCAACCACTTCAACGGGGGTATAACTTATACCATTTACATTATTTTACCTACATTCACAAAAACTCCATCAAAACAAAAGTTAAGCACATTTCTCCCAAAATTCATGACTATAAACAAGTACAAAATGCATATTAGCACACAATATATGTCATGTTTTTGTGCTAATCAGGATGTAAGTCGAAATTGAGGGTTGGGTGTCCCAACGACCATGATCCTAATTTACTTTAACCAACAATCCCACATACACGTCTGTTCAACTGAATTTTGTGGGTAGCTTCACTAAAAACCCTCACGAGACAACACTCCTCCATTAGGGTAAACCTAGTGGTTCAACGGCTTGTTGCATAAGCTAAATGCAATAGGATAACCTACAAAAAAGGCATACGAAATTTATTTACATTCCATTATTGTTATACACTAGAGACTAGTGATTCGCACATTTTTGTTTTAGTGATCGGATTAATATCATACACCCAAGTATAAGTGGTCGAATTTTAGTTTTCTCGATTTTAAGTCCAAGTATCGATCCCACAAAGAGTTTTAATTGTTTGGAAATGAAATAAAATAGCAAAGTTGCTAATTCAAATAAGACAACATGTGATAGACTGTGGTGTGAGCGTAAATTGATAACGAATCTACGTAAACAGTAATGTGCAAATAGAGTAAAACAGTAATAAAAAAAATATCCTTCAGTTCAAGGATCTCACATGTGTTATATTGGTTAAATGCTGGACATGCTACCTTACAACAATCAACTTCCCTTTTACTTGCAAGTGAATTGGTAGGTCTAATGTATATAAACTATCACACAACAACTTCTTAAGTTAGCTGGTGGTATTCATGACAACTGATTATTTCAAGTAAACCAGAAGGACAAGCTATTCATGAGGAATATTTGAATTATTCATTTATTTTCATAATAGTAGGTGCATATATAATAAATCATAACACAACCACTTCGTAGGTTAACCGGTGGTAGTAGTCATAACACAACAACTTCTTAGGTCAGCTGGTTATAGATATTTCAATTGACTAATCCAAGCAAACTAGAAAGACAAGTCATTCAGGAGGAATACTTGGATTATTCATTTGACTATATCTGTGATACATAAATACCAGTTAAACATCCTCAGCATTCCGGTGGAGGACTAGCCATACCGATAGGAATGCCGTGGTTGTTAGACTGGTAATATTATCCTTTATACTAGTTAAATGATCTTAGCAATCTAGAAGGACAAGTCATTTATGAGTTAACAGAAGGATCAGTTAAGTTTTGTACCATGCATTAGTTAACATTCTCAGCGTTCTAGTGGAGGACTAGCCATACTGATAGGAATGCCGTAGTTGTTTTACCGGCAGGTTGATGATGCACTGATGACTTATTTCCAGGCACAGCCCCGAAAGTACGTACATCACTGTATCATGCATGAAGCATATAATACACAGATATATAAATATATAAAATATCAGCATTTTTAGAATTTAACCAGTATTATACCTATGTTTACATCTCACTGGAGGATATATGGAACTATTTACGCCCCATTGCTATAGACAAGCAAGGAGTACAGTCAGTTTTCATTATAACTAAAATTAAAAGACAGAATCTAAAATGTCTTCCACAAGGAATAACTGAAACACAATCACCTTTATTATCAGTTAAGACAAAAAGGTAACAGCAGTTCAACTATCCGAATAGAAAGATACAACAGAATGTAAAAGTACAAAATTTAGACTGAACTGCATCATAGACCGGATCGTTTTTGCAACTTTTCTTTTTCTCTTTTCTTTTTCTTTCTCTTTTCTCTCTTGGTTCTGGCCTGCTGAAGTTTTAAGAGGAGATGGCTATTTATAGCTGTTTGAAGAAGCAGGTGGAAAGCATGAAGATATGATCAAGGTGACCATCCGTATGCCATCACCACCATTCGGATGGTGGACCTTTGCTGGAATTTGCAAGTTGCCATATCCTGACTCTTCATTTGATTTAATTACACTTTAGCCTTGGTATTTTCAAGCTTTCTTACTTTGCTCCTTGTATTACGTAGTAATTCTCCATTAAACTTGTAAATTGTAAACATAACAGACATAAAACCCTAATTATCGCATAAACCCTAATTGACTTTAATTGCTAGTTTTTAGTTATTCTATCACACTAATTTGACTTTATGATTGTTTTAATTTATATAGTGACTAAGGTTAATCACACTCCCTAACTTAAACTTTACTAGTCCCAAGTAAATTTTAAACAAACTATTCACACAATATAATACAAACAAAGGTAAAATAATTTTTGTAGATTTTTTTACGATTGCATTTAGAATATTCAACAAGCCTTTAAACCCCTTAGAGATTTCTAGTGGACAAGTTTTGTCTCGTGAAGGTTTCCAGTGAAGCTGCCTACAAACTTCAGTAATTAGGAATCCATAACTCATATTTTTCACAAGTAAAATTAAATTCATATGTTGTCTGTCTTGTCAAGATATTTCCTTCTCTGATCACTATAAGAGTAACACACGTTATTTGTAATATTATCTATATATTTTTATAAAAACTTGTGTGTGTGTGTAATGATTTCTTTCTTTTCAAAAATCACTTTGAGAAACATTACCCTCTTCTTAGTAGTTTTGATGTCAATCCTTCCCTGAAATACACTCAACAAAAGGAACACACCTGTTATAGTGACTATTCTCATAAACTACATGTGTTTGGAATTGAGTTATCAAAGCAATTAATTTCACATATAGTAATCAAAAGAATGATTAGTTGAAGAAAATGGAATTTTGGCATAATCTCATGAATGAATATCAACACTATATTAAATATACTATTAACATTTTCCTTTTTAGAATTGATAGAACTAATATAAATATATAATTTCTGGAATCAAAAAGGACTTTATTAGGGTTGTAATGTGGCCATGGGTTTAAGGTTTATGAAATGACGTCAATGGAATTCAAACGCTATCTTTTAGTATTGTGGCTCACCTTCTTCTATTTTTCTAGGATTTCACATGTTTCTTTTTTTTTTTTTCCTTTTTTTCCATTTTTCACTTTCTTGGTTGTTTTCATCTATTTTTCAATTTTTTTTTCATATCCTGCTGAGTTTGTCATGGGTGCAAGAAAATTAGATAGCAAAGGTAAGTTAATATCTTTTTATCTAGCTCGGGTGTTTCTTGGGTTTAAAGAAAAGAATATATACTCTTTTTAGGCTCGGTCATGGTTGACTATGGATATAATTTTGTAAAAGAAATGGTCAAGACTCAAGATTTAATCAAACATGACCTAAGATCATTTTACAGAAATGATATATGTGTACAATTTTTATATGAAAGTTAAGGACAATGCTAATAATACAATTTAATCATTGTTAATCAAAACAATGTTAATGAGATTATTTAAGGAAAATTTACCATTGAATCGAATATTTGTATTTGAGTAGATGTAGAGTATCTCTCCAAGAAAGATTGGCTCAAATTCTTCAATGGGTTATACATCTCCACTAACTATGTAAAGAGTGTAATATTTCACAAGGTTTCTGACATAAAGAAATCTAATTGTGCCCAAATAAATTAAGTTTGAATAAAAGTATTGAGATAATAGACAGCTAAAATATGAAAATACCGCGTGATCAGATTAAGAATATTTTCACAAAACATAGAAATATTAACCTAATTTCACTATGAATCGTTTAAACTAGTCTTCCTAACTTTAACAATATAGGTTCTAATTTTAACAAAAACAAAGCATTTGATGTAGCTAGGAATGGTTGACCTAAAATTAGAGGTGTGGATGCACATCTATGACAAATTGGTTCTGTGTCTATAACAATAAAATATGCTGAAAAATAAAATTGATCAACTTGGACAATAAAATTTTCCACAACTCCTCGTGAAATTTGTATTGAACGATCTGCTAATTGTAATGTGATATTGGAAGGTTTTAGTTCAATTAAGACTAATTGTGTGTATACTGAATATAACATTAAATTACAACTGGATCCAAGATCTAGAGGAGCTTGTTCAATTCAAAAATTTCCAATTAGACATGAGACTGTAAGACTACTCAGATCTTTGTACTTAAGAAGTGTATCATGTTGTATTATAGTATTAACTTGTTCAATTGAAAATGCCTTCTTTGGTACATTAGTTCTTCTTTTTATTGTGCAAATATCTTTTAAAAATTTAGCATCAGCTGGAACTCATTTTATTGCATCTAACAAAGGAATGCTGATCTTGACTTGTTTGAATAATTCAAAAATTTCAGATTGATCTTTTTCGGATTAAATTTTCTTGATCCTTTGAGAAAAAGGTAAAGGAATAGGACAAGGTTGATCTTTTTTATTTTGTATTTCAGGTAGTTTTTCAATTGAAGGTTCAGGCTCAAGTGGTTCATTAACAAGAATTTCTTTACGTATTTTCTTTGAAATTTTAGGTTTAATAGTTTTGTCAATGATTTTTCCACTTCTTAGTGTTGTGATTGCTTGTACTTGACTTGGAGAAGCTTCAAATGACACAACTTTAGCTTGACTCTGACTTTGTGGAGGTTTAGATTGAGATGAAAACTTTCTTTTTTCCGAAGTACTCGAAGACTGGGTTAATTTAGCTAAATGACTTTTAATATATTCAATATTCTTAGAAGTTTGAGCTTTAAAATCATTAAAAGCTTGTGTTGTTTGAGTGTTAAAATTCATTTGACTTTGAATAAATTGATTCATAGTATCTTCCAGAGTTCTTATTTGTAGGGGTTGATATGACTGATATTGTTGATTTTGTGGTTGTGGTGGACCTTGTGTTTGATTTGTGGGTTGTGTATTTCTCTAACTAAAATTCGGATGATTTCTCCATCCTGGGTTGTAAGTTTCAGAGTATGGATTCAAATAAGGCTTATTATTATAAGTTGGAATAGCATTAGATTGTTCAATTAACACTTCTTTGAATGCAGGTATAGTTGGACACTCTGTTGTAGGATGTCCTGACAACGCACAAATTTCACAGATTTGATCAGTAGTTGAAATAACAGATACTTGTTTTTTTTCTTCATCTCTAAAGCCTCTAGTTTTCGAGATAAACTTGTCATTTTAGCTCTTAAATCATCATCATCTTTTAACACATATTTTCCTTTTTCGGATGTAGATGGCTTAGTTTCCATTATAGTTGAAGAAGTTGAGTCTCAAAATTGAGAACTCTCATAAATAGTATCAAAAAATTAAAATGCTTCTTCAGGATTTTTACTCATAAATTCCCCTTGCACCATCATTTCAACAAATTGTCGCATTGTAGGTGGAAGAGCATCATAGAAAAAATCAACTAAGGTCCAGTTTTCAAATGCATGATGTGGACAAGCTTCGAGAAGATCTTTAAATCTTTCCCAACATTGATAAAAAGTTTGCCCTTCTTTTATAGAAAAGTTCATTATTTGACGTCTTAATGTATTTGTACGATGTACAGGAAAAACTTTTTAAAGAACTTAGCTTGTAAAACTTACCAGTTTGTGATTGAATTGGCTCTTAAAGAGCTAAGCCACTGTTTTTCTTTATCTTTTAAAGAAAAAGGAAAAAGTTTTAGTCTAACCATTTCTAAGTTCTCTTGCAAAGTTCCACAGACTTCTTCAAATTCTTGCATATGAACATAAGGGTTTTCAGTTTCTAGACCATGGAATTGTGGTAATAATTGTATTGTTCATGGCTTAATATTAAGATTTGTAGCATCTGGTGGAAAAGCAAAGCATGACAGGATATTAGTTCGTGTAGGGTGTAGATATTCTCTTAATGGTCGAATATTTTGAACTACTTCTTGTTCTCTAGGTTGTTCTTGTCTAGTTACGTTTCTAGCCATACTTAATTCAAAAGATTCTTGAGTAGATGAAGATGATAAAGACGAAAGAGATGATTGATTTACAGATCCTGTGGATGAATGAATAGACATAAACTATTTAAAAAGAAAACACTCTTTAGATACATATAATATAACTAAATAACTTATTGTATTTTATCTAATTTTAAATTACTGTAACTCCCCGGCAACGGCGCCATAAACTTGATTCGCACTTTTTTGTTTCGGTGATTGGATTAATATTATACACCCAAGTATAAGTGATCGAATTGTAGTTTTCTCGGTTTTAAGTCCAAGTATCGATCCCACAGAGAGTTTAATAGTTTGGAAATGAAATAAAATAGTAAAGTTGCTAATTCAAATAAGACAGGAAGTGATAGCTTGTGATGTGAGCATAAATTGATAACGAATCTACGTAAACAGTTGTGTGCAGATAGAGTAAAACAATAATAAAGAAATATCCTTCAATTATATTGGTTAAACGCTGGAAATGCTACCATAGAATAATCAACTTCTATTTTACTGGCAAGTTAATTGGTAGGTCTGATGTATATAAACCATCACATAGCAACTTCTTAGGTTAGCTTGTGGTATTCATGACAACTGATTAATCCAAGCAAACTAGAAGGACAAGCGATTCATGAGGAATACTTGAATTATTCATTTGTTTTCATAATAGTAGGTGCATATATAATAAACCATAACACAACCACTTCTTAGGTTAACCGGTGGTAGTAGTCATGACACAACAACTTCTTAGGTTAGCTGGTTATAGATATGTAAATTGACTAATCCAAGCAAACTAGAAAGACAAGTCATTCATGAGGAATACTTGGATTATTCATTTGATTATATTTGTGATACTAAAATACCAGTTAAACATCCTCAGCGTTCCGGTGGAGTACTAGCCATACCGATAGGAATGCAGTGGTTGTTAGACTGGTCATATTATCCTCTATACTAGTTAAATGATCTAAGCAATTCAGAAGGACAAGCCATTCATGAGGATCACTTAGGTCATTCATCTGATAGTTATATATATATATATATATATATATATATATAGTTAAACCCTAATAACCCAAAATGATTATTTAGGTTTTGTACAATGCATCAGGTAACATCTTCAGCATTCTGGTGGAGGACTAGACATATCGATAGGAATGTTGTGGTTATTTTACCGGCAGATTGATGATGCATTGATGACATACTTCCAGGCACAGCACCGAAAGTACGTACATTACTGTATCATGATTGGAGCATATAATACATATATATATATATATACATATGTTTACCTCTCACTGGAAGATATATGGAACTACTGACGCCCTATTGCTACAGGCAAGCAAGGAGTGCAGACAGTTTTCATTAGAACTAAAATTAAAAGACAGAATCTAAAATGTCTTCGACAAGGAACAACTGAAACACAACAACCTTTATTATTAGTGAAGAAAAAAATGTGACAGTAGTTCAACTATCCGATAGAAAGATACAACAGAAATGTAAAAGTACAAAATTTAAACTGAAGTGCATCACGGACTGGATCATTTTTGCAACTTCTTTTTTTCTCTTTCTTTTTTCTTTCTTTTTCTTTCTCTTTCTCTTTTCTTTCTCTTTCTCTTTTCTCTCTTGGTTTCGTCCTGCTGAAGTCTGAAGAGGAGATGGCTATTTATAGCCGTTTGAAGAAGCAACAGGTGGAAGGCATGAAGATATGATTAAGAGTGACCATCCGGACGCTATCACCACCGTTCGGAAGGTGGAGCTTTGTTGGCCTTATGCTGACTCTTCATTTGATTTAATTATACTTTAGCGTTGGTATTTTCAAGCTTTCCTACTTTGCTACTTGTATTCTGTAGTAATTTTGAATTAAACCTGCAAATTCTAAACATAACACACATAAAACCCTAATTAACACACAAACCCTAATGACTTTAATTGCTAGTTTTTAGTTATTCTATCACACTAATTCGACTTTATTGTTGTTTTAATTTATATATTGATTAAGGTTAATCAACTAGTAATATTTAGGCTGGGGGTGTGATTAGTAGTAAAAATAGCATACTAATATGCTCTTTTAAGACTAATTATACTTTGATGGAGTTTAAATGATGACATTTCAGGTCATAAATTGTACAAGGGACTAAAGGCAATGAGCACCAAACTTTCATGCAACACCAACATATTATGGAGAAAAAATAAAAAAGCTTGGACCAAGCCAACCACGTTCGAACACCAACTCACGTATACTTTAATTGATTGAAGACCAAACTGCTGAGACATGGTGTGTTGCAGCCAAGAAAGAAGACTCTGAGGTCTTGAGTACTATCTTTGAACTCCCACTCAAGTTCAAACATCCACTTTAATTGATTGAAGACCAGAATGATGAGTGCAAAGTGCTTAGATGTGCATGGAGTGTGGAAATAGGTTTCCACAGAAGACCACAGGCCACATGAGTGAGAAGGTCAGACCCCATCTGGCATTCGAATGTCCATAAAGGAAAGACAAAAGAAACATTTAATCGCCATACAACGTTCGAACGCCCATAAAGGAAAAATAGATAAAACGTTCAAACGCCATCTAACGTTCGAATGTTCTCCAGAGGCAGGCTATAGAGTAGTTGGCTTTTCACTTGGACTTGGTGGCATACACTATTCCTTCACACTCTCTTGTCTTGCCCCTTCCTCTTTACCTATAAATACTCCCCCTGGAGGACCTTTGAAAGAGAGGATGGTTTTTGTAGAAGACTAGAACTTAGTTTGTAAGACTTAGACTACACCAAGAACTAGTTGAGAGCTAGATAAACGCTTAGACTCCCACTCATGTAGGTAGATGTATGTTATATTTGCTTGTATCAAGGGAGTTAGTTCATCTTTTGGTTGAGAAAAAAACCCTCCATATTTTGGTTGAGGAAGCAACCCTCCATATTTTGGTTGAGGAAGCAACCCTCCATATTTTGGTTGAGAAAACAACCCTCTATCTTTCGGTTGAGGAAGCAGCCCTCTAAAAGTGACTAGCTTTCTTCTACTTTCATTGTTTATGTCTTTCACTTCATTGCTTGAGCTTCCTTCTTTCTTAGAAGGGTGAAACTATTTCACTTTTCTGGAGCTTTACCAAAGTTGTGAAGGGTGGAACGTGATTCATTCATTCTTTGTTGAAGATCTGCTCTTTTTGTAGTGTGTGTCACTTTGTAACTCCTCTACTTGGAGGGATGAGTGTCACTCACTTTTCTAGCTTTACCAAAGCCATGAAGAGTGAGTATTTCCTCATTCACTCTTTAGTAAGAGGTGATGAATATGCATAAATTATCCAAAAGTTAGATTTGTGCAATTCCTTTATGATTTAATGCATTATATTCCAGTTGCTCATTGAATGATTGAATGCATCAAGCAAATCTAAGGTACTTTATATAATTGTGGGTTCTTTCTATGACACGGATGACTCTTGCATAGAAAGACCCGTTGGTTCAAGGCAAATACCCTGGTTAGATCTTCATGACAACATTTGAATCTTCATCATTATTATGCTTTATTTAAAGAATGGAACATTAATGTCATGGTTGGATGCCTTGTAGAAACATTTGCTTGCTTGTAGACGGGTTGAATCTTGGCACAGACAATTCTTGTAAACTTCTAGAAAGGCATTTGAACCATGTGCTTAATTCTCCCAGTCCATCTTTATTTTATAATTTATTTGTTGTTGACATGAGAGTTAATTGAGTTATAAAACACAAGCATAATAAACTGGATAATTAATTGCATGTTCTGATCCTCGAACTAAAGAGTGGTTGTTATCTTTGATAATTTATCTTATATTTTTTCTAGAAAAAATCAATTGGAAAGAATCTTATATTCTATCTATCAAACCCTATATCTTCAAACTCTCAAGGTTTCTAGTTACTTGGTCTTTGTCATTCCTTACTTCAAAACACCAATTATAGTTCACTGTGGATTCGACTCTGGACTTAACCAGATTATTACTATAGCTTGACTACCTGTACTTGGGTGTACACATTTTGGATCAAGCCAGTTCCAAGAAGAGCCCAAATGTCGAGAAGCTTGCCTCCTCCATGCGTTTATGATTAGGAAGGCAAACCTCCCATTTGGCAATCTCGTTACTCAAATCTACTCTCATTTCAGCTAAACCATCATCCTCGTATGGACCTACCACTTCTGCCCCAGCTCACACTGTGTCGTAGCATTTGGATGCATTGGAGAGTACGATGTATGGGTTGTTGATGATGGTGACTAGGCTCTTCTAACTGTCGGACCTTCTACCTCCACTCCTATGACTTCTGTAATCATTGAGGTGGGAGGCTTCGATGATGAAGATTTCGATGACGAGGAGAAGAATGGTGATGGTGATGGTGATGATGGTGAGGAGGAGGATGATGGAGATGAGGATGACGAGTAGTTGTGTTGTTGAGTTAATTTTGTTGTTCCTTTTTGGTTTTAGGTTGTATAGTTAGGGTTAGTTTATCGGCCTTGTAGAAGTGTCTCTAGGATGTTTGGCCATTTTGCTTTTGAACACTAACTCATTGTACTGAACTTTTGAAAGTGATTAATTGAAAGTACCACAATTGTTCATTTTACATTGCCCAAGTACATTTCTTCAATTGCAATGTGATTTTTGCATTTTGAATGTTTGACTATTTACTAGTATGAATGGAATTTGTGTAGCTTTATATCTTGAGGTTTGAAATAAAGTTTGCTAGGGACTAGCAAAACTCAAGTTGAGGGTGTGATTAGCACAAAATATTGCACATTTCGTATGCCTTTTAAAACCTTTTTATACATTGTTTTGTTGTGAGTTTGGGGAGAAATGCATTTAATCTACCGTTTGATGAAGTTTTGTGTGAATGTAGGTGAAGTGTATAACCCGAGTAAATTTGAACTTTTTCCGAAAAAGGGCAAAACAATAATTTGCCACTATAATTAGGAATTGAAATACGTATTTCTATAGAGCTTGGAAGATGCAACGGACTTCATCATTGGATTCATCTCACAAAATCGAGTTGCCCAGTCAATTTTTATTGAATTCTGAGTTAGTCAGATTTTTTTATATTTTACGAGACAATAGGGTGTCGGATGACCTCACAAACGTCCCAAAAAAAAATTTATAAAATTTCCTTATAATTGAAGGAAATTTCAAATAAAAATAATTTGAACTTAAACCAAGATGAAAATAAACCTTTTCGGGAAAAAACGAACCCAAAAATAGAGAACGTGCGGCGCGACGTGGACCGCGCAGTTAGAGGCTATAAATAGGGGTAAATATCTGATCTTCCCCACTTGATCAGCTAGATTCTCACATTAGAAGAGAAAGAGAGTGAAGGGAGAGAAGAAAAAAGAGAAAATCAAGACTTCTCTTTACGATCTACAAAGTTCTACTGGTCGGAATCCTTCGGACCAAGATTTAAAGTCGATCACCTCGATGAGGGCTACGTCTATGTACCAAAAATGAAGGATTTCATCGAAGATCCAGAGAGGAGATTTGGAGAAATCAAGAGTTTTGGGCTTTCTACCACTCGTATCACGCTCCAACAGGTAGGGTTTCCTCCTACTCGAGTTTATTTCTTACCTATGATGTTATATGGGATGGGTAAGTGTATATAACAACATAGGTCACTTGCCTATTGTTGTTAATATATGGAAATGGGTATGAAAATGGCCTAAATTAAATTCTAGCTTGAATTTGATATGGTGATGGCACTTGTGAAAATTCTTGGAATTTGATATTATTTGGGCATGCTCTGTGTTTATATTGTGCCTTGTGAATGATGTGAAAATGGGCATATAATATGTAATGACATGCTTATGAATTATTTTTGGGTATGAATGAGTTGATACGTGTTGTTAATATATTAAAATCATGATAAATTGTGGTAATTATATGCTTATGATATAAATTGTCATGTGATATGTTGATATGAGCTTTAGTTGCTCATTTGGCATTCATTGCGTATTGGGCTTGAAATTGACATCGCATTCATGGACACTAGGCATGAGTGTGGATGTGTGTGCATGGTTTAATCAAACACCACTCTTGGTGGTTTATAAATGGACTCCGGAAGGTTGGATCGTAGATCCGACTGAGTTGCATGTTGCATGAAAAACTTGTGTTGGGTATAGCAAGCAGGGCTAGACATTCTCTCTAGTGCAAGACCCAGCCAATTGGTTCATACACTCCCTTGAGGTGAAATTTCATAAAAGTGTAACGGTATGTGGAATTGGCGGTGAGACTCCGAGAATCCGAATACCCAAACAAAGACACATGAATTTGTTTTATAAAATAGTCATTTGATGTGAAACAAAATGACGGGGGCTTGGAATGCCTTGGGTTTTTCATACCTGTAGCATTGCATGGTTTGAAAGATGCTGGTGTAGGCTCAGTTTAAAGTGCATGAGTAAGTATGATCTCATATCATGGCATGACATAGTAAAATTCCAACATTGAATGGCATATTTTTGTTTGGAATGGAAAATGATTGTTGATTGTTGCATGTGCACATTTCATATGCATCTAGGAGGGAGTAGCCTCTATAGGAGATACTCTATTGAGCGTAGCTCACCCTATACGAGAAAATATTTTAGGTGCAGGATATACGCCAATGAAAGGCCCTCACACGGGACTTCAAGGATGAAGAAAGCCGAGATGTGGCTTTATTTTCAATTTTTGTAAAATTGTTATGAAAACTTAGTTTTGGTATGTAAATTCATGTAAATAAATGTAATAGAACTTGTATGGACCATGTGTAATGTGGAAAACTTCACTAAACATGTATGGGATGGTGTTGGAATGGATTGGGATGGATTGGAAATGGAAAACAGGTGAAACGGGCAAAAATGGGCAAGACTTACCGGTAGATCGCGGTCCAGTGGGCATAACCTATCGGTAGGATCTCGTACAGGCAGAATTTTGTTCATCAGGCAAAACCTATCGGTAGGACCTACCGATAGGACTTTTCTAGTGGACACAACCTACTGGTAGGTCTTCCAAAAATTTAAAATTTTAAAACTGCTTTACTATGATATTGGACAATGTGTTCCCTCCTTTAAATGATGTTAATGGACAATAATGGAGTATAAATTGTGGCATGTTGGTCCTTGATTGGGTCAAATGAAAATATGTACATAGCTTATACGTGTGGGTTAAAATCCCAGTTAAGGGGTTACTATTGATGTGATGTCGGGTTGTGCAGCAATCACAAGAACTTCCGCGGGTTGACGGCTGGTCAATGGTTGAAAAAGGACCTCTAGTTTTCAGGGGCGTCACAACTTGGCATCAGAGCATAGGTATACAATTTACCTAGGGCTGTTGGGCATAGGTTTATACCATTGTATTCATTGTGCATTTCATGTTATGTGCTTAAATTGCTATGTGTTATGTGGATTATATGCATGGTAAAATGTATATGGAAAGGAGAAACACTAGGGTTAGAAAACATAACCTTGGGGTTCAGAAAAAGGGATGAACTAGATAGTTCAAGGTGTAAATGTCTACTAGGGGTGGCATATGCTCTCCTAGTGAGACAAGGAGAGAAGTCTCACAGTTAAAACTTGATCCCTATCTTGGGATATTATGTGAGACTTTATTATTATCTTACATGTGTGTAGATAAAAAATTGAGGAAGAGGACGCCGAGGCGGTGGGTGGAAGAACAATCAACCACCATCGGCCTTTGACTAACTAGCCTTTGTGGAGGCTATTAGTGTTGCGGTTGCTACTATTGCACAGGCTAGTGCTGCGATTGCTACCATTGCACAAGCTAGTGCAAATGTGAGCCAAGGAGGCTCAAGTAACCTCCAAAATTTTAAGACACACAAGCCACTAACTTTCGTGGGAGGGGCGGATCTGATGGTGGCTGATTGTTGGTTATGACAAGTCGACTAGATCTTCAGGGCTTTGGAGATCACCTCCGATGCCACTAAGATAACATTAGCTACATTCCAGCTAGAGGGAGAATCCCAATTATGATGGGATTAGGTAAAGGACTCCAAGAACTTAGGGGAAATGACATGGAGAGAGTTCCGAGAGATCTTCTTGGGCAAATTTTTTTTGCGTCTATCCGGCAAGCTAAGGCTTGGGAGTTCCTGAATTTGAGGCAAGGGACTATGACGGTATTGGAATACGTGGCTAAGTTCATGAAATTTGCCCATTTCACCGATGATTATGTGGTCACAGACATGGCCAAGGTGAGGAAGTTTGAGGATGGTCTGAAATTGTCCATCCGAGGCAAAATTATGGGTCTTTGCCTACAAGACTTAGACTTGATGGTTGAGGTATGTATGGCCATTGGGAGGGAGGTAGATGATGCATGGAACATCCAGGAAGTGGGTATTAAAGACAAGAAGAAGGAGGGCCAATCTTTTTCTTCAAGTTCGGGGAAAAAGCAAAGGACTTCGACTCCACAGGGTCGTGACTATCAAGGCGAAGGCCAAGGTCAATCCTACAAAGGCGGGAGAAATCAAAGGTCTTCCTACCAGGCAGGCCAAAGGACTTGCTATCATTGTAACCAACCAAGGCATATGAAGTGAGATTGTCCTTAGCGATAGGAATCTAAGAGCTATGGAGTATCCTAGTCCCAATCTTCGATGAGGCATGCACAGATGCACTTTGTTCCTCCCTACCCCACCATGGGCCAGAGAAGTCAATAATAGTTCCAAGGTGCTACATACGCCCCTGCTACTTCACAATCGAGGACTCCCCAATCAGGCCAGATGGGCTAGAGCATAGGTTGATGTCGAGGATAGGGCTCATAAGCTGGGACTTCAAGAATCCAGGGGCGTGTCTACTCTATTACACCTCAGACTGAGCTAGAAGATCAGTCGGTTATTCAGAGTACATTTCTACTCTCTGGCTTATGGGCAAGGGTACTATTTGACTCTAGTTCATCTCATTCTTTTAGTGTTACATCATGTGTGAAAGATTTGGGCTTAGAGGTTGAGACCTTGGAAGAGCCTTTGCATGTGTTTTCTCCCCTAGGAGCTAGGGTGAGTGTTGATCAGATATGTCAGGATTATGAGTTATAGATCTCAGGGATTCTGCTCACCATAGACCTTATGGTCACAGACATGCCAGAGTTTGATGTCATCCTTGGGATGGACTGGTTGGCGGCACACCAAGTCGTCATTGATTGTGATCGGTAGAGGGTCACTGCCTACACCCTAGAGGGTGTTTGTTTCAAGTTCCAGGGGAAAAAATATTACGGTTTACCCTAAGTAGTGTATGACTCCCATTGGTATGGGCAGTTGATGGGTTGGCTAGCAAGCCTTACCCTGGAGGACGAGGCGAGACAAGAGTTGGGTCTATCTCGAGTGGTTTATGAGTATGAGGATATTTTTTTGGATGAACTACTGGGATTAAATTCACATAAGGATGTAGACTTCACCATTGAGTTGCACCCTGATACATCGCCTATTTCTATGACTCCACATAGGATGGCACCTATTGAGTTGCAAGAACTCAAGGTCCAATTATAGGAATTGTTGGACAGGGGCTTTATTAGATTGAGCACTTCACCTTGGGGCCCTCCGGTGTTATTTTCCAAAAAGAAGGATAAGACTCTTGGACTATGTATAGACTACCGACAGTTAAATAGGGTTACTATCAAGAATAGGTTCCCTTTGCCAAGGATTGATGATTTGTTTGATCAGCGGAGGAGAGTGCGGGTCTACTCTAAGATAGATCTTTGCAACGGTTACCATTAGTTGAGGGTTAGGGAGACGAATATCCCCAAGAAAGTGATGCCATTCGAGTTGACGAATGCCCCAGTGGCATTCATGGATCTCATGCATAGGGTGTTCCACCCTACCTAGCTCAGTTTGTCGTGGTCTTTGTTGACGACATCTTGATCTACTCCAAGTTTGAGGAGGAGCATGAGGGTCACTTGAAGGTGGTTCTCTAGACCTTGAGAGACCATCAGTTGTACGCTAAGTTCAGTAAGTGTGAATTTTGGCTTACAGAGGTGAAAGTTTTAGGACACGTGTGATTTGCGCTTTATTTTAGTGATCGGATTAATATTATACACCCAAGTATAAGTGATCGAATTATAATTTTTTCGATTTTAAGTCTAAGTATCAATCCCACAGAGAGTTTTAATAATTTGGAAATGAGATAAAATAGTAAAGTTGCTAATTCGAATAAGATAGCATGTGATAGCTTGTTACGTGAGCTTATATTAATAATGAGTATATGTAAACAGTTATGTGCAGATAGAGTAAAACAATAATAAAAAAAATCCTTCAGTTCAAGAATCTCATATGCATTATATTGGTTAAATGCTGGAATTGCTACGTTACAACAATCAACTTCCATTTTACTTGCAAGTTAATTGGTAGGTTTGATGTATATAAACCATCACACAACAACTTCTTAGGTTAGCTGGTGGTATTCATGACAACTAATTAATCCAAGCAAACCAGAAGGACAAGTCATTCATAAGGAATACTTGAATTATTCATTTGTTTTCATAATAGTAGGTGCATATATAATAAACCATAACACAACCACTTTTTAGGTTAACCGGTGGTAGTAGTCATAACACAGCAACTTCTTAGCTTAGCTGGTTATAGATATGTCAATTGACTAATCCAAGCAAGCTAGAAGGATAAGCCTTTCATGAGGAATACTTGAATTATTCATTTGACTATATCTGTGATACATAAATACTAGTTAAACATCCTCAACGTTCTGGTGGAGGACTAGCCATACCGATAGGAATGCTGTGGTTGTTAGACTGGTAATATTATCCTTTATACCAGTTAAATCGTCTAAGTAATCCAAAAGGACAAGTCATTCATGAAGATCACTTAGGCCATTCATCTGATATATATATATATATATATATATATATATATATATATATATATATAGTTAAACCCTAATAACCCAGAAGGACCATTTAGGTTTTGTACCATGCATCAATTAACATCCTCAGCATTCCGGTGGAGGACTAAGCATACCGACAGGATTGCTGTGGTTGCTTTACTGGCAGGTTGATGATGCACTTATGACATACTTCCAAGCACAACACCAAAAAGTACGCACATCACTGTATCATGCATAAAGCCTATAATACATAGATATATAAATATATAAAACATCAGCATTTTCTAGAATTTAACCAGTGTTATACATATATTTACCTCTCAGTGGTGGATATATGCAACTACTCATGCCCCATTGCTACAAACAAGCAAGGAGTGCAGACAGTTTTCATTATAACAAAAATTAAAAGATAGAATCTAAAATGTCTTCCACAAGGAACAACTGAAACACAATCACCTTTATTATCAATTAAGACAAAAAGGGGACAACCATTCAACTATCCGAATAGAAAGATGCAACATAAATGTAAAAGTACAAAATTTAGACTGAAGTGCATTACAGACCGGATCATTTTTGCAACTTCTCTTTTTCTCTTTCTCTTTTCTTTCTTTTTCTTTTTTCTTTCTCTTTTCTTTTTCTCTTTTGTTTTCTCTCTTGGTTCTGACCTGCTGAAGTCTGAAGAGGAGATGGCTATTTATAGCCGTTTGAAGAAGCAAGAGGTGGCAAGCATGAAGATATGATCAAGAGTGACCGTCCGGACGACATCAGCACCGTCCAAACGGTGGAGCTTTGCTGGAATTTGCAAGTTGCCTTATGCTGACTCTTCATTTGATTTAATTACACTTTAGCCTTGGTATTTTCAAGCTTCCCTACCTTGCTCCTTGTATTTTGTAGTAATTCTACATTAAACCTGCAAATTGTAATCATAACACACATAAAACCCTAATTACCGCATAAACCATAGTTGACTTTAATTGTTAGTTTTTAGTTATTCTATCACACTAATTCGACTTATTTACTGTTTTAATTTATATATTGATTAAGGTTAATCACACTCCCCCAACTTAAACTTTACTAGTCCCTAGTAAATTTTAAATAAACTTATAAATGAAGGAAAGTTCAAATGAAAATAATTGGAACTTAAACTAGGGTGAAATTAAGTCATTTCGGGACAAAAACGAACCTGAAAATAGGGAATGTGTGACGCGATGTGGACCGCGTAATTAGAGGCTATAAATAGGGGTAAATATATGTTCTTCCCCACTTGATGAGTTGGATTCTTAAATTAGAAGAGGAGGAGAATGGAGGGAGAAAAGAAAAAGAGAAAATCAAGATTTTTCTCTACGATCTACAAAGTTCTGTAGGTCAGAATCCTTCGGACCAAGAGTTAAAGTCGATCACCTCGATGAGGGCTACGCCTACGTACCAAAAATGAAAGATTTCACCGATGATCCAGAGAGGAGATTTGGGGAAATCAAGAGTTTTGGGCTTGAGAGGTGTTCTTGAGGCTTTCTACCACTCGTATCATGCTCCAAGAGGCAAGGTTTCCTCCTACTCGAGTTTATTTTTTACCTAGGATGTTATATGGGATGGGTAAGTGTATATAACAACAAAGGTCACTTGCCTATTGTTGTTGATATGTGGAAATGGGTATGAAAATGGCCTAAATCAAATTCTAGCTTGAATTTGATATGGGGATGGCACTTGTGAAAATTCTTGGAATTTGATATTATTTGGGCATGTTTTGTGTTTATATTATGCCTTGTGAATGATGTGGAAATGGGCATAGAATATGTAATCACATGCTTATCAATTGTTGTTGGGTATGAATGAGTTGATACGTGTTGTTAATATGTTAACATCATGATAAATTGTGGTAATTATATGCTTCTGATATAAATTGTCATGGGATATGTTGATATGAGGTTTAGTTGATCATTTGGCATTCATTGCGTATTGGGCATGAAATTGACATAGCATTCATGGGCATTAGGCATGAGTGTGGGTGTGTGTGCATAGTTTAATCAAACACCACTCTTGGTGGTTAATAAATGGACTTGGGAAGGTTGGATCATAGATCCAACCGAGTTGTATGTTGCATGGAAAACTTGTGTCAGGTATAGCAAGGAGGGCTAGACATGCTCTCAGGTGCAAGACCTGACCACTTGGTTCATACACTCCCTTGAGGTGAAATTCTGGAAAAGTGTAACGGTGTGCGGAACCGGCGGTGAGACTACGAGAATCCGAATACCCAAACAATGACACATGAATTTGTTTTGTAAAATAATCATTTGGTGTGAAACATAAATGATGGGGGCTTGGAATGCCTTGGGTTTTTCATACATGTAGCATTGCATGGTTTGAAAGAAGCTGGTGTAGGCTCAATTTAAAGTGCATGAGTGAGTATCATCTCATATCATAACATGACATGGTAGAATTCCAACATTGAATGACATATTCTTGTTTGGAATGGAAAATGATTGTTGATTTTTGCATGTGCACATTTCTTATGCATCGAGGGGGGAGTAGACTCTGCAAGAGATACTCTATTGAGTATATCTCACCCTATACGAGAAAATATTTATAGTGTGAGATATAGGCCTATAGAAGGCCCTCACACGGGACTTCAAGGATGAAGAAAGCCGAGATGTGGCTTTATTTTGAGTTTTTATAAAATTGTTATGAAAACTTAGTTTTGGTATGTAAATGAATGTAATGGAACTTGTATGGATCATGTGTAATGTGGAAAACTTCACTAAAAATGTGTGGAATGGATTGAGATGGATTAGAAATGAAAAACAGGTGAAATAGGCAAAACTGGGCAAGACTACTGGTAGATCGCGGTCCTATGGGCATAACCTACTGGTAGGATCTCGTACAGGCAGACTTTTGTTCATCAGGCAAAATCTACCAGTAGCACTTAATGGTAAGACTTTTCCAGTGGACACAATCTACCGGTAGGTCTTCCAAAAATTTGAAATTTTAAAACTGCTTTACCATGCTATTGGACAATGTGTTCCCTCCTTTGAATGATGTAAATGGAAAATAATGGAGTTTAAATTGTGGCATGTTGGTCCTTGATTAGGTCAAATGAAAAAATGCACACAGGTTATACGTGTGGGTTAAAATCCCGGTTAAGGAGTTACTATTGACGTGATGTCGGGTTGTGCGGCAATCACGAGTACTTTCGCGGGTTGACAGGTGGTTAACGGTTGAAAAAGGACCCCCTGTTTTTAGGGGCATCACATTAAGTGTTGTAAAAGGCTTTAGTTAAGTCCCTATCGTAGTGCTTAAAGACAATGGAGATGAGGGGATGGCTTAACGGGAGGCTTGGAAGGTGAAAAAATCAAGAAAAAGGCAAAATAAAAGAAAACTTCCGGAAGGTTTGGACATAAACCTTCTGGAATGTTTGCACTTGGTCTGCCTATGCCTACCAAAACCTTTTGAAAGCTTTTTCCTATTGGAATAAACCTTTCGGAAGATTTGCATTGACCTTCCAACTGGTTAGGCTCACTGGACAGCTCTTTGTACTTGCCCTGCCAAAACCTTCTAGAAGGTTTTGCCCAGAAATGCCAGACAGCCTGCAACTCAAGCTCTACCACTTGGAGTTTTCCATTTATGATTCTCCCACTTATCCCCTGATATCTCTTACATACATACATGCCTCCCCTAACCTAGGGTTAGACATTGGAGGCCCAATCATTTATAAGGAAGTGAGAGAAGGTGTAAGTCTGGGGAGTTGTAGGCTAGGCTTGTCCTAGCCTGTCCAATGCATGAACTTAGCCCCCCATTGATGGGAAGCCTAACGTACAGGCTATAGCAACTCCGTGGACGAAAATGAAGACATCACTTAAAATTTTGGAGGGCATTGTTTAGCATTGTGGAGAGAGAAGCTCAAGGAGGAAGACAATTTTAGAGAGAGAAGTTAGACTTTTGCATTTCCTTTACCCATTTCAGTTGTAATCTTCTACAAGACTCTTGTTAGCTTCATTTATTGCACTTAATGTCATTTATTTCAAGTGTATTGCAAGTTTAGTCAAGTATCTTTCAATCTACCATTGTTACATTCAAGTTTTACACTTCAAGCTTTTTAGTTGGGTATTAAATGCACTTATTTTGTAGTTTCACTTTTCTTCACTTCAATACAAGTTTAAATTTCCATTTCAATACCATGTCTCTTTGTATATTGTATGTCTTTGCATTTAACATGAGTAGCTAAGCTTTAAGTTGGCTAATCCAAGGGAGATTTCCTCTTGGATATGCTAAATCAACTTGTTTTCATTCCTCCTCGTAGTGAAAGGTGATTTGGTCTGACTAGGTTGAGTGCAGATGTGGTTGTGAGCTCTTGATACACCATAGAATTGTCATAGGGTATGCTTGACTCCTCACCTCCATTCTAATCCTTTGTTTCCTACAAATCAATCAAACACCTATGCACCATTGGAAGAATGTTTTGAGTTGATTTTGCATTCCCATTGGAATGACCTCTTCGGATTAGCCAACACTTGTTTCCATTACATTTCATCTAAAACACAACTCACCAAAACACAAAACTCAAAGATTTTACACTTACATATTTTTTTTTACAAAAATCACCTCAATGTAATTCACCTTCTTTACTTGATGAGATGACCTTAGAATACTTAATTCGAAGTAAAACACGATACTTAAAAGTCTCTCTACGAGTGGGGAGCACTTTTTTACACACACACATTTCATTCACACACACGTTTTCCCATTTCTTGAATGATATATGAGGGAGAGTGACACTCACCTAACTGTATAAACCATATACATATTATTGGAATCTTGGTCTAAAATTAGGAACGACAGAAAAACTCAAGCAGATGACCCCTATCTTGTCAAGGTGTCCAACCCCAATGGAGCCGTGGAAATTACAAACGCCAAAGATGGCAAGACATTCAAGGTCAATGGCCAAAGACTAAAGCCATTCTTCGAGGGTTTTGATGTTCAAATGGTGGGGGAGTTAGTGGATCCGATTTACCTGGAGCTTGTTGATTGATAACTATCCAAGTAGATTGTAGTGTACATTGGCTTTCTTCCATCATTTACTTTACTAGTTATGTTGTTTACTTATGTTCATCTTTGCATAGTTTTTCTTTCTTCAAATGTGTAGATTATGGTGTTTTTGTCAAATCTCATTGCGAGGTGATCTCTAACCCAACTTTTTTTTTTTTAAATCCATCATTGCATTCTCTATATTTTTGTTGCATTGAGAACAATGCATGAATCAAGTTAGGGGGTAAGGTGCACCATTTGTAGGATACACCAAATTTTTGTAAAAAATTTTTTGTTGATAATACCATTTTGTGGTGAAATTCACCATTCATATACTCTACAGTGTTTTGTTTAGAATATTTGAGAAATATGTGAAAAAATTTAAAAATTTTTTGTAAAAAATATCTAAATGTTGATTATATTCCCCTTTTAAGAATTCCATGGGTGTGTTGATATTTTGATCTTAGCTTTGAATTTTGAATAATGAGCATATTATAGAAATTTATCCTATGCTTGAGTATCACTTATGTGTTTGCTTTTGAACTCAACCATAAGTGCACCTCGAATGTGTAATTTCAACAATTTGTTTATGGATTAGATTCACATTTTAGTGTTTGACATGCATAGTGGACATGAAATATGTACCCGTGTGAGTTTTAGTGTCAATCCTTGTTGGAAGAAATTAACATTTACTCAAAAGAACAATTTTTCAAATTCAAAATATGTTTAATAATCTCATTATGCTTGTTTCGGTCAGAGTGCATGTGGATAGTTTATTAACTTTGTCTTGAAATGCCAACATGCCTCTCTATGCTTATTTAGAAATGATCTTAGGCCATCTTTGAAATGCTTTGAGCCTTAGCCATTTTCTTGGAAAATTTATCCCTAGTGCCATGATTGAGCCTTAAATGAAAAATTCGTTTCAATGCCACACAATTGACTAAGCCAATGAAAAATGAAAAAAAATTACCACACCTTGGTTGTTCCAAGAATTGATTGTGATTGATCATAAAAGGGAAGAAAACATGGAGAGGGAACTCAAAGAGGGATGAATGATTCTAAATTCAAAATGTTGAATGGAAAAGACAGAAAAAAAAATCCAAGAAAAGAAGAAAAAGGAGTGGAAGAAGAAAAATAAAGAAAAAAAGAAAAGGAAAATGTTAAGGAAAAATAGGGAAAAGAAACAAAGAGTGAGGTGAAGTTCACAAAAAGGGGAAATTGTTGACAATAAAGGTTATGCCTCATAATAACCCTCTTTGTTGTCCTATTTCTTTCGTTTCATTTGCCTCAATATCACCCAAGGCCACATTATAGCCCTTGAAAGTCCTAAATGATCTAGAGAAAGCATGGGGAGGACACACTTGCAAAGAAAAAAAAAGCTAATTTTGCTATCTAGTGCCCCAACATTCTTTTCATGAGATTATGCCAAGGTTGTTTCATTTTTATGCATGTGCTTCATTTTTGGATTATATGTGAGCAAACTTCAATTTGTGCATAAGATTCTATCTCATATATACACATGGAGAGCAAGCCAGGATAATCATAGTGTGATTCATTGTTGAGAGAAACCCTTAGTGAGTTTTACATCGAAGCTGAATTTGGATAGCCAGGTGAATGTGAATTCCATTGGGTAAATGCTTAAATTAGATGTTTACTTCACACACACACATGAGTTTGAAAATAAATGTGTAGGTGCATACTCTAGAATATCATTTAAAGCCATGATGATGCTCATGTGTACTTTGTTTAGGTATTTGAATAGTATTGTCATTAGCCTATGTTTACAAGATTGGGGGAATATTGCTCAAAATTTAGATATTATGAAGGTTTAGGAATGCCTTTACCATTTAAATCAGTGCTTTACATTTTGGGTATTCATTTTGGTAGTTAGATTTAGAGATCCATGTCTTGTGTGTTTAAAGCATCAAAATTTTAAATCATGTTGCAATTTCATAAATGATTGTGGCATGATCACTCAATTGTGGTTCACCAGTGTAGGTTAGGTGTTTGGGGGAGTAGAGGTAGTAAATAGGTTGCTATAATGTGTAGAGAGTGAGTGAAATTGGACTGAAAATGAAAATGGGAGCACAGGAAATTGTTGGAAAAAAGCTAAAACCTACCAAGTTGGTTTTGAACATTATACCAGCAGGTTTTGCCCAGAAAACTAGGGAACGAGGGTTTTAAGTTAGTTTCTTTTGGCAAACCTTTCACTTTCCCCTCTAATCATGATCTCTCAAGCTCTCCCCTCTCTATGAAAACTTCTCTAACATTTAAAGATCCCTCACCCATCCATCTAATCTCTCTCAAAACAATCCTAGGTCGATTATTGCATGGATTTCTCACAAAACCCTAGTTTTCTCAAGGATTTCCCCCAATTCAATTTCACTTCAATTTTCCTCAAAAGCTT
Organism: Ilex paraguariensis; assembly: GCA_963454935.2. NCBI lineage: Eukaryota > Viridiplantae > Streptophyta > Magnoliopsida > Aquifoliales > Aquifoliaceae > Ilex > Ilex paraguariensis. Next base: position 133,800 of record CAUOFW020000909.1, read on the forward strand.
GGAATCCATTGCAATGGCTCGTCTAGGTAAGCATTCTTATGTTGAATTTGATCTTTTTGAGGCACTTTGGTTGTGGTTTCTCCCTTTCGTGGCTTGTGGGGATTTTTTCATTTTCATGGCCCGTACCAAACAAACAGAACCGAGTTCTCCACAATGTGCGGATACGAGTTCCCTCGAGAGGATGAAGGTGGGGCTTAGTGGAGAGGGTGGGTAAAGAAGAAAAAAGCAAAAACCATGATGCTCGCGTGAAGAACATTGACGTGAAGAATGTGACGTGCGAGTGTCATGTGGACATGCCCACCCTCGGGTCGAATGACAAGGTTGTGAAGGTGATTGAGGGGCATGGTATTCGGATATGGTTTGGGCCGATTATAGAGTACTCCCTCCCGATGTGTAGGGAGTTTTATAAGAGCTTGAATTTGGTAGATGAGGACCTTTGCATGCTCAAGACCAATGTGAGAGGGAAGGTCTTTAAGATGACCCCAGATTTGATAGCAACTTTGATGAAGTACTAGAGGCCTCCCCCCAATACCACTTCTTATCCATATAATGTCCAAGGGAGAAAATCTCTCCCAGAGTATATGCAATTAATGTATGAGGACCTGACGCAATTCAAGAAAAAAATTCAATCTGGGGGCCTCAAGCACACATATGGGGTGATGAACAAAGTCCTTCATTATTACCTACTACCCCAGGATGCGGAGAAGACCCCAAATAAAGAGAAGCTTATTCTCCTTCAAACATTTATGACATGGAATCAGATGGACATGACCTTGTCAATTTGGGATTTCATGAAGGACTTTGCCTAGGCTAGCAAGCCGAAGGCGAATCTACCTTTTGCCAACTTGGTTACAAGGTTATGCTATCAGTCTAAGGTGAAGGCCTATGCCTCAGATGTGTTGATACCCCCAGAGTTTGGAGCTATTGGGAAGTCCAGTAGCAGCAAGAGGACAGGAATGGGTGGGGGTGAGAGGATAAGGGCACCTAGAGCTGAGCCATCCACTACTGGGCCATCCATCACTGCCCCACCCAACATGGTGGCCCAGCGCCTTGACGTTATGGAGGGGACTATGCATAGGCTTTCCCTGATGATGACGAGGATTTTTGAGCACATCTTCCTAGGAGAGCCGATCCCCGGTGGACCTCAACCTACTACTGTTGGACCCTCTGCCTCTACCCCTATGGCTGCTTGATGTATTTCGTTGCAATTTCCTAACCTCTAAACATCATCCCTCAATATGTCTATGGCTTATGTATATAAGGGAGTGTCACTCTCCCTCGGAATGATGCAAGAGATGGGGCAACGGATTGGTGGATGGAATGGAATGAAATGAACAAAATATGTGTGTGGAATGAAATGTGTATGTGAACAAAAGTGCTCCCCAAGCACAAGGAGTCTTTTGAGTGTCGTGTTTTACTTGGAAATGTATTCCAAAGTCGTCTCCTCAGGGAAGAAAAGTTCAAGTGTGTGAAAGTGATTTTGTGAACAAAAGAAAAAGTGTAAAATATGTAGTTGGTTTTGGTGAGTTTTGTTCTTAATGAGAATGCAAGAAAATAAGTGTTGGCTAATCCAAAGAGGTCATTCCAATGGGAATCCCAACTCAACTCAAAACCTTCCTCCAATGGTGCATAGATGAATGATTGATTCGTGGGAAACTAGGGACGAGATGGTGAGGATCCAAGCATAAACCGTGACCAGGCCTACGGAATATCAAAGACTCACAACCACATCCACTCTCAACCCAATCAAAATGAACTATCATACACCGAGAGGAGGAAAGAAAATTGGTTGAAATGGCATGCCCAAGAGGAGGTCTCCCTTGGATTAGCCAACTTAAAATCTAGCTACTCATGAAAGCAAGATGAAAATGCATAATGTAAAGTGACATAATATTGAAATGAAGATTAGAACTCAACTTAATGCAAGAAAACTTAAACTAAGAAGAAAATATGCCATACCCATTTTAAGAAAAACTTGAAGTAAAAAAAAAACTCATACAACAATGGTAGATTCTAAGTTACACAACTAAACTTGAAATGAACTTGAAATAGCTAAGATTAAAGTGTAAGAAATAAAGATTACAAGATATTTAAAGGTTACTACAACAAAAATGGAAAGAAAAGTGCAAAAACATAAATTCCTATTACACTATTCATCTTCTTCTTCCTTGGATTTTCTAAGCTTAGGTGGCCACCCAAATTTTTTTTTGAATGATGAATATATGGAGTGTTAGCCTTCCAAAAACGTGCATGGAATGATGCCCTAGAATCCAGAAGTGACCTTCATCTATAAGGGTTCAGGAGGAATGGGCTGGACAGAGGGGTTGCAGAGCTTGTCTGCACACCCAACCCCTTTTCTCTTCTCTCTCCTCATTGATAGCCAAGCTTCCAAAAGTCCAAGATAGGTGTCCCAAGGGGTGTTCTGAGTGTTGGGCGTGTCAGGGAGTTACAGGAGGATGTCTTGGTGGGACCCTCAAAGTAGTAGATCAGAGTTGCAGAGCATTTGGGCAGATCAGGCAAAGCGTACCGATACGTCGAACTCTAGTAGCCTCAGCGTATCGGTACGTGTACCGGTACGGTTTGGCTAGTTTTCTAATTTTTTGATTTCCTCCTCTCCTGAGCTGTCCCCAAGCTACCTTTTCATCCCCATTCATCCCAAATGGTTTAGGAAGGCCTTAAGAGGCCTCATTTAGCACTTTTTAACTGCGAATGACAAATGTCATCGTTAAGAACTCAATTAACGTAACTCCCATTATTTAATCTCCAAAAGCAATTAAAACAAGATGATTAGCACATAAAAATCTGCAAAGTTTTGTGCTAATCAATGGCCTCTACTATTGTTGAGGTGGAGGGCTCCAATGGTGACAATTTCGATGATGAGGAGGGTAGTGAGTACGAGAGTGATGAGGAGGGGAGTGGAGATAAGGATGACACGGAGTAGGATGCTTTGTTTTGTTTTATTTGTTTCAGTAGTTACACAAATAGGAGTACTGTTGATGAAATAGTAGAAAAGTCTTTAGGAATTTAGGTCGTTTGGCTTCTATTCATTGTACCTAACCTTTTGAAGTAATGAATGAAAGAACCACAATTGTTTTTGTTCTATCGTGCCAAGTTTATTTATATAATTGCATGGTAATTTTTATATTTTGATAGTTGGGTGAATTGTTTTGCATGAATGGATTGTTTTTGGTTTTATTTTATGCTTTATGTTTTTGAAATAAAGTTTGCTGGGGACTAACAAAATTTAAGTTGGGGGGTGTGATGAGTATAGAATATTGTTCATCATTTGTCTCTTTGCACCCATTTTATACTTGCTTTTGTGGAGAAAATGGGGGAAATTGCATTTAATCTATCAACTAATGGAGTTTTGTGTGATTGTAGGTAATGAGTAGGTAATGGTGCATATTAAGCCTTCTATCAAGTGCTTAAAGCCAACAAAGAAGGAGGAGAGGCTTAACGGGTGGCTTGGGATAGCAATAAATCAAGAAAAAACCAAAACATGTAAAAACCTACCGGTAGATGTTCATCAAAATCTACCGGTATGTTCTGTGTAATGGAATTGTTCTACTGTTGCCCCTCTCAAAACCTACTGCAGAAAAACCTATCGGTAGGTTTTGCACATTGGAATTGTTTTGCTGCTATCTCTGCCAAAACCTACCAATAGATTTTGTCATTGTTCTACTGGTAGGTTTTTGCCCAGAAATGCCAGAATGCTGCAATTTCTTCTCCAACTACTCCATGGGTCCACCTCTGCTTCTTCCACACATACCCTAACACACTCTACATACAAGCATGCTTCCCCACACCTAAAATCTAACTTTAGAAGAAAAAGCAAGGAAGAGGAAAAGAGAGAAAGAGGGGGCATGGTAGGGTTACAAGCATAGTCTGTCCTTGCTTGCGTAAGTGTCCAACCCCTTCCCCATGCTTGGAAGTTAGCTCACACAGACCGTAGGGGGGTGGTGGATGATTAGCATAAAAACATGACATATATTCTACGCTAATATGCCTCTTATACTTGCTTTTGTTCGAAAATTGGGGAGAATTGGGCTTAACTTGCGTTTTGATGGAATCTTGTGTGAATGTAGGTAAAATGATGTAAATGACATGAATTAAACCCCTATTAAAGGGGACGAGGTCAATGATGAGGAAGGGGTAGCTTAAACGAAGGTTTGGAGGGATAAGAGACTAACAAAAACCAAGAAAGTTCAAGTTGGTCGAAAACCTTCCGGAAGGTTTGGGTAAAAAAATCTTCCGGAAGATTTTGCCTTGGATTTCTTTCACTGCTAAAACCTTCTAGAAGGTTTTGTCCACTGGAGTGAAACCTTCCAGAAGGTTTTGTCTACTAGAATGAACCTTCTAGAAGGTTTTGTCTGCTGACCCCTTCATTTAACTATTCTTGCACAAACCTTCCGGAAGGTTTATGTCGACCTTTCGGAAGTTTTTGCTGGATTCCCCAGACAGCCTGTAACTCAACTCTGCAGCTTGGGGGTCCCACTTACACTACTCCATCAAGTCTCCTGACATTCCTTGCAAGTCCAGGAGGCCTTCCTCACCCCTAATTGGTCTTAATGATGTTTATGCATTAATGAGGAGGAAAGAAAAGAATCTTGAGAGAGAGGAGAGTAGAGGCTAGTCCTAGTTTGCACCATGCAGCCCCTATGAGTGGGATCACATCACTCAGCTGGGGGAGCACACTAGGCACATTTTTCAAAGAAAATCACTCCATATATTCAGCATACACACAAGAAAAAAGGGGGGGTATCTAAGCTTAGAAAATCCAATGAAGAAGATGGTGAATAGTGTAATAGAAATTTATATTTTTGCATTTTCTTCTCCATTTATGTTGTAGTAAGCTTTAATACTTTTGTAATCTTTAATCCTTGCACCTTAATGTCATTTATTTCAAGTTCATTTCAAGTTTTGTCTTCCATTTACATTTCACCATTGGTATGTTAAGTTTTCTTCATTTCTTGCTTTAAAATGGGTATCGAATATTGTTCTTCTTAGTTTACAATTTCTTGCATTAGTTTAACTTCTAATCTTCATTTCTCCATTATGTCTATTTACAATATGTATTTTCTTGCCTTTATTTATAAGTAGCTAGTTTTTAAGTTTGCTAATTCAAGGGAGACCTTCCCTTGAGGATTCCATTTTAACTCATCTTCTTTCCTCCACTCAGTGTACAATGGTTCCGTTTGACTGGGTTGAGAGTGGATGTGGTTTCGAGTCTTTGATATTCCATAGGCCTGGTCACAGTTTATGCTTGGATCTTCACTATCTCATCCCTAGCTTCTCGCGAATCAATCGTTCATCTATGCAACATTGGAGGAATGAACCCTTCGGATTAGCCAACATCCTTTTGAGCATCATAGTAGAAAATCTCATTCCATATCATGTGTGAGTTTAAGTTGGGGGTGTAATCAAATGTTTTTGTTTTCCCTTTAATGTGTATGCAAAAAATAAAATAAAAAGGGGGTATCTTATTTCTCATGTCACTTTCATTTTTCTCATTGCATGATTCCATGTGCATTGAGGACAATACATAGTTCAAGTTGGGGGCTGAGGTGCACCATTTACATGGTCTACCACTTTTTGTATAGAATAAGTTAGAAATGTGAAAATTTTGGACATTTTTTGTGAAAAATATCCAATATTGAACTATATTCCCCTACCCTAATTGTTATGGGATTTGTGATTTCTTGATCTTCATTTTGAACTTTGAATACATGAGCACATTATAGAAGTTTATCTTATTGCCAACAGTATCACATATATTTTTTCTTTCAAACTCAACCCTTGTGCACCTTGAATGTGTAATTTGGACAATTTACAGATTGAGGTCACATTTGAGTGCTTGACATGAATAGTGGAGATGAGTAAGAACCCATGTGAGCTTTAATGCCAATCCTAATTTGGAGGGAACTTACATTTACTCAACGAACAATTTTTCAAATTCCACATTTGTTCAATAATCTCATTATGCTTGTTTTGGTTAGGTGCATTTGGGTAGTACATTGACTTTGTCTTGATATGTACAATGCTCCCCTATGCTTATCTAGAGATGATCTTAGGCCATTGTTGAATATTTTGAGCCTTGGCCTTTTTCTTGAGAAATTATTTATCCCTAGTGTCGTGATTGAGCTTTAATTGAAATTCATTTCTATACCACACATTTGAACAAGCCAATGCAAAATGATAAAAAATCTACCTCACCTTGGTTGTTCATAGAGCTAAATATGAGTGATTGAAAAAGAGAAGGAAGTATGGCATCGAAACTCCAACAAAAGGGATGAATGATGTCAAAACTCAAATAGTTAAACAAAAAAAAAAGAAAAAAAAGAGTGAAAATCCAAGAAAATGAGAAACAAGGGGTGAAAAGAAGAAAAGAATGATAAAGAAAAAGGAAAATGTTAAGGAAAAGAAAGAAAAGAAACAAAGAGTGTAGTGATGGTGTTAGCCTAGAAATCCCATAAAAAGGGGAGATTTTTCTGAAATAAAAGTCATTCACTTGGAACAACCCTCTTTGTTATCCTCTACCCTTCGTTTCATTTATCTCATTATCACCCCAAGGCCTCATTACAACCCTTGAAAGCCCTAAATGATCTAGAGAAAGCATGGGGATAGCTTACTTTTAAAGAAAAGAGAAGTTGATTTTGCTATCTAATGGTCTATCATTCCTTTCATGAGATTATGCCAAGGTTGTTTCATTTTTATGCATGTACTTCATTTTTGGATTATAGGTGGGCATACTTTGTTTTGTGCATAAGATTCCATCTCACATATACACATGTAGAGCATGCCAAGATAATCATAGTGTGATTCATTGTTGAGAGACACCCTTGGTGAGTTTGTATCGAAGCTTAATTTGCATAGCCAAAGTGAATGTGAACTCCATTGTGTAAATGTTTAAATTACATGTCCATTTCACACACACATGAGTTTGAAAATGAATATGTATGTGAATACTCTAGAATAGCATTTAAGGCTATGATGTGTTTCATGTGTGATTAGTTTAGGTATGTTGGACCAAGCTATTTTTGAACTCCCAGTGCTAGTTAGGATAAGGGAATATGCTTAAAATATTAGATACTAGGAAAAGAAGTTTGTAGGTACCTTCACTGAAAACCTTCACGAGACAAAACTCGTCCACTAGGGATCAGCTAGGGGTTAAAGGCTTGTTACATATGCTAAATACAATTGCAGAATTAGTATAGGTTTGTTTGCTTAGTTTTTACATTTTGTTTGCTAAGGACTAGCAAAGCTCAAGTTGGGGGTGTGATTAGCATAAAAACATGAAATATATTGTGCGCTAATATGCCTCTTATACTTGCTTTTGTCATGAAATTGGGGAGAATTGGGCTTAACTTGCGTTTTGATGGAATCTTGTGTGAATACATGTAAAATGATGTAAATGGCATGAGTTGAACCCCCATTGAAGTGGGTGAGGTCAATGATGAGGAAGGGGTAGCTTAAAGGAAGGTTTGGAGGGATAAGAGACTAAGAAAAACCAAGAAAATTCAAGTTAGTTGAAAACCTTTCGGAAGGTTTGGGTAAAAAAACCTTTTGGAAGATTTTGCCTTAGATTTCTTTCATTGCTAAAACCTTCCATAAGGTTTTGTCCATTGGAATGAAACCTTCTGGAAGGTTTTGTCTACTGGAATGAACCTTCTGGAAGGTTTTGCCTGCTGACCCCTTCATTTAACTGTTCCTACACAAACCTTCCAGAAGGTTTATGTCGACCTTCTGGAAAGTTTTTGCTAGATTCCCCAAACAGCCTGTAACTCAACTCTGTATCTTGGGGGTCCCACTTACACTACTCCATAAAGTCTCCTAACATTCCTTGCATGTCTAGGAGGCCTCCCTCACCCCTACTTGGTCTTGATGATGCTTGTGTATTAATGATAAGGAGAGAGAAGAAGTCTGGGAGAGAGGAGAATGGAGGCTGGTCCTAGTCTGCACCATGCAGCCCGTATGATGGGGATCACATCACTCAGCTGGAGGAGCACACTAGGCACGTTTTTTTTAAAGAAAATCACTCCATATATTCAAAATACACACAAGAAAAAAAAGGGGGGGGGGGCTACCTACGCTTAGAAAATCCAATGAAGAAGATGATGAAAAATGTAATAGAAATTTATATTTTTGCATTTTCTTCTCCATTTATGTTGTAGTAAGCTTTAATACTTTTGTAATCTTTAATCCTTGCACCTTAATGTCATTTATTTCAAGTTCATTTCAAGTTTAGTCCTGAATTTTACATTTCACCATTGTTATGTTAAGTTTTCTTCATTTCTTGCTTTAAAATGAGCCAACACTTGTTTTCTTGCAACACTTGTTTTCTTGCATTTTCATTAAGAACAACACTCACCAAAACCAACTACAAGATTTTACACTTTCCTTTTTCACAAAATCCCCTTCACCACACTTGAACTTTCATTCCTTGAGGAGACGACCTTGGAATACTTTTCCAAGTAAAACAACGACACACAAAAGACTCCTTGCACTTGGGGACCACTTTTGTTCACATACACATTTCATTCAACACACATATTTTGTTTATTTCATTCCATTCCATCCACCATTCTGTTATCCCATCTCTTGCATCATTCCGAGGGAGAGTGACACTCCCTTATATACATAAGCCATAGACACATTAAGGGATAATGTTTAGAGGTTAAGAACAACAACGAAAAACATCAAGCAATGGACGAGAAGGAAGTATTCTTACATTATTATTCAGCTACACAAGCTTTTAGAGAGAGAAGTTGCCAAGGAAGAAGATGAAGTTTTAGGGAGAAAAAGTTAGGTTTTTTCATTTCCACTTCCATTTTCGCTGTAGTAAGCTTCAAATCACTTGTAATTTTTACTTCTTGCAGTTTAATCTCCTTTATTTCAAGTGTATTCAGGTTTAGCTACATGTTTTGGAATTTTCCATGTCTACATTTGTGTATGAAATGAATTCGTCTTTGTAGTTTAACTTACCTTTGCATTAATAAAATTTTTAATCTTTATTTCTTCACCACGTCTCTTCACATTTTCTATGTTCTTCCATCTATTATAAGTAGCTAAGCTTTTAGTTGGCTAATCCAAGGAAAATTTCTCCTTGGGTATGCTAAATCAATTCTCCTCCATTCTCCCTCACAGTGTAAAGTGTTTGGTTTGACTAGGTTAAGTGCAGACGTGATTGTGAGCTCTTGATACATTGTAGACTTGTCACGGGGTATGCTTGAGCCTACATCTCCACATTAGTCCCTCATTTTCTACGAATCAATCAACCACCGAGACACCATTGGTAGAATGAATTGAGTTGATTTGGCATTGTAATTGGAATGACCTCTTCTGATTAGCCAACTTTGTTCTCTTGCATTTTATCAAAAACTCCACTCACCAAAACACAAAATTCACAAGATTTTACACTTTTTATTTCTTTACCAAATCACCTTCACCACAATTTGACCTTTATTCCCTAAGGAGAAGACCTTGGAATACTCAATTCCAAGTAAAATATGAAATTGCAAGTCTCTTTACGCTTGGGGAGCACTTTTGTACACACACACACACGCATTTTCATTCACACACACTAGTTGCTCCATTTCTAGCATCGAACTCGAGGGACACCTACTCATATAAGCCATATACACAACTGGGACCATGTTTGGAGGTTAGAGTGAACTGCAAGTCAAGCACTAAGGCTATAACGAGTCCGCCAATACATGCATCTGACAGTTGCCACTATGGCTATAACGAGTTTGCCCTTATGGCAATCTCACAGATAATGTGTCTGCCCTTATGGCCATCTCACATTTGCAACTAAGGCTATATCTTTTCTTTAAGGCTATAAACATTTCCACCATATCTTCACAAGTTATCATATGTATCCATGGTCATATGTGATGCCCCTAATAGCGGGGGTCCGTGTCAACTTGTTTATCACCCATCAACTCGCGGAATACCCATGGATACCATATAACTCAATACCATGCCATTATATCCTATTTATCGGGATCTATAACTTAAAAAAATTTGGGCAGAGTCTCCTTTGTACGGGAAACTCTACCCAAAATGTAATTTGTGCAATCATACAATATTGACCACATCGGGTCCATTAATCTATGCGCAATTGCTAGTATCGGATACTACCATAATCATCATCTCTACGTACATTCATTCATAAAAGAATAAATATCTCAAAACAGTCCCATATACATGCCTTTGAAATATAAACAAGTTTTTTTGTTACAAAAATTATACAAGGCCAAAAGTAAACATATAAAAGGGACTACGACATCAAAATAAGAGCCACAATCTGGCACTGTTGTCAAAGCGGACCAATAGGAGAGCCTTCGGTGAAAGCCAGTGGTGTACATGAAAATTGTTCCCATAATGGGTGAGCCAACGCTCAATAGGGTGACTTCTATAGAGAATACCTGTCAATCCAAATGCATATGAAATGTCACATGCAACAATCATTTCATGCATTCATTCAAATATGTCTATTATGAGCAAATGCCATAAATCATGCTATGTCATGAGATGAGACTCACACAAGCAAAACCAACACCAAGCCCCACCATGGACTCCCACAACACATGCAATGACATGCGTATGTATCGGGGCATTCCAAGCCCCCGTCATTGGTGTCATGTACACTAAATGACTAATTAATTCATTTTCTTGTGTCTTTATAGGGAGATGATTTATGGTATTACTGCTTGATGTTTTTCGTTGTTGTAACCCAGTCTCATAGCATCACCCTCAAATATGTGTATGGGACTTATGTGTGTAAGGGAGTGTCACTCTCTTTCGAAATGATGTGGAAAATGGGGAAACAGAATAATGGAAAATGAAATGAACAAAATATTTGGAATGAAATATGTATGAACAAAAGTGCTCCCCAAGTGCAAGGAGTCTTTTGTGTGTCGTTTTACTTGGAAAAGTATTCCAAGGTCATCTCCTTAGGGAAGGAAAGTTCGAGTGTGGTGAAGGTGATTTTGTCAAAAATGAGAAAATGAGAAAAGTGTAAAATCTTGTACTTGGTTTTGGTGAGTTTTGTTTTTAATGAAAATGCAAGAAAACAAGTGTTGGCTAATCTAAAGAGGTCATTCCAATGGGAATCCCAACTCAACTCGAAACCTTCCTCCAATGGTGCACAGATGAATGATTGATTCGTGGGAAGCTAGAGGCGAGATGGAGGTGAGGATTCAAGCATATACCGTGACAATGCCTATGGTGTATCAAGAACTCACAACCAAATGGAGGTGAGGATCCAAGCATATCCTGTGACCAGGCCTACGGGATATCAAAAACTCACAACCACGTCCACTCTTAACATAGTCAAATCGAACCATCGTACACCGAGAGGAGGAAAGAAAATGAGTTGAAATGGAAAGCCCAAGAGGAGGCCTCCCTTGGATTAGCCAACTAAAAATCTAGCTACTCATGAAAGCAAGAAACAAGTACATAATATAAAGAGACATAATATTGAAATGGAGCATGAAACTTAACTTAATGCAAGAAAACTTGAACTATAAAGAAAGAAATACAATTCCCATTTTAAAACTAAAAATGAAGAAAGCTTGAAAACATTAATGGTGTAATGAAGAACATGTAACTAAACTTGAAGTAAATGACATTAAGGTGCAAGAGTTAAAGATTACAAGAGATTAAAAACTTACCACAACTGAAATGGAAAGGAAAATGCAAAAACATAAGCTTTCTAATTGTTATTCATCATCTTCTACATTGAACTACTCCTAGCTTAGGTAGCCACCCCTAATGTCTTGTGGAATGTTGAATATATGGAGTGTGAGTCTTGTATTTTCATCCATGGAGGGTCCCCCTAGGTGTGTGAGTTGACCTCCAAGCATTGGGAAGGAGCTGGGCACTTACACAAGCAAGGAGAAGCCATCCTTTCAATCCACAATGCCCATCTCTTTCTCTCTCCTTCTCTCCCATCCCAAATCTTCCAAGGCTGACTTTGGGGTGTAGGAAGCATGTATATATGCAGAATATGTCAGTGAAAAAGTGGTAGAATCATAGGTGGGACTCCCAAGCAAGTGGAGCATGAGTTACAGACGTTCAGGGCATTATGGGCAAAACCTACCGGTAGGTTTTTAGCGATCTACCGGTAGGTTTTGGTCACTGAAGTAAAAACAACCGGTAGGTCTTTTAGGTGGGTTGCCTGATCCGGACCAGTTTTCGTAGAATCGGCATAACTTTTGATCCAACTGTTGGAGCGAGCTGAAATTTTGACACAATACAAAAGCCATCCAGATCTACAACTTTCATGTTTTGAACTGTTTTAGATTCAAAGTGGATCATGGTACAAAATGGGAAAAACAGCGGTACTGTGTCAAAACATTGGGAAACTAGTGGGCTAAACCTTCCAAAATCCATTTCTCTTGGTATCTTCACCTTCCAAGTCTCCCAATCCTCATTTAATGTGTCCATTCCTTCACCACACATCCATACGAGGTTGCAAGGTTCTAAAATACATGATTTACACTATAATTACCTGCAATATAAAAAATTCAACATTATTCATAATTTCGGCTAACTCTAAGTACTTAGATGCAAAAGTTGAGTTAAAATGCATGTAATGAGACCTTCAAATATACAATATTATGTGCTCATCAATTACACCAATGGGACACCAAACCATCAACGAATTTTTAGGACATCCCACCTGTGGCTCCATTTTCGCCGTTACACTTTTTTGAAATTGCACCATCAGAAAGTGTATAAACCATGTAAGAGGGTCTTGCACCCAAGGGAGAATCTTGTCATTCTTGCTATACCCCAACATGTTTATCCATTTAATTTCCTGTGTGACTCAACCAGACCATGGTGCGACTTTCCCGAGCCAATGATCAAACACTTATGTGGTGATTGATTTCATATCATGCATACACTCCCATCCCTGTCAATGCCCATGAATGTAGTACAACCCATGCATAATGCAATACAATGCGCAATTGCCTTTGGTACCATTTACAATGTCCATTATATAATGAATGCAATATAATGATATTTTGAACATAATCCCAAGCATTTTATGTAAGATAATCAACTCAACTAATATACTTGCATTCACCTAGGCATTTAAACAAATACCTAGAGGACATAGAAACTTTTTTATTATTCTATAAACATAAGCACAAATCCACACGCTAATCATATGCTAAATAATCATTTAACATACATATATTATTTCATAATCACATAACAAGCTAATAATTTTATTAAACTTGATATGTCAGTAAAACATCAAGTCATGCTAATGTACAATTAACATGCTTTAAACCACAAACATTAACTTACACCAAATTATTTATAAAAAGATTTTACTAATTACAAGGTCAATTATAAATCCTATATTTGACCCACTAATTACACAAGTAAAGACCCAACATGTGATATACACCCTTACCCTACCCATTTCATATGTCATATTTTAGGTTAAAATTACATCTAAATAGGGAAAACCCTAACTCTAGTAGCGTGAGCCCACGTAGTAGAACTCCAAGAAAGCCCAAATTTAGCTTCCCAAGCCTTAGGCCTAGATTCTCATCTTTGATATTTTTGGAGAAAAATGCGATCTTTGGTGTGGTTATTTACAACAACTTTAATTCTTGCCCCAAAGGAATTAAACTGTTTAATCGTCGTAGCTCTAAGAAAGAAGGAAGGAGACAAAAAATTAAAAAACTCACTTTTCTCTCTCTCACTCTCTCGGTAGGCTACTGGAGAAAACAAAGTGGAAGACTAAAAAATGTCTTCCACTTTATATATTGTCTAAATGTGTGGCCCACATCATGCGCACATCTTGTTTTAAACGGGTCCAATTTTATTCTGAGTAAATTAAATCTCATCTCTTCTTAAGTTTAGTACATTTTTATTGAACTAACTTTAAATTATTTTTCGAGTCTTGCAAATAAAATCTAATCACAATTAATTTAGTCGTGCGACACCCGATCGCTTTGTAACACGTGAAAAATTCAACTATCTTAGAATTTTAAATTCACTAGGTAGCTAGATTTCTTGAGTCAAATCCAACGGTCAGGTCCATTTCATCATCTGAATTATATAAAAATTCACATTTTTGACCCGTGATTTAACAATTATTTACTATTTTACCCCTTTAATTAGGATTTTAATAAAATTTTCTCTCGAATTTTACATTCTCCCCCCTTATGGGAATTTTGTCCCCGAAATTACACCCACATGTACATATAACAACATGCACATGCAAAAAATTATTCAATAGTTTATGACTATAAAAGATGTACCTCCATCATCAAACAAAAACAGATAGGTAGCTCGGATAGTATCCTCATGCTCCCATGTAGTCTCCTCCACCCCACGTTGCTGCCACAACACATTCACCAACCTCACAGTCTTGTCACACAAAATCTACTCCCAGCTAAAGGTCCCATCCGCATCAACCATCAGCTCACCCCAATCCACCATGTGTGTAGGATCTAGAGTGTACTTCCAAAGCATGGAAACATGGAACACTGTGTGAACAAGAGATAAATTTGGCAGTAGTGCCAACCGGTAAGCGACTGTACCAACCCTCTCGAGTACATCGAAGGGCCCGATATACCTTGGCAACAACTTTTCTCGCTTCCCGAACTTGAATACTCTCCTCATAGGCATCACCTTCAAGAAGACATGATCTCCGACCTCGAACTCCAGAGATCGCTACCGTCTGTTGGCGTAGCTCTTCTGCTAATTTTGAGTAATAAAAAGACGCTTTTGTATCAAGTCCACCTTCATTGAGGTGTCTTTTATAAAATTCAAGCCCGTGGAGGGTTTCTTTCCAACCTTCATCGAACAAATCAGAGAACGACATGACATTCCATAAAGTGCCTCGTAGGGTGCTATCTGTATACTCATATGATAACTATTTTTATAGACGAACTCCACTAAGGGTAAATGCTTCTCCTAGCCACTTTTAAGATCTAGGATGCATGCCTGTAGCATATCCTCTAAAGTCTAGATGGTCCTCTTTGACCCCGTGCTTTAATAATTAATTACTATTTTACCCATTTAATTAGGATTTTTATAAAAAAAATTTCTCAAATTTTTCATTATATCTCGGTAGTAAAGAACATTCACAAGACAATGTAACTCATGAACTTGGAGATGTAACCAACATTGCTATCGTTGTCTCCATACCTAACATACATATCACCACAATTACATATAACACCACAATTACATATAAAATTTTTTCCTACAAGCGTTACCTAGTGTTTGTACATGTATAGATAGTTAATCATACTTAAGCTGATGCATTCTCAATCCTTCCTGCCAAATGATGTAGCTCATATCGCTTAAATCATACATAACAAGTATCCATCAAATTTGCTTGATCCCTAAAGATACATCCAAGTATAGGCGGTCAAGAAGTAGTAATACTTAGTAAGACTGAGGTCGATCCACAAGGAACTTGAAATTTAGAATTAGGATGGTAAAAAGAAAGAAATTGAATCTAAAGTATTGGTTGTTGGAATTGGTTCCTAATTGAAAAGAAACTTAATAAATAAAAAGAATGCCTCCTAGCATTGGGATTATGGAATAATCCTATATATGAATATCATGTTTATGCAATAATTCATTATCTTAGTTGATGTCCAACACCAGTGTAATCAACTAGATGATTTTACATTGAAGAATAAAATTCGATTGAATTGAAAGTAATCAATAAAGAACCATGTTTATGAAGTTACTCATGATAAGGAATCAACCTAGTAAATAATTCCATAAGTATACATAGTACAATCCTTTGCTAAAATTCATTCATTCTATCTATATGTTGAAAAGATATCACACTGGAAGAACAATCACATAATGATTGCGTTAAACAAAATATCTAATACATAATCATATAACCATACCCTAGATAGGAAGTAAAAGAGACTAATCAGAAGCCATGAGTAAAATCTTAGAGAAGAAGAAGAGAAAAATAATAATCAGGGTTCAAGAAGGATCCCCCTCTAAAAATGAATAATCTCTCTAAAGAATCCCAAGAGATTCCTCTAGGTCAGACTCTTGAACGATACCTTAATAACCATGCACATTCAAACATAGCATCTACGTCCGGACACAAGCCCTTAAATCATGGCCTTTGACTTTGGTCAACATAGCTTAGTCTGAACGATCACACGGATTCTAATAAAGGCATATTGTATCATCAAATGAGCGTTCGCTCACATAACATTGTCTGAACACCTTGCAATCTATGAAATTTGGTTTTAAAGCACTCATGTCTGCACGGAGTACTCGTGTCTGGATGATCAATCACTTCATCATTTTTTTGACTTAACCAATTTTTCATCTTTGAAACTTCCTTACTCGCATCCAGATGGAGTAGTTGTATTCGGACGCACCTATGTATGAAGCTAAGGTCCACTTCAGACAACTGTTTGAATTTTTAAAATATCACTTTGATCCCCTTGATTTCCATGCATTCTTCAATTCATCCAACCAATTTACCAACCATCAGATATCAATTCAATCTCTCTATTTTACCTGATAAATCAATAAAATAAAAAATACCATCAAAGCATGAAATCAATAAGATAAACAATAATTAGCTCAAAATAAATGAAATTTGTCATATCTATCAAGTAAAGAATTGGTAAATTACATGACGAATCAACATTAAAGCTAGATTATGGTTTAGGATAGATATCATGTCATAGAATGTAAATAACCCGTTTAAAGGTTGATTTTAGGTCCATTGAAGGTCCTATGAAGTTTAAAAAATGGCCGGACAAAGTACCAAAAACATTACGACAAAACTATAAAATCCAGCAATGTTGAACCGGTATAACACCTACCGGTTCATCGTTGTACCAATTCAATTGAACAGGTTAACCCAAGAAAGAATGTCTTCCTACCATTTCAACTCAAGGTTGAATCGGTTCATCCCTTCACTAATGCCATGAAAGTGGTTTCCAAACTTTCCTTTCACCATTTCCTTGCCTCCCAACCCCTTCAAAACATCTGGGAACTCAATTCCTAACAATTAGAAGCATAGAAAAACACTAATTCAAAGGATAAGAGATTACCCACGAGTGATTCTTGACCACCGAAGCTCCACCAGAATTCCCGATTGACAACCACGAAACGCTTGAGTCTTCACTTACATGTAAGACACCCCAAGAGCTTAAACTAAGTTAGAATTATAGAATTTGTGGAGATTATGGAGAGGAGGGGATTACATTGTCCCAATTATACAAAAATCTTCCTTCTTTTGCCTATGAAATTACTAATTTAAAACTAAATCTAAAATTACTAATGAATGACTAATTTCACCAAATAAAAGAACTTAAGATTACAACTTCCCCTAATGCTTTGTGTAAATCTTTTCACTCTCTTTCCGATTAATTAATCAAAATAAATTGTTAACTAAGAATTCAAAAGTATTTATTAAACCTCTTCCAAAGGTCAGATAAAAATATCTCTCTCAATTAAATCACTATATTCCTATGCAATATAAATTGGAACAAATTCATTAAGCTCAAACTCCCATAAAAGTTACACACTACATATAGTTATATTCTTATCCTATACACAAACCCAGCTATTCAATCATACAAATAAATAACTAGACGTATGTCATCATATTCATATCCAAACCCTAGAATTCATCTAGGAAATCAAATTGATTTCTGGCCAAACAATCATTTAATAAGCACAAAATATGATAAACAAATTATGTATGGTTAATAATAACTGAAAATGAAAGCAAATTAATTCAACTAATCATTTTTTTTAAAATAATTATTATGCACCTTTGGTAACCAATGTTATATACCCCGTGCATATACACACTCCATACAACTTTTTTTTTTTGGGAGAGGGGAAGGGGGAATTCAACTAATCATTAGGTTCCATTGCAATCATAATAAAAATTTAGTTCATAATGTAATTGAAAAACATTATGCTCAAATTAATCAACATCTCAGAAAATCAAAAATTAAAAGTAAGAGAAAACAATGAAAACTGAGTTGTAATCTTCAATCTCTTTCTAGCCTTCAATTCCGATCTTCTTCGCATTGCTTCCTTTGATTCTTGCCTTCAATTCACTATCAATCCTTGGTTCCCTTTATGCATTAGTAGCCCTTCATAGCAGTATATATATCTCTGCCTAAACCCTATCATGTATGTGGCATTAGAGTTCAATTCCTACTAAAAAATAAGTTAGAATTCGCATCCCAAGCTAAAACCCGTGCTGCAACCCCACAAATCAATGCAACTTTCCTGACTTTCTGCCCTTCTAGAGTTGTAGCACTACATCTAGGGCTGCGGGACTGATCCCTTTTTGTGCCTATAGCTGCCCTTGTTGTTTAGTCCTCAATTGATCCAAACTTTAGGCTACTAAATGACCTTGTTTCCTTGCAAATAATGATCCCTACAAAACAACATTAAAACACACCAAAATTAATAAAAAGGAATATAAAATACTTGAAAAATTATAATTTTATCAAGCCAAGGATATTCAATTTGTAGGTATAAAACCCACTCATCAAATACCCCCAAACTTAATCTTTGCTTGTCCTCAAGCAAAATACTAGGAACAAAAACTATAAAAATTAACTCTAACACCCAACTACTCAAATAATGGATTGATATGAATTTGAATAATGGCCCAAAATGTTACTACAAATAATAATTGATGGGAAATCTCAAAACAACGCAAAGTTTAAAAATTCAACATACTCCTCACTTTTACCTTTGCTCATGACCCTTTAAATACATGTGCATATCTGAACTGGTCAAACTAGTCATCACCTAGATACATTTACGTAATGAATCACTCCATAGGAGATACTCAATATCAACTCTATGAACTTACGTTTCACATCAACCTCTACTAATTAAGGTAAACATATACCTAGAAGGTCCAAAGATTTTTTATTCAGCTCCCTCTCTCGCTACCTCTTTTCTCTTTTCATTTGTTCGGTGAGTGCATTTTATGCTCCATCTCACCTCCTATTAAGAGAGTGCATTTTGCACTCCATCTCGCCTTCTCTTGAATGAGTGAGTTTTACGCTCCATCTAATTCTCAACATTTGTTTATGAGTGAGTGCATTTTACACTTTAAATACATGTGCATATCCGAACTGTTCAAACTAGTCATCACCCATATACATTTACATAATCAAGCGCCCCATAGGAGATACTCAATATCAACTCTATGAACTTACGTTTCACATCAACCCCTACTAATTAAGGCAAACATATAACTAAAAGCTCCAAAGATTTTTTATTCAGTTCTCCCTCTCTCTCTCTCTCGCTCTCTCTTTTATCTTTTCATTTGTTTAGCGAGTTCATTTTATGCTCCTTCTCACCTCCTATTGAGTGAGTGCGTTTTGCGCTCTATCTCGCTTTCTCTTGAATGAGTGCATTTTGCATTCCATCTCATTTTTAGCATGTGTTTATGAGTGAGTGCATTTTACGCTCCATATCTACTCACCACATGCCCCTTTCTTGTTTTTTTATTTCTAACTCATGAAGGATTAAATCAAAATAATTTTCAAAAACTTCCTTTTTTTTTCTCAATTAAACCATCATATCCAAGATTTCCCCATACTTATATGAATGCCTAAATTTTTCTTTGAATGATGGTTGAATAAGTTTTCTAGAGTCTTAATGATATTTCCCACAAGCATTTGACCAAATAAATTATCTAAATAATAACTAACCAAACAGATGGATATGTGCTCACGAATGAAAGGATCACAAACAGTGTAAAACCAACTAGTACGTCAAACTACAAACTCAACATGTTCATCAATTTCCCTTGAATTAACAATTAAACCCTTTCATTATTAGCTATAACTAAATTCAATCAACCCATTGCTCAAGTTTTACTAAAACATGCTATCTAAGTGAAAAACATACTATCAAAATACATACCTAATTCAAACAAGAATACCCCCCAAACTTAAACTAAACATTGTCCTTAATGTGTAAAAAAGGAAGAATTAAGATAGAGGACTTCCCTGAGAATATGCTATTGGCATCATCATTAGCGTCCTCATCGTTCGCTGAGTCAGGGTGTATTCGGGGAACATAGGTGGACTAGAAAACTGCAGTGGAGGTGTGCCCGAGTTGAAACCATAGTTATTAAACATCTGGAATAGCATGAAATTGAATTTCGTTGAGTACTCCATGAACAAGTCAAATCGATGTGCAAGTTCACCATTGTGTCTAGATTGACGTCAAGATTCCCTATATAGCTCTTGAGTCTCCCTGCATAACTCTTGTGTTTGTTAACATAAGCCACACATCTCATAAATTAGACTCTCCATAGGTGATTGAGATGAAGCAACTTTAGGCTGAGGAGGCTCTGATGGTTTCCCAAAATCCTGAGGCACATCAACCATAACATAATTGACACCCCTATGATCAGAAAGATCACCCTTCCACACCTTAAAGCAGTTGATAATTTGATGGTCAATTAGCAGTTTTGGGTGCTGAACAAACTCATCGTTACTCCATGTGACTTTTTTCCTTTTAGACAGCCCACAAATTAATGTTGGATGAGGCATCTCGCTAGTTGAACCCCCCTTAATAGCATGTATGATCGAGTCTTGAATAACTTGGCCTACATTAATGCTTTTTCCTTTTGATATGCAGTAAAGCAATACCGCCCTATCCCAGAGTACATCACTAATGTGTGTGGAAGGCATTAGCTTAGCACATAGAAAGTAGTACCATGCCCTCCCAATCTGGCTCAGCTTGTTGTATGAAAAGTGAAGCATCTCAGTTCCCTTTAATGTCCACATAGCACCCGGTCTACTTAGACATTTAAGCACTTTATCTAAGTAAAGTTCTTTAGTTATGTATTTGGTAAACTCATCATCGTCTGGCATATTCTCTATGTTACGATAAGCATTTATGCGTGCCTTGTTAAATGACATTGTTTTGCCCCAGATTTGAACCACATGGTTTTCGGCCTCCTTGGCATTGGCATAAAATTCTTTTACAATGGGGACTACGGCGGCCTCCGGCTATTCTATGAAGTCTAACCAACCTAGCTCCATAATCATGTCATGTACACACCCATCATGTATCTCATCTGGGCGAAGACCTCATTTAGGAATCAATGCCTTTTTGCCAACAATGTATGAAAATGCTCCAAAGCCGCTTTACTAACAAACCACTTTTTGTTATATGGCTTGGAGGATTTAGAGCTTTCCCCTCTTTGGCATTTTGAAGAAATGATTACAACTTAATTATATAGCCCACAACACCAAAAACCAAGTCACAAACTAGCTAACTAATCTTTGTTTCCACTTAGGCAATTCAACAATCACCTTGTGTGCAATGCCCAACTATTCTTTACTAAGCCACCCTAACTCTCATAATCTCCACCAAATAAAACACAAACCAAAATTCCACAAGCATTTCAACAAGATTAATCTTTACTAAATGCAAAGGACAAGATTTTAAGTTTACATTGCAAAATTTTGACACTGTGGAGATAATAGAGAACCCTTGCTGCTGCTTGATACTAATTGAGGCACTTGAGATGGAAGATTGTTATATATATAAGAGATTGGGACTTCCAATTTGATGATTCAATGGAATTATGAGTGATTGAGATTTGGAAAGAATGGGTTTTAGAGCTTTGAAATTTAGGAGGAGGAAATTTTGTATGGCCAATTCCCTGAGCTGTGTTGCCCTTTTAATTGCTGGAGTTGGTGGGTTGCTGCGCTATGTATAGTGCTGCTGCATTAATTTTGCAATAGGACAACACTGATACGTTGATTTAGGAGCTGAATGTGGGGGTTGCTACACTATGGACAGCGCTGCTACGCTAATTTTGTAGTGTTACACCGCTTGTGTGCCATATCGGGCGCTACTGCGCTGTTTGAGGAGTTGGTTGTCTAGCAAGTAAGTGCTGAGGCGCTGTGATCTAGCTCTAAGACGCTATGTTGTTGGTTGTGGCTCCTTGTTTAAGCTTGTGTATGCTCCCCTTTTTTTTTTTCTTTCGATACTTGATACCTGAAGGCTATTGACACACGAATTAAAATGCACTAACTATCTAATATCATAATTACTCCTAAAAAAAACTAAATTGACATAAAAATGAATTAAAAATTAAAAGCTAAAATTTTGGTTGCCTCCCAATTAGCGCTTGTTTTATAGTCTTTAGGCTGACTATCCCTTGTGTCATTCTGGGTCGGTAAGAGGAATTGAGGTCTTTTGATGATCAATGTCGTCACCCCAATAGTGGTTCAGACTCTGCCCATTCACCTTGAAAGTTCTCTTCGAATTGGCTTCCTTGACTTCAACCGCTCCATGGGGGAACACCTTAGTAATAATAAATGGCCCTGACCACCTTAATAAATGGCCCTGACCACCTTAAAAAGGAGTACATCTTGACCCGACTCAAACTTCTGTTCGATGATCTTCTTATCATGCCATTTTTTTCTTCTCTTTATAAAACTTGGCATTCACTTAGGCTTGGAGATAGAACTCATCCATCTCATACAACTGCAAGAGACACTTCTCAAGGGGATCTGAAATACAGCTTCCTACGAATACCTCATGTAAAACCCGATAAATTTAAACTTTTTATGAAGGGACAAAACGATAATTTGCCACTATAATACGGGTTGTGAACCTGAATTTTTCTAGAACTCGGATGACAAAATGGACCTCACCATTGGATTCGTCTCATGAAATTTAGTTACCCTATCAAATTTCATCAAATTTTGTCAAATTATGAGATAGTCAGATTTTGAGCGCTTTACGAGGTAGTCAGGTCTCGGGTGACTCATACACAAAATTTTAATAAAATTTTGAAAGTTAGGAAATAATTTAAAGCAAGTTGAAATAGAAATATTTTAAACTTGAACTGGGGTAAAATTTAATCATTTTGGGATAAAAATAGACCCGAGAAAAAGAAGGTCGTGTGGTGCATTGTGGGCCAAAAAATTAGAGGGTACAAATAGGGGGAAAATTTTCATTTTCCCCCATTTTTGTTCAGTCGGTTAAACGATAGAAAAAAGGAGAGGGAAAACCTAAGTTCTCTACACCTTCTCTCTAAGATCCACAAAGATTGGTTGCTCAAACAAACTCGAGCTAAGAGGAAAAGTTGTTCCTCTCGTTGAGGGCTACGCGCTATACCAAGAAGCGAGGGTTTTACCGAATATCAATGAATGAGATTTTTTGAAAGCTAGGGCTTTGAGCTACAAGTGGGTCCTTGGAGCTTCTCAAGGCTATTCTTTATTCTTTGAGAGGTAGGGTGCTTGGTAAATTTCCTTGTTGTTTCCTAACCTATAAACATCACCTTTTAGCATGTATAGTATATGAATAAAGGGGAGTGTCACTCTCCTAGGGATGATGTCAAAAGAAAGGGCAACGGAATGGTGGATGAATGAGATTTCAAATGTGAGTATGTGTGAACAAAAGTGCTCCCCCAAGCGCAAGGAGACTTTCGCGGATCGTGTTTTACTTGGTGGTATTCCAAGGTCGTTTCCACGGGGAAGGAAGTAAACCGCGGGAAGGTGATTTTGGGAGAAAAAAGTGTAAAATCTTTGATTGTTGGAAGTTGTTTGGTGAAGTTATTTTGATGCTAGTAAAATGAGAAACAAATGTTGGCAAATCCAAGAGGTCACTCCAATAGGAATACCGTTTCAACTCAAAACCCTCCTCCAATAGAGCATGAATGAACGATTGATTCGTGGAAGCTGGGGTAAGATTGGTGAGTATCTAAGCATAAATCCTGACTAGGCCTATAGAATATCAAAGACTCACCAAGTTATCCACCCTCAACCCAGTCAAACCGAACCATTGAACTCTAAAAGGGGGGAGGAGAATGAGTTGAAATGGTATACCTAAGTGGTGGTTCCTCTTGGTTTTGCCAACTAAGAGATTTAGCTATTCATGCTTAAAATAAAGACAACAATATGATTAGAAGACATTATGAAAAAATAAAGACTAAAGCTAAGCATAAACAAATTGCATAAATTTAACTTCCGGATAATCACCTCTTACTAAAGATTGGATGAGAAACTACTCACTTTTCATGGCTTTGTTAAAACTAGAAAAGTGAGTTATGCTCATCCCTCCAAGTAGAGGAGTTACAAGGTAACACATTTTACACAAGGAGCCGATCTTCGACAAAGAATGAGTGAATCACGCTCCACCCTTCACGGCTTTGGTAAAGCTCTAGAAAAGTGGAAGAGTTTCACTTCTCTAAGGGAAGAAGGAAGCTCAAGCAATGGAAGTAAAAGAAAGCAATAACATAATAAAAGAAAGTAATAAATTAAAAGGAAGCAAGAATACAATAAAAGAAAGCAATACTTAAAGAAAGCTATAAGCAAGAAGGAAAGCAATAATACTTTTGGAGGGTTTTCCACTGCCAAAAGATGAATGCTTTACAAGTCGTAAGGGGTGGTATTTATAGGCAATAAGGGAGGGTGAAAGTCTTGTTAGGTGGCTTTGAATCTTGTTAGGTGGACTTGAAGAGTCTTGTTAGGTGGCTTTGAATCTTGTTAGGTGGACTTGAAAATCTTGTTAGGTGGCTTTGAATCTTGTTAGGTGGACTTGAAAATCTTGTTAGGTGGCTTGAATTCTATGATCACCCTTTGTTTTGAGCTTTGATAATTGGCACCCCAGTAGTTTGTAGCTTTAATGCAATTGGCTCCCCAGTAGTTTATAGCTTTGACGTACAAAATCCTAAAAAGAACAACAATTAATGCATTATCCTTTATTCACACAATGATTCTAATTTGATTTATTTTGACTAGTTTAACTTTATTCAACTAACACAATTTACCTATTAAATTATGTCTTAATTAGGGTTAATCACACCCCCAACCTAAATATTACTAGTTCCTAGTAATAAACAACATAACAAAATAAAATCACTTTCGTAGATAACACGATTGCATTTAGCATATGCAATAAGCCGTTAAACCCCTAGGTGATCCCTAGTGGACGAGTTTTGTCTTGTGAAGGTTTCTAGTGAAGCTACCTACAAACTCCAATTAAAAGATGTGTATATGTAAGATTTCTTGTCAAAATGAGTTAGCAATAGAATCATTGAGGCACACATCTCTTAATGTTGAATTGTTTCCCGAACACTTCTCTGTCATTGGTACGTACTCAATATTGACTTGTCTCTCAAAGGGCATGTGATCAGAGGATGGTCAATCGAAGAATTACATGCACAATTAGAAAGGGAGTGAAAGTCTTAAGAAAGTAGGCTAATCATGTTCTTGGCATAATCTCATGGAAGAATATCAATGTAATTAAAGAAATACTATTTAACATACCCCGATTTTCGGTCAACAGCACACATGCATTAGACTTGAGATCAATTAGGACTTTCTATAGGTTTAATGTGGCCAGAGGTTAGTGGCTAATGAAATGACGTCAATGGTATTCAAAAGCTATCCCCTTTTTTAATGTAGCACACCTCTTTCTTGCTTTTCAGTCTTTTGCCTAGAAATGGTATTTCTTTATTTCATTTTTTTTTCGATTATTCGTTGAACAGTAGCCACCATCTTCTTTTATGTTTTTCTTGCCTTTCTATGTCATACCGATTTATAAGATGGTGCAAGAAAAAATTGTATAGCAAGGTATGTTAAGTGTATTTTTTTTTGTGTGGCTCGGTTATCATATGGGTTTTTCGAGAAAGAAAAAAAATCATCATTCATTGAAGGCTCAAATATGGCTAACTAAGGATATAATTTTGTAGAAGCAATCGCTAAGGTTCAAAATCAAGTCAAAGATGGCCTAAAATCCTTTCTCAAGTATGTGCCTATGTCGCATGCAAAGGTTCCCTGTAGGATATGTCAATAGATTACTTTAGTTGCATTTAATCAAACAAGTTTAATGAGATTATTCAACAATTGAAAGTGAAAGAGCTTACTTGAGTAAAAGTTGATTGTCTCTTAGAAAGTATCGTAAGGCTCAAAACTTACCATGGTATTCTTCGTTTTCTCCACTGGTTATGTCAGGTTTCTAAAGAATGTCAGTTATATTATAATTCTATTTTCGAGTCTGGTCATTCTGTACCTTAAGATTAACAAATACCAATGTACATTTGACATTTAAGCATAGAGAAAATACCATTTTTCAAGGAAATGCGATTTTTTTTTTCACATATTGACTTGGAAAACTATGGTGTCTCAGGATAGGTCCCTACCCACGCTACAAGTTGGCATTTTAGGACAATCCTTACTCGACCCACATTTTTATTTCAACAAAAAGACTTTGTACATAAACAAATATTTATAAAAAAAAAAATTTCGGACCATTAACCTTCATCCCCAAAACACATTTTTCACAGCTTTGTCATTATTAGTTAAAATTTAATCCGAGTCGTCGCTTGTGTCTATGTCATTATTAGTGACCCTTCCCACTTCTTGTCGCACATAACATGTAAGTCCCGGACTGGTATAAGATGGCGTCTCAGGAAAATCCTTACTCTGCCCATACACTATCCAGTTTAATCGATCGGTTGCACGACCCGAAATTGGTTCAGAACACTGATTGTATTTTTTCATGTGAAAACACCTGCCACATTGTTTACAAGCACCCAGCCGTTTGGCACGACGACGTTTAGCAAAAGTACTTCTGCCACACAATGGTTTTGCTTGTGCTTCTCGGATTTCAATTTTTCTGACTACTCTTGCTTTTCTCATGATCACAGCATGCACATCAGATGGAAATGTGCGCAAGACTTCCAAACTAAACCAAAAAATTTTAACATCCATGTTTCTATGCTTTAAGACTCACTATCTGGTTTTTAACGTCTACCAGTCACAAAGACGATTGACGCTGCATTTGATGTGATCATGAAATATAAGCAAAAATGCTGTAAAAATACGCAATCCAGAACAATCTTTTTTTTTTTTAAATACGAAACTATAACAAACTGGAATCGTAGATCACACCCCCCAACCTAAACCGAACATTGTCCCCAATGTTTCGAATTTACCAGTGTGTAGAGTTTGGAGATCAAGTTGTAGGGTAGAGATCTGTTCAACTGTCGAAACCTACAAAGAAAATACACAAATTAATCTTCTCTACGCAGATCTGGGTTTTCGCTAGGACGAAAACCCTTGATTTTAAATGCAGACAGAAGAAGAAGAGTCATGTACAAATAGAGTAAACAAATGCCGAGCATGAGACAAACGACTGGGTCTTCGGGGAATATGGTCATGGGATTTTTGGGAGTTGGGTCGTGTTATAGAGAATAGCACAATAGAAATAAGAAGAAGAAGAAGACGAAGAAAGAGGAAAAGCGGTGGGTGTAAAGATCTGTTTAGCTGCCGAAACCAACAAACAAAAACACAACAATTAACCCACTCGAGGGAGATTTGGGTTAGGCTGGAAACCCCTCACCCTAAGTGTGAGCAGAAAAAGAGCACCCATGAACAAATACAAACATATAAGGCAAATTATTAAACAAAGGACTGGGTCGTCGGCGTATATGGTCATGGATTTGCAGGGGTGGTTTGTTTTTACAGAGAACAGAGAGAACGACGAAGAAGAAGAAGAAAAGAAGAAGAAGAAAAGAGAAGGGAAGAAGAAGGGAGACCAATCACCGGTGGATGAGAGAAAAAAAATTTGAAAACCTTATAAAGGCATCCCATTTTTTATTTTTTTATTTTTTTTATTTTTTTGAGTGTCGGCAGCCGCATATCCGTGCGGAATATTCCCACCTTTTTTTTAGTGTCGGCAGACGCGAATATTCGCGCGCAATATTCCCACAAACATTGGTGTAATATGCAAATAGTGCAACCTCACCCCCCAACTTGATTCATGCAGTGTTCTAAAACAAATATGATATTCAATGATGGACAGTAAAAAGATAAGAAGGGTTAGAGAACACCTCGCACTTGAGCTTTGACAAAAACACCAATATCTGCGACTAAGAAAAACAAAACTATACGACAAAAGAACATAATTAACATGGAATAAAAAAAATAAAGTAAGTAAATAAAAACCTGTACATTAAAAAGCAGAAAAAAAAAACTAATTATTCCTTCACAACTTCCGGGTATACCGGATCCATCAAATTCTCCTCCACCACTTGTTCTTCAAAGCCCCAAAAAATGGCTTAAGTCTTTGGCCATTGACCTTGAATGTCTGGCCATTTTCGGGGTTTTGAACATCCACAGCTCCGTTGGGGTAGGCCACCTTGACAAGATAGGGGCATCCCAACGGGATCGGAGTTTGCCTTGGAAAATGGAGAGGCGAGAATTGTATAAGAGTACTTTTTGCCCGGGCTCAAATGATTTCCTCACAATGGAGTTATCATGAAAGATTTTGGCCCTTTCTTTTGAGATTTTGGAGCTCTCATACGCATCTCGTCGAATCTCTTCCAACTCATTCAGCTCTAACTTCCTATGATCACCGGCCATTCTCAAATTAAAATTTAAAGTCTTAATGGCCCAATAGGCCTTGTGTTCCATTTCGACTGGCAGGTGGCAAGCCTTTCCATAGACAAGCCGGTAGGGAGACATGCCCAAAATAGTTTTAAAGGCAGTGCGGTATGCCCAGAGGGCATCGGTCAATCTATCGGACCAATCCTTCCTGTTTGGGTTAACCATTTTTTCTAGAATGTTCTTGATCTCCCTATTGGCTAGCTCGGCTTGGCCATTTGTTTGTGGGTGATAGGCAGTGGATACTTTGTGAGTGACGCCATATTTGAACATTAGAGATGCAAATGGCCTATTACAGAAATGTGATCCACCATCACTTATTATTGAACGAGGCATCCCAAACCTCGAAAAGATGTTCTCCTTGAGAAACTTGACTACGACCCGGTGGTCATTAGTCTTGGTCGGGATAGCCTCCACCCATTTGGACACATAGTCCACTGCCAGGAGGATGTACAAATAACCAAATGACATAGGGAAAGGACCCATGAAGTCGATGCCCCAACAGTCGAATATTTCTATGACAAGTATTGGTGAAAGGGGCATCATGTTTCTTTGGGTCACACTACCCAACCGTTGGCATTTGTCGCATCCCTTACAAAATGAAACACAATCTTTGATAAGAGAGGGCCAGTAAAAACCTGATTGAAGAATTTTGGCCGAAGTCTTTTTCGCTGAGAAATGTCCACCGCAAGCTTGTGAATGGCAAAATGCAAGGACGTCCCGCTGTTCATTTTCAGGTACGCATCTCCTCATGATTTGGTCGGGGCAATACTTGAACAAATACGGGTTGTCGAAGTAGAAGTACTTCACATCTGCCATAAATCGTCTTCGATCTTCTGGGCTCCATTGCGGTGGTGTCTGTCCTGTTGCAAGATAGTTACATATATCAGCATACCAAGGACATACAGAGTGAATTGACAGCAAATGCTCATCAGGAAAAAAGTCAGGGATAGGAATGTGCTCATCGGCCTCTTGCACCACAAGCCGGGATAAATGATCCGCCACCACGTTCTCAACTCCTTTCTTGTCCTTGATCGTCAAGTCGAATTCTTGTAGGAGGAGTATCCACCTAATGAGTCTCGGTTTTGCATCTTGCTTAGACAACAAATACTTTAAAGCAGAGTGATCAGTAAAGACAACAATAGGCGAACCAATGATGTAAGCACGGAAATTATCTAAGGCAAACACTACTGCTAGCAATTCTTTTCGGTGGTAGTGTAATTCATCTGAGCCTCATTAAGTGTTTTGCTAGCATAGTGTATCACATATGGTCTATTTTCCTCCCTTTGACCGAGCACTGCGCCGACCGCGTAATCACTTGCGTCGCACATGAGCTCAAAAGGTAGATCCCAATTGGGTGGTCGCATGATCGGAGGTGTGACTAGCATGCTTTTTTTTTTAAAGGATGCCTCACAATCATCCGACCACTCAAATGGGACCTCCTTAGACAGCAGGTTGGTCAAGGGTCGGGCCAATGCACTGAAATTCTTTATGAATCGACGATAAAAACCTGCATGGCCCAAAAATGACCGGATGCCTTTGATGGCTCTTGGCGTAGGGAGGTTGGAGATGGCCTCCACCTTGGATTTATCGACTTCAATACCCCTTGCCGAAACTATATGGCCAAGCACAATTCCTTCTGTCACCATAAAGTGACACTTTTCCCAATTCAAGACTAGATTCTTCTCCTCACATCTTGTTAGAACTTTCTCCAAGTTTGCCAAACATCCCTCGAATGAATCCCCAAACACCGAAAAGTCATCCATAAAGACCTCCACTATCTTTTCCACCATGTCACTGAAAATTCCCATCATACAGCGTTGGAAAGTCCCCGGAGCATTGCACAGTCCAAATGGCATGCGGCGGTAGGCAAAGGTACCATAGGGGCATGTGAAAGTGGTCTTCTCTTGATCCTCCAAAGCAATCTCAATCTGATTGTAGCCGGAGTATCCATCTAAAAAAGTAGTAGAATAGATGCCCCGCTACTCGTTCTAGAACTTGATCGAGGAATGGCAATGGAAAGTGGTCTTTCCTTGTGCAAGCGTTCAACTTTCGGTAATCAATGCACACCCTCCATCCGGTGATTACTCTTGTAGGAATAAGCTCATTCTCATCATTCTCAACCACCGTAACTCCGGATTTCTTAGGTACTACTTGCGTGGGGCTAACCCACT
This sequence comes from Ilex paraguariensis, assembly GCA_963454935.2. Lineage (NCBI taxonomy): Eukaryota > Viridiplantae > Streptophyta > Magnoliopsida > Aquifoliales > Aquifoliaceae > Ilex > Ilex paraguariensis. Next base: position 164,398 of record CAUOFW020000909.1, read on the forward strand.
TACTATCGGCAATTGAAAAAATGATCCCCACATCAAGTAGTTTCAGAACCTCATCCCTTACCACCTCCTTCATGATGGGATTCAACCGCCTTTGTGGTTGTCGGGAAGGTTTGGAATCCTCCTCAAGATATATGCGGTGGGTGCAAATGAGAGGGCTTATCCCCTTGATATCCGCAATGGTCCACCCAATTGCTCCTTTATGTTTTCTCAACACCTCCAAGAGTTCTTTTTCTTGTTCCATGTTTAATGTAGAGCTAATGACCACCAAAATGTTTCACCTTCCCCAAGATAGGCGTACTTCAAATGGGTGGGCAAGGGCTTCAACTCCAAGTTGGGCTTTTGTTCATCCGACGAAAAATTTTCTTTTCTCGATGGGGTAACTCTTCGAATGTAGGGATCCACCTTTCCATCCCTTTCAAATCTTCTACCTCCTCTTGCTCATCATAATTCTCAAGATCCACAATTCCTTCTTCCTTAAATTTCAATATCCCCTCCAGCTCCAAGTGCTCCTCAACCAAAGTGTCGATTCTATTGACCTCACTTACTTCCTCATCATCACCCGGTTGCTTTGCCAAGTTGAATACATTGTGCTCCATTGTCATATTCCCAAATGCCAACTTCATTAGACCGTTCCTGCAATTTATCACGGCATTAGATGTAGCAAGGAAGGGTCTTCCAAGTATTACGGGAATTTGGGAGCTAAGGTTTGCACAGGATGTGTATCAAGCACAATGAAATCGACAGGGAAGTAAAATTTATCAATTTGAACTAAGACATCCTCAACTACTCCCCTTGGTGTACGGATACTACGATCCGCCAATTGAAGTGTGATTGAGGTGGGCTTCAACTCCTCAAGCTGCAGCTGTTGGTACACCGAGTAGGGAAGAAGATTCACACTTGCCCCCAAATCGAGGAGTGCTTGCTCCACTCGATAATTTCCAATGGTGATGGCTATGGTTGGACAACCGGGGTCTTTGAATTTGGGAGGAGTGTTAGTCCTCAAAATTGAGCTCACTTGCTCGGTGAGGAATGCTTTCTTGTGGACATTCAGTTTTCTCTTCACCGTGCATAAGTCCTTCAAAATCTTAGCACATGATGGAATTTGCTTGATGGCGTCGAGGAGTGGAATGTTAATCTTCACCTGCTTAAACATTTCCAAAATATCAGCATAATTAGCCACCTTGACAGGTGGCTTCAAACGACTTGGAAAGGGGCAGGCATGGGAGGAATAAACACACAATCATCAATTAATTTTCCTTCTCAACAACCTCTCTTTCTTTCTTTTCACGCACCTCACTCTTGTCGGCGTCACCCAAGAGATCTTTTTCTTTTGGCAATGTGGTCTTGGGTGAGACCGTTGGCAAAATGGTTTTGTCAATTTCTTTGCCACTGCGGAGGGTGGTGACAGCTTTGAGTTGCTCGCAACTCTCTTTCGAAGGTTCCGATGACTCAACAAGGTGTTGACCCCTAGGGTTCTCTTGTGGTTGAGCGGGGAACTTCCCTTTTCTTGTTGAGATGCCCCTATGGAGTTTGTCAACTTTGTGAGTTGGGCTCTTACATCATTGATGGCTGTGGCATTTTGGTTATTGATGGCGGTTTGGCTTTGAATGAAGGAATGAACCATATCCTCCAAATTCCTTTTGTGAGGAGGTTGGTATGTGGATGGATTGGACGGTCCTTGAGAAAAACTTTGTGGAGGTGGATTTGGTGAAAAATTCTGTGGTGGTGGGTTTGACAAATACCCTTGTGGATTGGTCCGGGGTATTGAGAGCTAGATGCTTGCCCTTGGCCATGGTATTGGTTTTGCTTGGGAGGCATGGGAGATGCATATGCACTTGAACCATGAGGAATGGGGGTTTTCATTTCTCCAACTAAAATTTGGGTGATTACTCCAACCCGGATTGTAAGTATTTGAATTGGGAGAAAATGATTGCCTCGTTTGGTTGAATGCATGGACTTGTTCATGGTACGCTTCTTTAAGGGTCGAAATGTTTGGGCAATCCGATAGGGAATGCTCCATACATTCGCAAATTGAACAACCCTCCTCGGTTCGTGACACATTAGACACCTCGTGTCTCTTATTGACTTCAAGACTCTCAACTTTCCTTGACAATTTAGCAATTTTTGAAAACAAGTCTTCTTCCGGTCTCTTAAATCATAAATCCCTCCCCCTTGAGTTTGGCCAGTCTTTTGAGGAGAAGACCTTGGTACATCGGTGGGATCTGTAATGTCCATGATTGTGCATTTTGTGCCAATGTATCAAAGTAATCTAAGGCCTCATCAGGGTCTTTGTTCAAAAACTCCCCATTACACATCATGTCAATGAACTGTCGATGGCCCGGTGTGATTCCTTCATAAAAGAAACTCACCAATTGCCATGGTTCAAAGCCATGATGTGGAAGGGATTGTAGCAATTCCTTGTACCTCTCCCAACATTGATAGAATTGCTCATTGGGCTTTTTGAAAAGTTTTGAATTTGCTTTTTTAGGGCAGTGGTTTTATGCACCGGAAAGAATTTGTTCAAAAACTCAGAAATCATTTGGCTCCACGATGTGATGGTTCGAGGCCTTAAGGAAATAAGCCACGTTTTTGCCTTGTCTTTCAGGGAAAAGGGAAACAATTTCATTCTAGCTATCTCTTCCATCCCATGATTGGGGAGGAAGGTTGCAACCATTTCCTCAAAATCCCTTATGTGTGAATAGGGGCTCTGAGTTTCAAATCCGTTGAACGTGGGAATTAGTTGCAACATCCCTGGCTTAACTATGAAAAGATGAGCTTGGACCGGAAGGAGGATGCATGATGGTGTGGTGCTTCGTGTTGGTTGTAGGAAATCCCTCATTGACCTCACCGGGGGATCCATTTGAAAATTATTCCCCTCATTCACGGGGGGGGAAAATTCATTCTCGGATTGGGTATTTGGGGTTCTTGTGGTCCCCCACCCCTTTGGACATTTGGATTTGCACCTATATTGTCAAAATTGTCACCCGCATCCTCGGGTTGTTCTTGGTCAATATTCATGGTAGGGCCAAATTTTGTCTAACAAGTCGGTTTCGGTCGTTCGCCTCCACATAAAACAAAATATATACAAACAAAGTTATACACAAACAAGATTATGTACACGGAACAACGTACCTCAGCCCATGATGAAGATCATGGGACTTACCTCCGTCGTCCGAAAATCACCTTCTTGGTTTGACACTTGCCTTCCCCGGCAACGGCGCCAAAAATGCTTGACAAATTTTCTTGTTGTTTCCTAACCTATAAACATCACCTTTTAGCATGTATAGTATATGAATAAAGGGGAGTGTCACTCTCCTAGGGATGATGTCAAAAGAAAGGGCAACGAAATGGTGGATGAATGAGATTTCAAATGTGAGTATGTGTGAACAAAAGTGCTCCCCAAGCGCAAGGAGACTTTCGCGGATCGTGTTTTACTTGGTGGTATTCCAAGGTCGTTTCCACGGGGAAGGAAGTAAACCGAGGGGAAGGTGATTTTGGGAGAAAGAAAGTGTAAAATCTTTGATTGTTGGAAGTTTTGGTGAAGTTGTTTTGATGCTAGTAAAATGAGAAACAAATGTTGGCAAATCCAAGAGGTCACTCCAATAGGAATACCGTCTCAACTCGAAACCCTCCTCCAATAGAGCATGAATGAACGATTGATTCGTGGGAAGCTAGGGGTAAGATTGGTGAGTATCTAAGCATAAACCGTGACTAGGCCTACGGAATATCAAAGACTCACCAAGTTATCCACCCTCAACCCAGTCAAACCGAACCATTGAACTCTGAAAGAGGGGAGGAGAATGAGTTGAAATGGTATACCCAAGTGGAGGTTCCTCTTGGTTTTGCCAACTAAGAGATTTAGCTATTCATGCTTAAAATAAAGACAACAATATGATGAGAAGACATTATGAAAAATAAAGACTAAAGCTAAGCATAAACGAATTGCATAAATTTAACTTCCGGATAACCACCTCTTACTAAAGATTGGATGAGAAACTACTCACTCTTCATGGCTTTGTTAAAACTAGAAAAGTGAGTGATGCTCATCCCTCCAAGTAGAGGAGTTACAAGGTAACACATTTACACAAGGAGCCGATCTTCGACAAAGAATGAGTGAATCACGTTCCACCCTTCACGGCTTTGGTAAAGCTCTAGAAAAGTGGAAGAGTTTCACTCCTCTAAGGAAGAAGGAAGCTCAAGCAATGGAAGTAAAAGAAAGCAATAACACAATAAAAGAAAGCAATACTTAAAGTAAAAGAAAGCAATAAATTAAAAGGAAGCAAGAATACAATAAAAGAAAGCAATACTTAAAGAAAGCTATAAGCAATAAGGAAAGCAATAATACTTTTGGAGGGTTTTCCACTACCAAAAGATGAATGCTTTACAAGTCCTAAGGGGTGGTATTTATAGGCAACAAGGGAGGGTGAAAGTCTTGTTAGGTGGCCTTGAATCTTGTTAGGTGACTTGAAAGTCTGGTTAGGTGGCTTGAAAGTTTGTTAGGTGGATTGAAGATCTGGTAGGTGGTCTTGAATCTGTTAGGTGGACTTGAAAATCTTGTTAGGTGGCTTTGAATTTGTTAGGGGACTTGAAAATCTTGTTAGGTGGCCTTGAATTCTTTGATCACTCCTTTGTTTTGAGCTTTGATAATTGGCACCCCAGTAGTTTGTAGTTTTAATGCAATGGCTCCCAGTAGTTTTAGCTTTGACGCACAAAATCCTAAAAGAACAACAATAATGCATTATCCTTTATTCACACACTAATTCTAATT
>CAUOFW020000910.1:0-168911 GCA_963454935.2 Ilex paraguariensis
TTTCCATTCTATAATAGTGTAAGCTTAGATCAATTATAGGAATACTTGTCAAGTTTATTTGCATCTGGAAGTGAATTCTAGCATGCATGTAATCTTCATATTGCAACCTACGTTTCCTAATTGAATAATTTGAAAAAAAAAAAAAAAAGAAGTTAACTTTATCATGATATCAAAATTATCCTCCACTTTAATATAATTCTGTAAGATTGTCCTTTACTGGGTATCTGTTGTTTCAAATTTTGTTGTTATCAACGGATAAAACTCAATCGACAGACAGTCTTCGGGCGATTGCTTGTGAGGGGTTCAAATGCATTGTTTCAAGACTTTTCTTAGATGAATTTTAATAGATAAACATATAGTACATGTAACTAATAAAAGAAGATTTCTTTATTAATTCAATCAAATGAACTCGGTGACAGAAAAGATTGGATTAACACTCTTAATAGTAGTAGTAATTGTTTCTTAAAACTAATCTAACACTACTCTTAAAATGCCCAAATCATGGGTCTTGTAGGGGTTTGAATGTATCATTCATCTTCTCCACTATATGCCTGTATACTTTCCTTGACGATTTTGCCTCCATCAACAATTATCTTATTGGTAACTTTCGGTTAGTTACTTCTTATTTTCCAATGTGGTTGTAGCTAACCATCTCCCACCTCTCTTTAGATTCTGTCATGTGACATCTTCTTAATGCATTCAGATTTGTCACATGTTCATGCATTGAATATTCCTAAGATTTTATATTTTAAGTCCAAACAGTATCAAATGAAGAAAAATCAATACACATTATTCGATCAATTGTATGATGTTAATTGTCCAATCATTCATTCCTCATCTACAGAAAAATCAGGTTCTGGTGGCTTCTGCAGGGAATTCATGGCACTGGAATCTGACCCAAAGTCCATGTTAACACCCTTCCTAGTGCTTGCTGCCAACCTTGCTGCATATAGAGCCAAGCCTGACCCTGGTGGTGGCACATTTACCTCCAATTTTCCATGTAACTGTACAGATTCAGCAACTACCAGATCCTCTAGAGCCTCGAGTTCTGCTGCACTCTTATGCTTTTTATTCCGACGCCACGCTGCTTGTATGAAACAAGCTGCCCATGTTCGCCAATGGTGTGAGTAAAATCTGAACTTGTGCCTGAGTTGTTTGCTGTGTAGCCTTCGAAACTGCGATGATACGAACGTCAAGTCATCTGCTATGAGCGCAAATGCCTCTACTTCGGAAATGGCTTTAACTGTTCGAGTAGATGAAGGAAGGATGACACTGGGACGTGGATCAAGCACCCATGTCAACAGTTCTTCTCCACAGAAATCGCCTGGACCAATTCGACATGAATTGAAGAATCCAGTACGGCCACCATTTGTGGTGTAAGAATCTAGGTTTCCTCGAATTATGAAGAGCATTTCATTAACAGGGTCCCCCTCCCTCACTAGGGTAGTGCCTTGGGTGGACAAGGCTGGTTTAAGCCTCTCACATATCGCATCTATCATCCTTTCATCCATTTGATCAAACAATGGAACCTGTGCAATTTTAGAGGAGTCAAACAAACAAGAAAATTACACAAATGCTACTTTCAACTTGTTTTTAGATACCCTATTACAAGTGGCCTCAATGGGTTTCAACAGACAATATCTGAAGTTTCTACCACGGCATATAGAACAAAAATTGAGACAGATTATAGATACTAAGACTTACTCGTCGAACTAGATCATAGCATAGGTGGCGCTTGATGTCTCTTCGGAGATCCAAAGGGAGGCCTTTAAGAATAGTTTCTTCATCAACTCCTCGAGTAGCCACCCACTTATATTGATCATATTTTCGTACAGACTGCCTTAATTCTTGGGGTAGTTGCCTGTGACGCATCCATTGTTCTGTATCAATTCTCTTGATCCTCCATTCTTCCAACCGAACTGTTGTAGATTGGAGGTAGGTCTGCCAATACATCAGTATGAGTGTATTGCTAAGGCATAAAATAAGGCCTCTAGGTACAAGCCCCCAAACCCAAGGCCATTAAAATACCAGATTTCTTTAATATTAATCAAGTGCTTAAAGCTTAAGTACTTGAGTCAACAAATATCAATTGACTTACTTGCATATTCCCAATGAGCAACGCAAAGAGAACCAAACCCAGAGTTGCTACTATGATGGCAAAACTTATTTCTCCAACATAAGTGCTTGTGAAAAGACTCTGCCCGAGAGAACTGCACTTGTTCAACCAAAACGCGTGTTGCATTAGAGTAAATATAAGAGCATGAATCAAAATTGATTCAGCGTTTGGATGATCCATGAAAATGAAACTGTCCACTTTCTTTCACCAAACAATGATCTGTTTGGTAGCTCTACATACCTTACAACTATTCATTGGGATGATAATTGGAAGATTCAGAACTTCTATCCCTCTCTATTTCCCAGAAATTAAACGGGGACGCAAAATTAGCTTGCTGGCTTCATTTATGCTAAATTAAGTTAAATCCAACCCCTTCAATGCATTTGTTGCAAATCCTTAAAAGCTGAATTACCACTATATAATTATCGAAAATCTGACAAATAAAAATTCATCTTACTAATTTACATGAAGAAACTTTTTACAAGAAAAAGTACTGGAACAGACTGATCCATCTTAGAATTAGTGGAAACGAAAAGGTAATGTTTTCATTTCCATGGGAAACGAAGTTTCTCCAACTTTAGAGAGTTTAAGAAAGCATCTTACCTTAGGTTCTTCAGGCCCCACCAAAGACAGTAGAAGTACTTTTTATAGAACATTGAGGAAGTAACTTCCGATGTCACTGCATCACCATAAATACCGAATGGATAAGAGCTACTGTTTGGATTGCACAAATTTGTGACATTGCTTGATTGGAACCATGAAATTCTATCACTATCTCCAACCCTCTGGCAATCAAAGAATCTGTATTCACAATAAGGCTTATCAAAACTGCAGGCCTGTCTCCAGCATGCTTCTTGCCTCTCGACAGATAGAAGGTACCAACAAGCTCCTAAAACCTAAAATGAAAAATAAGAGTAGGAAACTGAAAGAGCTGAAAAATATTAACAATCTTATAGCAAATCAAGTATAGCCCTTAGTTTTAAACATAAAGCATACTAAGAACAGTTATTCTCAATTTGGTTGCAAGGAACAGCAGGTGTTGAGGTCAACAACCCCTAATTCTAGCAAAAAATCACAATAGATATGGATACTTCGATTTAAGTGCAACTGAGTTCCCTTGAACTTACATGACTTGCTAACATGTAAAGTATCAAGTTGTAGGCAGCCCCTGCCCAAGCGGTCTCTGTCACAACACCAGTAGCCTTGACAATTTGTGTCGAGAGTGGAAATATAAGGAAAAGTCTCGGGAGGTACTGAAAAATGATAATAAAGCGAAGGACGTTTCTCGTGTTTACCATTATTGAACCCCCTAGATTGGGGATAACTACCCAAATTAATACCTGAAAGATAGAGAAAATACAGTGTCCTCAACATCATAGAACATTATCGTTTTCCTGCAAGGCACAAACCGACAGCATTTAGATTTGACATACCTGGGGAAGGGGCAGTGCAGCAATGAAATCAATCCAAAAACCTTTGCTCAAGTACCTTGATGCAATCTTAGAAGAGTCTATGACAAGCTCTCCTCTCCCAAATACACGAGAGGAAGGAGCAACATAAGCAGTATGAAACCGAAAATATATCTGAATCATGTAGAATATATCGGCAATTGATCTTATAATAGTAAGAACAACCTCAAGGGTATATCCAATATCTATGCAAGCATCGTCTCGAACTACTGGCAAATAAAAGAAGAGAGGATCCACAAACAAAGAAACTAAACATGCTGCTAAAAAGATTTTGTTCCACCGATGTATGGTTGGTCCTCGAGGATCCAGTATCTTTTTCTTCACTCTCTCATAGTCCTCTGGGAACACTCTTGATAAAACTTTTGCTTTCAAGGATCTTCCATTCGTGTCAGTCACCTTATCACCCTTCTTAGAGCTAAGCTCCCCTGGTACTTGTGTTCCATCTATTTTGTATTTGACCTTAACCACACTATCTCCTTTGATTTTATCATGGAATCTGAAAGTAATCATGTGATAATCAAACTTATCGGCCATTTGATGCCAAAATGCGAAGTAAATTGAAATATCAATCAGTCATAAACATGAAACTACCTATAGACTCAGAGTGACCATACATCAAATTTACGCTTTGTAAGAAACAACACAACAGTGAAGAACAAAAGGGATCATACCTTACAGATCTGGAATCACCATATGCCATGGCAATCTGATGAAAGCGTCTTCAATTAGATGCTTTGATCTGCAGAACAATGAGAGAACAAACGGTCTATTAATGAGGCCATGAATCAACAGAAAATGACCAGTGATGACTCCTAAGCCACAAAGTAAGAAAGCCAACACTAAGTCTTCCTTCAGTAGGAATCATGTGAAAAAATGAATCAAGTTGGGGTTTAAAGCATTAGAAAGTCTCCTTTCCAGACCAGAATTTTAGGTCAAACATGTGACCAACTCTTTGAATTTCTTTCACTGTCAATTCCTACACCACTTTTTCAGCAAAATCTGGATATTTCCCTCTTCAATTGAAACAGAAAGAGTCAAAAACCATGAATTATAATTATGTCAAGATCCTATTTATATGTCAACTAATTATATTAAAATTTCATGTCATACCCATTATCTGAAATTGCACTATTTTTTGTCATGCTCAAAGAGATCATAAAAACACTAACTTAACTAGTTATTCTACCCCCCCCCCCCCCCAAACAAATCAAATTATGTCTAGCAGATGAAGAAGAATATACAAAGAAATTATGCATTAACCATGTCATGACACTGAAAAAGCATTGTTACAAGTGTGTGTGTGTGTGTGAGAGAGAGAGAGAGCTCACGAGCATTTTATTTCCAGCGACTACCCAATAATTTGCTAAGTCTTAAACCAATCTTTTTTCCATTTTGTTATGATGCTGTCTCCTTCTCTGTATGACTTAGTTAGTTCTTTGAACGCTGCAACTTTCTGATCTCCTACTAATTCTTTGTCAGAAGAAAGAGAGGATCAAAATAAATTTAAATACCCATAAGTAGTATTAATTAAGGGGGAAAAAAAAACAGAAAATTGGAAAGTCGGCTGCAAGGAAGGCGTGAAAAACAATAAAGAGACTTTGTCTCTCCTTGTTCTTGTCGTCACCCCATGGTAAAGAGCAAAGAACAGCCAACGTTTGGAAGCGACAAAATAAATATGTCCATTTTACATTGCTAGAAAAGGCATGAGAGACAAAAAAACAATAAGTTTGAATCTGTCCAGACAAGAGATGGTTCAGATTAGGGGTTGAAGTTGAACTGTGGGGGTTGTTTATTTATTTATTTTTAATTTTTTTTGCCATTGTTTTTGCAGGCGGATACTTATTTTATTCAGTTTTTACATTTTGGGTAAATTAAATTCACGCCCCTAAAGTTTGTCATTAAATCAGACGGAACCCCCCAGGTATAGGAAATTATACTGGCATCCCCTGTCAGTAACGATAAGCTAACAAAAAAAAAAAAAAAAGTAGAATGACTATTATACCCTTCAATAAAAAAAATAAACACCATCAAACTCAACCCACCTGTTACCTAAACGAAATCCAAACCCGACCCGAACCAACCACTAATCCAAACCCAAATGCAACCTCTTGCCCAAAAACAACCTGCTTCTCTCTCTCTCTCTCTCTCTCCCTTCTCTGCCTTTTTCCTCCACACGCCACCCTTACCGTTACCTACCCTCCATTAACCTCCACAACCACATCCCAACCAATTTATGTAAATTGGAGAGGATACCCACAGGTCTAGGTCCGAAAATTGGTTTGATGGCCTGGGATTGGAGTGGTAATTCCCCAGTAGAAATTGCAGTCATGCAGCTATTGGTGGTGTCAACAATAGCGTTTTGTGCCCAATAAGTGCCTTTGCTGTGGGTGGTTATAGTGTTCTTAGTGGACGTGGTGGAATTGGACGCAATTTTGGAGGCGGTAAAACTGCTCAAACCAACGCCAGTTATGGTAATATTCATGGAGGAACTGGAAATGTCTGTAGTGGCAATTATGGGCTCGGACCTCCTGCTCCTAGCACATCCTTTTCTCTTCGCGATGGATCTGTGCATGTGTGTCTGGTTTGGTGGCGAAGATGCAGTGAGGACGATCTTTGATTGAGGTTAAACCAGTTTGATGGATTGCCATGGGCTTTCTTGGGTTTGGGGTTTTTGGTTCTTGTGGTGGTGGTTGTTAAGAGAGAGAAGGGTGGTGCCACAAGAGAGATGGTGGAAAAGGGTTTGGCAGTGATGGCAAAGGTAAGGGAGGGTGATGGTGGTGGGTATGGCATTGAGGGGGAGGGGGAGGGGGGAAAGAATGTGTGTTCGTGTGTGTGTGTGTGTGTGTTGTGGAGGATGGTGGTGTCATTAGAGACACAATGAAGGAGTCTATGGCGGCAGTGCTGGCAAAGGCAGAGGATAATTGCGTTGGTGGATACAATCAGGGGAGGCAATCGTGTCTTGTGCGGTTCGTGTCGGGGTAGCGTGGGTTTGCGTGAAACACTAACTAATTTTAATTTAATTTATTTAATTAATTATATTGTGTAGATTGATTTGTATATTTTTATATTGGATTTGTATTCGTGTTCGTATTCATATTGACCTATATAAAATATCAAATAAAAAACTTAATGTTAAAATTTAATTCTCAGATTCTATTATCAATTAATTGAATCCATTCTCAAATTTTTTTTATAAATTAAAATTTGACTTAATAAACATAACAAAAATAATGAGTAAAAATATTTTTTTTTTGTATAATAATTATGTCAATGTTTAATAAACAATAACAAATATTTAGCATTTTATTTTTATAAAATTAGCTAAACGTGTTAATCGTCTTAATTTCATGTTGTTTATGTTTTGACAGTAATTCAATCCATTTATTATTCGTGTTATCGGGTTCGTGTTAAAAAATGATCAAGTATAACCTACTAATTTCGTGTCAAATTCGAGTAATGTTTTTATGTTCTATAAGAAATTGTCACCCCATGTATTGAGTGGGATACTTCTTTGACCAAATTGAAGTATTGATTAAATTTTGGCCAATAATTTTGACTTATTTTTTGACCAAATTAATAGTTATTTAGTATTTGGTCTTGTATGGGTTATTTGGGAATTTTATGGCAAATATATATTGATGTCATCAAAATTGAACTACTTTTTAAACGGATCTAAATGGTTGGGGCTATGTGTTACATGAAACCAAATCTCAAGGGATTATGGAGTAATTTTTCATACCTGAGGGGGTCAGTATGATTTAATGACAAACTTTAGCAGGAGTGAATGTAATTCATCTTTATATTTTTGTCTATTCGTGACTGGCGTACGGCTGGGTTTACACTGCTGTACACTTGTACCTATTATTATAGAAAGTAAAGATTGACTGTACGGAAATACTCCGTATATCGAAAATTATAATTTTTTGAGGTTAATATATAATTTTTTGATATAATAATTACCTATACTTTATTCATAAATGTCGAAAAAATTTTAATTTTTTATTTTATTCATAATTATTATTCTAAGGTCAATTATACCCTCTTATATATTTTTATTGTTTTACACATATTTAACTTTTAATTTGTTTTTGATTCTTTTATAAAAATTTCTAAATTTTTTTGAACTCATTTATTAATAATACAGTTATATATAATTTATCTATATCTATATGATCTATAATCAAATATTTTTTATTTTTTATTTTTTTGATATGTCATAAAATAATAATATTAGAAGAGTGATCTCATCAATCTATTTAACAAAATAAAAATTATTAATTCTATAATATAATTAGATGTACAAATATTTAAAAAAGTCTGACAGATACCTAAATAAACAACAAATTAATTGCTTAAAAATTTATAGAATAAATAAATAATTAAATTTAGTAATAATTAAAATATAAATTAATTATAATTTATATTTTTTATAAAATATAATAATATTTAAATTTATTTATATGCAACGCACGTCGTGTATTACTAATAACTTGTAAAGGTATGATCAATCTTAAAACATTACAATAAATCGTGAAATTACAACGATTGAAGGTTAAGTTATAATTTTTAAAAATTAAATTACAATTCGTAAAAAAAGAGTTACAACTGTTCAAGGGATCTATGATCGATCATACACTTTCCTCGATAGTCATAAATTCTCTTTTCAAAAGTATAATCTTACCATTAAAAGTAATAATTTTGTATACCATATGGAACCTTTTTTTTTTTTTGTAATGTAAATTTTTCCACCAGTATAATGCAATGGGAAATATTGATTATAATAGATGATATCACTCCATCATTAATACATAGCATTATTAATAAAAAAAATCCATTAAATAGTTTTTTTGTGGGTGAATATTGTTAAAATTAACCAAAAAATCTGCACAAATGTTAAGTGAGTTAACTAAAAGTGATAATTTATTAAGAGTGATGTTATTGAAACTTAAAAAACTAATTTAATTATTAACATAATAATGTGTTAAGTCATAGAGTCTCAATAAAAAAAATCTAACAATTACCGTCATAAGAATACTATTATACCATTACATTGTCACATTAGTAAGTTAGTATATTACGTCAAGTTTTTAGGTATCAATAACATTACTCTTCTATCAAATTTTACAAGTGAATTGAAAAAGATAGGTTGATTGCCACGAATTTACATTTATAATAAAAAGTTAAAAGTATGATAACGATTACATAGTTTTCATTACTTGATAAATGTAATTGGAAGGAATAAATCGGAGAGGGAAAGTCTACGGTGTCGAATTTTTTTTTTTTGGGTATTGGTATCGTCGGTTATCACTTTTTATGGTAAATTTATAACTCTTTGAAAAGATAAGTTTCAATTACTCAAGGGAATGCTAATGATGTACAAATTGAGTTTGTACACCACTTGTCAGATGAATAATAATAAATGCAATAATTAAGAGGTAATAGATATAGACAAAAATAAGACAAAGTTTATAGTGATTCGGTCAACGTGGCCTCCGTTCACTTTGAATAATTAGGGCCACGAGATACTTTATTATTTTAAGTGAGCAGGGAGAGCAGAGAGTTAAAAGCTAAGAGAGAAAAGAGAGAGTTGTGCTCGACTGAATGTGATGTCCCCTAAGTGTTGGCGGAGTTTACAATTTATAGTCGCTCCATAATAGATTGAGACGAGTTGTTAGTAACCAAGTGACTATTCTAGTGAAAATGACGATCTCTTCTCAACGGGGCGAGGCAATTATGGTGCTCTCCATGAGACTCGGTCAAATGATGAGATGAGTGTTGACTTTTTTCAAGGTGTCGTGAAGGCTTTTGAATGACTCTGTATGCTCCCCCTGCTGACGTAACTCCTTGAATCTGATGAGCTTGATCGGATGTGAATTGTTTTAGGCTGGACTTTGCTGGATCTTTTTGGAGTTACACTATTAATTTAGTCTGGACTTATTTCGTGAGTTAAGCCCTTGGGCTTGACCCATCAAATGCCATGAACGATCACACACACTCATGATTAATCGTAAATTTTCGGTATCGATTATAATATTTCATGATTGATCATGCCCTATAAAATTATAATTTATATTTCAAAAAAATTATAAATTAGTTTTAAAAAATTATAATTTTTACCACGGGATAACATCTCAAGCTTGAATTTAACACTTTGACATGTCCAATAGTTCTGTTGACTTTGTTAGGTGTGTGTGTACGTAAGATTGTGGTTGCTTATAGGTTGAAAAGTGATGTAATTGTGAAAAAAAATTCATTGGCCAAGTTTTAATGCTATGGAAAATATTATTTGAATTTAATTTGAAGACTTATTAATATTGGGAATTAATCAATTATAGTTATTAAATTTTAAGTGAGTTTCATATGTGTTGAAACTCATATTTAATTCAATGACTGCATTAAATTAAATCTCTAATTAAGTATTTTATAACATTACTATTGTTCTAAATAACACTTATTAATGTATGGAAGAGGATAAAAAGAAAAGTATAACAAACGAAAAGGAAAAATGAAAATAAATCGTTGATTTGTATACAAATACCGATTTAAATTCCTATTCTAGGTTTGTTGATTCACAAATAATATCAATCCTAAAGGTTTCAATAACTCTATTGATTCCTGAGAATACTAAAATAATTGAAAAGAAAAGAGACAATTCTCTTAATTGTATTCGACGATAAAAAATTATTTTGTCCTATGATTTACCAGACTTTAAATAGTAATAAAAATCTAAAACAACTAAGAAATTAAAATCCTAAATAAATTAAAAATTAAAATAAAATAAAATTTTACTTAAACTAGTAAATAATAAAATATAGTTTCCTAATAAAAATAAGAAATACAAAAAAAAATCTCATATTTTTTCTTAATTGAATGACATTGACCGCATTCAAATAAAATATTAATATTTTTGTCATTTATTCTGCATCATTTATCCACCCAAATTTGTATCCTAATATCTAATTTTTCGTAAAATAGTAGGTGCAAACTAGGGGTGCAACTTGACACAGGCCAACCCAAATTCAACCTGAGTTTAACCCTAAAAAAAAAGGCTTGAGTTAGAATTTTTAATATTTGGGTTGGGTCTGAACAAAAAAACTCCAATCTGAATTGAATTTTGGCAAATCTTAGGTGGAGGTCTCGGGTTGTAGGGTTCAACCCAAATATACATAAAATATATAAATATATTTAATTAGGATTAATATTTATCTTCATTATTTAGAGTCAAAATTTTCACTTTACTTCAAGTTTTCATCCTTGCATTTCCATCATTCTCAAATCATTTTCTCATTCGTCACTCTTTCCTCTCTCAGCCTCCCTCTATCAATCGTCACTTGTTTGAGTCGTCTTAGACTCTTAGTCTTCCTTTCTCACTCGTCATTCATTCTTCTCTCATTCTCTCTCTCTTTCATCTGTATCTCGCTCTTTATCTCAGATTACTTGAAAAAATTAGGTTTACACTTGAAAAAATAAATTTTACACTTAAAAAAATTAATCCGAATTAAATAATCCAAGTCAAATTGATTTTAACTTGAAATTAGCCCGAATTAAGTAATCCAAATTTAACCCGAACTCGCCCGAATTAAACCTGATCAGTACTCGGGTTGAGATAGAGTTAGGATTAGAATTAGAGTTAAAGATTATATATTTAGGGTTAAATTATGATTGATCTCTCAATTCACCTAAATTACACCACGAGTGTAAACTGTTGTATTCGTAAATTAAACCACTAAATTTTCACCATAAAGTCGACATGCACCTAAATATATGCAATCTCTTGGAAAAATGTTTGGATTGTAATCCTAAAACTGTTTTTTTTTTTTTCAAATACAAAAAATCAAGTTAAAACGTGTTTGGACAAAGTGTTTTTCGGAACAATTTTGGAAAAAATAAGGTAGACTCTGTTTTAGTTTTTTCCAAAAAATAAGGAACATATATAAAAGGTGTTTTGAAGAAAAAAAACGTGGAGAATAGCAAAAACACGTGCATCATTTATTGTGCGCTTAAGTGAGAGTAAAAAATGCCCCCTCTTTTTTTATTATTCTCTCTCCCCGTCATCTTGGCCTGAACTCTCTTCTCTCTCCCCGATATTAAGCCCTTGTCTCCTTGGACTTCAACTTCAGCCATCATCTTCACTTCAACCCCGACGAGTGAGAGCTCTCTCCGGCGAAATATCCTCGGTTGAGAAGGTGTCCTTTCCACCTGAAGCAGACGCCCAATCTCTGGATCTCCTCTAGTGAGGTGCGGATCTGATCTTTCTTTTGTTATTTGTTGCAGATCTGGTAAAAAATACTGTTAGATCCAAATATTTAATTGTTTAACCTACTCAACTCAAACTAAAAAAAAAAATTCCAAAAAATTTCTGCGTCCTGTCACGCGCTATGTGCACGAGTGGCATAGAATCTCTCCAGGTGAAACAAGGACAAACTCCGGTTCTAGATTTGATGGAGTTAGGGCTCGCGTGTAAAGTTCAAACAACTTTGGCATCTCTCTCTCTCTCTCTCTCTCTCTCTCTCTCTCTCTCTCTCTTTCTGTCCCTCGCCATCGTCGGTTAAGGGACCCCTCTCTCCTCTGTCTTCCATGTTGGTAAGAGACTTCTTCGTGTCTCTGTCGCTCGCTATATATGGGTGTGGATGGAATAAATTCTTATACTGATTCAAGATCATATGTTTCACTGTTCAATTGTTGGTTTCTATTCCTTGAATTTCTAATTTTGTATTGAATTGTTACTAGCTATATGTCAAATTTTCAAACTTTTGATGCCCTTTTCAATTATGCTCTACCCTTTTTTCTATCGAATTGTTTCATGAAATATTTGAACTTTGAAGGAACAGTAGATAAACTCGTATTTTTGTGCCATAAATTAGTCAGCTCAATTCATGTACTTTTCAAGTTCAAAGTATTTGGTTTTTTTGTTTCATCCAACTTAATAAGAAATTGTGCTTAAAATTGCTTTTATTTATCATCAGTGAAGGTAGATGATCTGCTTTTTTGTTTTTAACAAGAAAGGCCATTACTCAGTTTGGTCCCAGAAAATATTGGATTGACTGCTTCAATAGAGTTAGTTGTAAATTGTCCTCACTTTTATCTTGAGTAGAGGTGGCCGACCCTCTCTGTCTTTCAACAGAAAGGTTATTAGTCAGTTTTGTCTCTTTTATTTCTTGTTTTGAACTCGAAAAAAAGTTTCGAGGGGGCAATTGGGGGAACCCCTTCTTGGGTGGGACAAGGGAAACCACTGGTGGGAGTAAATATTGGGGGTAACGGTTACACCACGTCAGTCGGTCAGCGTGGTGTAACCGCTCAATAATAAACAAACAAACGGGTAAGTGAACCCCACTTTTTGAATATGTGGTGGTTGCTATCTTACATGGAGAGGTAATTATTTGGAGGAATGGGGTCCATTTTGCCTAATTGTTGAGTTATCATTAGGTGACTATATCACGTGAAAATGCTTATTGGGTATAACCGTTACACCAAATATTTACTTCATCAATGGGGCCTACATGGCAGGAACCCCACAAGCGCTTCTAAAGGCCATCTCGAACTATAGCCTTACCCCTACACCACATTACCACAGAATTGTCAGTGGGAGCAGTATGAGCCCCTATGAATCGAATCCTTCTGGCTAACCTCATGAGTGTTAGGGAAGACACTAAACGGGATACTCCAAACCATTGGACCACCAACCCGATGGTAGTATGGTCTCTATTAATTGAGGGTGTTGGAATTGGTAGCATTGTTCTAGTTCTTTTGTTTGGCCGTTGACTCGGAAGGCTCGAAGACACATTGTGGAATTGTATCGGATGATACACTTGAAATGTTAGATTGAAGGAAAGAGATTCAGACCATATAGTGTTGCTATGGAACAATATTGGCCGCTGACAATGACTCGGATAACTTAGAGTTGACTTGTAGCTATTTTAGACAGTAGGAGACGTGCGAGACTCATAGTTTATGCAAATCGTAAAACAATCTTTGAACTAAAGGTGCCTATTTGAATATGAGTGGGCTAATACTTTTGAACCATGAGAAGTAGATTATTTTTGTTCTTCTTTTTCTTTTTTTTTTTTTTTTGACTTGTTTGTTCCTGGTGGATAGTTACACTTCTTTGGTTTCTCCAAGCTTGTAAAACATAAAACAAATAAGTTATCCAAAAATGCTTATTATTCAGTTTGGTCCATGTTAATTGAGCGCCGACCGATAGAAATAGACTGACTACTGGAGATATTTGTGTTATTTCGTTTGCACTGGTTTGTACACGAATGTGTGAGTTATACCAAGTACTTAGTAAATTATAGACCACTTCAAATCTTCATTGGTTGGGATTGATAGACTAGTTTTCTTCTTTTTTTGTTTTGTTTTGACTACTTTGTTGTGGTAGATAGGTTCACTTCTTTTTTGGCTTCTTTAGATTTGTAAAACATAAAATGAATAGATTATCTCCATAGATTCAATGGATTTCTTCTATCTTAAGGTAATCCACATCATTACTAGTGTGGGCATGCTTTGATTGAATGTGGAAACAAATTGATGAATATTTTTCCTTCTACCACTAACTTGAGATGAATTGTAATAAGTGATCAAGAACATAAAACTCAAATGAAGCACATCTTCCTGTTTACAACTTTCTTATCTCCAGTCTGCAAGATTGAAATGCGGGTCTTCTTTGATTATTACATTCCACATTTCAGATTCAAAATCCTAATTTTTGTTTAACTGTAGAGACATATAACTAACAGATGAAAAACATGATGGGTTAAAAAGGCCTCAACACGATTGCTAATAAGAGGAAGGAAGAATGGGTGATGCTTCAACTTTCTCAGTGAGGTTCCCTAAGAGTTCTGTAGTCTGATTTCTGCTTGTCAAAGCACTTATCGTTTAGGTTGAATTGTTTCTATTGCTTTTTGAAGCACTTCTAAGGTTAGAAAAAGTTGACAGCACCTGAAACTCCATTGGTTCTTGGTGTTGCTTCAACTGTTTTACTGATTCACCCAGTTAAGTCATATGCCTTCTTTCATCAACCGTGTGGGATACCATCATATTACCATGAATCAATGGATCTTTCAGGCTTGTAAATGTAGAAAAATTGGAGTTCTGTAGGTATTCAATTTATTGTCTACTTTATTTTTTTTTATCATTTTTTTGATGTGTGATCGTCATTGTTGAATATACTTCATTGGTTTGGCCATGTATTTCCAGGTGCGCCAGTTTCTTTTGGAGCTTTTTCCTCAAGATCGCTGATAATTTAAAACTTTGGCAGCCCCTATGAGTGGGTCCTGTCTTCTTATGCGACTTTATGACTAGGTTATGAAGGGTTTTCTTGAGCGGACTGTTAGTTCAAAGTATTATTCTAACAGCTCTGCTTGTTCCCCTAATAGAATTCCTGGTTCTATCTGCTCAGAGCCAGGATCAAACGACAGTAAGCTCCCCAAGTCTTCCTTGTGGTCGAGCTTCACTTTGCCAGCTTTCTCAATCTTTGAAACATTAAGTGAGCCAAAAGGCTGTGGAAAGAAAGCATCGAGCTCTAGGAGCAATGGATGGACTGCAGCTTTCAAGAGAGTAATGAATGGTGGTGGCTCAATGAGGAAAATTCAAGAGCGTGTACTGGGGCTGAACAGGACTGGACATTCTGTCTCAGCTGGTGACATATGGCTTCTAGGTGTGTGCTACAAGATTTCTCTGGAAGATTCATCTGGAGATCCGGCTCAGAGTGAAGGCTATGCTGCATTTGTTGAAGATTTCTCATCTAGAATTCTGATAACATATCGTAAAGGTTTGTCTAGTGAATTGCTGCCCTTTTTCTGGATGGGTTGTTAGGTTTAGCAAATGTTAGCGAACCATGATGTTGCTGATAAATGGTCGTTATGCATTTTATTAACAGGCTTTGCTAATATAGGAGATTCAAAGTATAGCAGTGATGTATACTGGGGCTGCATGCTTCGAAGTAGTCAAATGCTTGTTGCTCAGGTATAATTTTTTCCCCTCCGCTTTTGCTTTCACTCTTGTGAAGTTTTGTTTCTGATGAGGATTGAGAGCGCTCACCATTGCTTTTGGGTTAAGAAGAACATTTTGTTTTGTATGTGAGTAAGTTCTTAGTCAATGAAATGAATTATTCATACAGGCTTTACTTTTTCAACGATTGGGGAGATCATGGAGAAAATCTTTGCACAAGGTAATATGCATGGACAGAATGTGTGTGTGTGTGTTTTTTTTTGTTTTCATTGTTTTAATCAATGAATATTGAAGATAAAAAATGATGGGTAAATGTATGAAGTTTTATAGCCAACTGGATATGCTAATGTTGCCATATTTCTAATTATGCAGCCAGTTCATCAACATTACATTGACATATTGCACCTTTTTGGTGATTGTGAGGAGTCAGCTTTCTCCATCCACAATCTTCTTGAAGCTGGAAAGGCTTATGACCTTGCTCCGGGATCATGGGTAGGCCCATATGCCATGTGTCGCACATGGGAAACTCTAGCCCGCTGTAGGACAGAGGAAACTGAACTTGATGACCAGTCCTTTCCATTGGCTATATATGTTGTTTCTGGTGACGAGGATGGGGAAAGAGGTGGAGCTCCTGTTCTATGCATCGAAGATATACTCAGCCATTGTTTTGAGTTCTCAGGAGGCCAAGTTGATGGGTCACCTATTCTTTTGTTGGTTCCTTTGGTCCTAGGACTGGACAAAGTCAATACGAGGTATGTTCTGTTTGTCATGCTCATCTATATGATAGCAATACAATTGTATTTTTTATGGGAATTATACTTTCTCCTTGAATAGCCTATTGGATGCTCGGAACCTAGTATGAATCTTTTACTGTGCTTGTCTTGTAGTGAGGTATGGTGAAGAAAATGATCGAGGATAGGTCACATAAAAGGGGGAGGGGGGAATTACTGTCATGCCATGTCGAAGAAATTAGGGGGTGAGGCTGTAAGAACATAGTATGCTATTACTATGTCAAGTGATGGTATTCAAACCATCGATTCTCTACTCCAAGGCAGGAAATAGAACAACCATTTATTCTCACTGAAGATGGGAAACATAGTAGCTTGGTTCACTGTTTACTTAAATGTCTGATAGCATAGTCTAGCCACTGAACATACCGAATGTTTTACTAGTGCAGTTCGTTGCAACAAGTACTTGACTGTGTAATTAAAAGTTTATGCAACATAGATAGCAAGCTTGGTGAAGTAGAACGGAAAGTAGAAGAACAAACAGAAGAAGTAGAGATCTACCTCATCCTCTCGAGGATTAGGTCAAGAAACACACAAATACTCAATCAATTTCCCAATAAACTCCACACTAATGAAAAAGGGGGTATATCGTTATTTATAATCTAGTCTCCTGTGAAAACCTCAATTAGTTTCCAATAAAACTCTAATTAGAACAATTATAGAAACACTCCTAATCAAAATATATTCAAAAAAACTCCTAATCAAATAAAAATTTTCTATTGTAATAAGTAAAACCCAATAAATTCCAAATTACAAAAATAAGCATGATAACATGTAATTAAAAGTATTACTTATGGTGCCTTT
The DNA here is from genome assembly GCA_963454935.2 of Ilex paraguariensis. Classification (NCBI taxonomy): domain Eukaryota; kingdom Viridiplantae; phylum Streptophyta; class Magnoliopsida; order Aquifoliales; family Aquifoliaceae; genus Ilex; species Ilex paraguariensis. Next base: position 17,127 of record CAUOFW020000910.1, read on the forward strand.
GATGGGGATGATGGAAAGAAGAGGGATGCAAAACTAGGTGGAATAGACTTCCATCCACGGTGGAAAGAAAGAACATTTCCCTCCTTTTTGTTTGGCATGAGGGATGGAAAAGTAGGAGAATAGATTTTTATTGTTTTTTTAAGTGTGAGGAAAAAATGAGGGAAATATTGTAAATGTGAATATCAAAAAGCCCTTGCTTACAAAAAATTTGTACTTCAACTTGAGTCATTTGGTCTAAATTTTTGTAAAAAGAAAAGTCATATATATTGTAATGTTCATACATGTAGGTATATGACAGAAAATAAAGAAAGTTGCAAAAAAAAATATAATGAAGTTATGCGGACTGCACCCTTATCTTTGTGTTTTTGGTTGATTGCTTATCATGTTATAACAAAGCGAGGAGGAGTGGAAAAAAAAATAAAATTGGAGGCATGAGAAGATCATGCACTATGAAGTATGAACACTGACATATTTGCATTTTGAAGGTAAAAAAGTAAACTACTTGTGCCTCACTCTAACCTTTTCATTTTTTCCTCTTATTTCCGCCTAAATTAGGAGGATTGCAAATGGTGCGCTAAGTGGATTACTTTACAACTCCCTTTTTTTCCCTCTCATTTTGCGTTTCAAAAGAAGCACGCATACTCTTAAGAAGGTGATTTGTTTGTGTTGGACACATGTTTGATACTCTTGTAGTCATGTATGTAGTTGAAAGATAAAATCTTACTTTGGATACGCATGCAACACTCCGGTGATGATGTATCGTCGGACACTTCTTTAATACCTATCTATGATTGAAAAATAAATTTGTGGCAAAATGTAATTAACAAAATTTGAAATTTGATAAATGACTGACGATAGTATAGACGAATATATAATTATGAAGCCTAATCAGGTGAAAATTTTATTTAAGATTTACTATTAAAAGCAAAATATTGACTTACAACTATGAAGCTATAAAATATCATACCTGGGTATTACTAATAGCAAAAAAGTGGAAGTGACAGACATAAAAAAAGTTTTACCAAAGAAAATAGTTTGGGAAGATGAGAATAATCACTATATTTATATATTTTTGCAACACTTAATCTATAACAAATTGATGATTATTAATTGTTATGATCCATTAAGCTAAACAAAAATATTGGTTTTTTTTATGTTTTGTAGTCTGAGAATTATAATATTATCGAGAGATTATATAAAATAAGGTAAACTTCGTCCACACTACCTGAAGTTATTCATATATTCAATGACACCTCTTGCATCTTTTTGAAATTTCACTAACACCCCTCATCAGAAGTTGTCTACTAACGGTGTTAATAGAGGCGGCCATTTTACATAAATACCCTTACACATGGGCTGGCTAGCTTAGTCCCCCTGAATTTAATTTTTTCCCCAAAAATTACCTACATAAAAGTACACAAATTTTTATTATATTTGAATTTGCCCACCCTATATTATTTTTCTATCATTTTAATTGGTATAAATATCTAATGACTATAAGCTTTCAGACATGCTTCAAACACGAAACGGACATATTCAAATAAATTTTGGACATATCGAGCTTTTTTTATAATTTTGCAGCAAAAATTGTAAAGTTATTTTAATATTTAATAAAATTTAGGATCATTATGAAATAAATTATACGGTTATTTTATAGGTCTATAATGGAATTAAGAGTCACAACTTAAAATTACAAAATTATTTGTATTTAAAAAAAATCAAATTTAATTATGTTTAGTTGACAAGATTATTCTAATTAGATCAAAATGAGCGATCGAGAGAGAAGGAAGAAAAAATTATCAGTGAGGGTGTGACTTTCTCTAGCAACTATTATATTCTCTAGGGAGATGCGATTGACCTTTATTTGAAGCTCAGATAATCGACAACAATACTACAATGCTATGTTATTCTCTTGGTCAAGCGTAGAAAGGAACAATCAACAATGGTCTTCTACAACTAGTCACAGAGTTGTGATTGGTGGGTGGAGTTGTTATAAGTTTTGTGAAGTAAAGGGCATCTTCGGCATTTTGAAGAAATAGTAATAATTTTCACTTTTAAGAGTTGTCAGACCCGACTGTTGACAGAAGGGGGTGTAAGTGATTCAATAGTAGAATCTAGAAGGGGGTACAGTGAAATTTCAAAAAAATACAGTGGATGTCATTGAATATATGGATAACTATGGGGGGTGTGAAAGAAGTTTACCCTATAAAATATAAACTCAATGATTTGTGATGTACCCCTCCTACATGCTTGTGTTCTATTTTTCAAGAAATTCCATGTCCATATCATTTTGTATCCGTGTCCCATGCTTCTTAGTTCCTTTCTAACCAAGCAAAGGAACACTTTCTTTTCCCTCTTTTCCATTTTCCATTTTCCATCCACCCATTTTTCTCCCATACCAAACAGTCTATAAAATAAGTTGTGAAAATTCTGTTCTTTAACTCCAAGCTTCGTTTTGATCCCCATGACTTGGTGTTGTTTAGGAGCCTTTTGAAAAGAGCCCCCTTTTATACTATATTTCTCATACCTTATAGGGTTGCATGGAGCTTTTAAAAGATTGCCTCTGGAGCGACTTTTGTAGGGTATTCAGGCTCTCCATTGCAGTTTTCCAAATGCAGTGGGAATGCAGCTAGGAATTCATCATTATATCAACGCAAACTACTTCCCTGGTATGAAATGGTTTTGGAGTGGGATAACATTTGATTTGCTTATTTTTCATGGAAGGGAATGGACAACTGCATGCGGCATATTGAAAATCAAATTTTGTAGGTTTTGTGGATTTTATGACCCCAAATAGATGGGATGAGTCCTTGTTGAGTTGAGTCAGTAGAAGACATTCTTGGTGACCAAAGAAGTTGAACAACCTATGTAGGACGAGCAAGATTACGAAAACTTGGCGAGGAATGTGATCCATGAACTATAATGCATCTCTTTGTTGAAGAATATGATCACTCCAGTGTTGTCATTCATAATAGGTATTGAAGAAAACTATTTACCGGAAAATTGCCTTTTGATGACCATAATTGCTTATAAAGTTGAAGAGTATGTGCGCCTTAGCAGTATTTTTCCTTTTGAATCAGCAATATTTCTATCATGAGTATTAGACTTTCTGCTGTTGATCATTTCAATGTGGCATAAACTTTTGTGGGAGGTGGATTTGGTGTGGACCACACTGTACAATTGTGTTTCTCTTTTTGTGTTGCATTTTGATGGATTTGGGGGAGTGGTAAAAAAAGCTTCTAGATTCTAGAGATATGCTATTTCGGCCATTTTTTGGGTCGTGTGGATGGAGAGAAACTGTAGAATCTTTGAAAGAAATGAGGAGAGGGAGTTGTTACGGGATAGAGTGAAGTTTTTAGTATCTCTTTGGGTTGCAGTATTTGGTGAGTTTGTGACACTCCTTTATGAGTTCTTCAACACAAATGGAAAGCCATTTGCAGTTGATAGTTTCTTTTGTTTATATTAATTTTTCCTTTGCTCCATTGGGTCAAGTTCTTGTCCACCATTTACGCACATTTGCATCTTTCTATGAAATGAAAATTCTAGTTCCTATCCAAAAAAAGGATAAACTGGTTATCTTTGAAGAGAATTCTGCTTTGGAGGAGTTAGGGGTCAATTTTACCTTCGTTACATTGTTTTACTTTTGGTTAGTAACCTTTTAATTTAACCTGCTTTTGTATATGTTCCCTGTATTTGACCATTTGTGAAAGGCGGTGTCTTTATATTCCTAACTGCATGTCTCTTGTCTGTTCTACTTCTAAGATAATTCATTCATTAGACTCAAACTCAATCAAATAGTTGACTGAACAGATGAAGGAACAAACCAATACACCCAAAAAAGGGTAAGGTCAGGTTTGAGGTTTACCAGGAAAAAAAGATAATGTTTGCATTTACCCTTGGCTCATGTTTGAGCTTTGGCAATGCAGGTAGTCTTGGTGCAGTGTAAACCCAACCCAACGCTCTTGTCTGACCATGTTGCTTATTGCAGCAAGGCTCTTTTTTTTTTTTTAATATATATATAAGTACTGATAGGTTGATGAGAATATTTATTGCCCTGGATGATTGGTTTATGAATATTTGGGAACTACTGAATATGTTAAGTCATGGAAACCGTGGACTTCTTGCATGCCTTTTATAATATTCATTTGGGTAATTGTTATTTGTTCATGTGACTTTTTGAGGATTATGAGAATCCTAGAAACATCTGGTCATCATCTTTAATGACTCAACTTAAAATTTTATTTTAGCGAGTCCAATAAGTTTAGGAGTTTATCAGAATATTTTTCATAACTGAATTTGACAGAGAAGGAAGGTCTCTAATCATAAACGATAAACATAGGAGAGGTACAGAAACGGCAGGGATGTTTCTGTAATTATTGAATGCCTTGCGAATATGGGAATATATATTGTTCATTTTTCGGTTGTTCTTAACAGCAATGACCATTCATTTAAGTCTTCGGATAGCACCACTGCTCTTCAACATAGGTTGAAATTCTCAGGTTGAGTATCTTGTTTATTGCTATGGCTATCATAGTTATTAGTATCGTACGATACGCGATACGTATCGTACAATGTCACGATACACCTGAAAAACAATATGTATCGTGTCTCTGTATCGTTTTTGTACCATATCGTACGATACACGATACGATACGTCAAATACATACGATACGCGACGATTCTTTTTTTTTTTTTTTTGATTTTTTGGGGCTGAAATGACATTGTTTTACTCTAAGACTTATTTTTAAATCACTAGTCAGTGAAACAATGTTTTAGTGGTTGTGGTTTAAAAAAATAAAATAAAGTATGTTGTTAATGTTATTCAATTGAGTTCAAAATTCCTGATTAATATTAAAGTTGTTCAAACAGTTGATGTTAGAAATTTGAATTAGAGGTCTTTGCATTTTGATATTACTGAACTATGTTGAGAACTTGAATAGTTTGTGGAATATTAATAAAATGCTATATATATATTATTAATAATTATTTCAAAATTAAATTGCGCGTATCTTACGATACACTATTTTTGAAAAACGATACGCCTTCCGATACGCAATTTAACAACACTTATGGCTGTAAACACTTTCATGTTTCTATCCATAAAACATCCCATTTTTCTTTGCTCTTCTGGAACCAGTATAGAAATGGGTGTTTTTTCTACGTTGTTTACCATGATTACCGCACGGGGGGGGGGGGGGGGGTTGTTTCGGGGAAGACCTATGTGGGGTTTGTAAATGTGTCGTGATTCAATGCCATATTTGTTGAATCAAGTTGTTCTCTCATTAATGTATGAGTGAAAGAACTGGAATATAGAAGTTGTAGTGACGTAAGTGCCTTATTTCATATGGATTTAATGTTGCATCCTTTCAGGTATTTGCCACAGTTGAAGGCGACCTTCACTTTTCCTCAAAGCCTTGGCATCTTGGGCGGTAGACCTGGTGCTTCAACGTACCTTGTTGGTGTGCAAGATGAAAATGCATTTTACCTTGATCCACATGAAGTTCAGCAGGTACACTGTTTCCCTAGTCCTATCTCCCTAGATTGTTACGGCTTATAACCACCAACAGTTTTTTTTTTTTCATTTTCTTTGGATAGGTCAAAGGAATAGTTTTTGGACATTAGAGCATCTCCAATAGTATTCTTTATTTTAGAGATTATTTTTTTTGAAATAGAGAGTGAAATATTTTTGACAACTCCAATGGGCTCTCTATTATAGAAGAACATTAGTCTTATAGTCAATAACATTTAATGAAGAATGTGTGTCACCTTGTCATTCATTAAAAATAGAATAGAGTGAATTGGACTTCCCAAATGTAGAGAGCCATAAAAGGCTCTCTATTTTAGCTAGTCTACGTAAAGAGCTTATTGAAGCTTGATTTTTGGTGGTTGACTCTCTAAAAATAGAGAGTTGAGTGGGAATAGAGAGCCTGTTGGAGATGCTGTTACCATCATAGTCCCATGTGTTATGTTACCATCCATTCTAATAAAATATTGTCATGGTTTGGTTTGAACATTCATACTCCTGCAATGGAAAGCTTAACTTGAATATTGACGAGTGTTTGTTCAGGTCATAACGGATATATTGTGTTTGCACTTGTTCGGGAGACTCTTCAATGATAAGATACTTGCTCTACCTTAAGTGGCACTGAGGAAGCAAATCATTCATTCCATACTCATTTTGTTTCTCCTAAGATCATTTAGTGACCTGCAAATTAAACTCGAGACTTTGGTGATTTTCATGTAGTGAGTACGTACGCGTTACACAGTTTTTTTCTGTTAGGTTTCTGGATGGATTGCCTGCCTGCCTCAGAAGTTAACCACAAGCTAACAATGTGAACCTCTAGATTTTAAGAGTATGCTTTTGAAAAATTGGACATTCTAACTGGAGTATAAGTGCATTAAATGCTTGTGTCCTATATTATAAGAAAAATAAAATGTTTCTGTCCTAAAAAGTTGCAACTCTTAGAAAATTACTAAAAATCTGTGCTTGCACCATTCTCTTTTTCCTAACTTATTGAACAGGCAATGAAAGTCAAGCTCCAAACCCTGGCTTTCTATGTTTCCACTTTTTGTGCTATTCGTACTTTTTCTTTTTCCTAACATATTTTCCAACTATATGATTTGTTTCTTTGTTTTTGAAGTACATTTACCTTTCTTCAGTGCTAGTTCACCGAGGACAAAAATTGATTTCTTTATGATTTTTTGAGCTTCATAACAACCCTACCTCTTCAACTGAAAATTTTCCTAAATGTGTTGGGTGATAACTTAAATGTTTCTTCTTTTTCTTCTTCTTATTCTTCTTATTTGCTTTCTTTAGTGTTTGTTTTTCGTTCGTGTCAGTTGTAACAATCTCTTTTTTACTGCTGGCAACATCATCAGGTAGTTGATGTTGGAAAGGATAATCTAGAGGCTGATACTTCCTCTTATCACTGCAAGTATGTTCCTGGTTGAGACAGATTATCTAATTAGATTTACCACCAGCCTGTTTACATTTCTCTTTGTCTTATGTTTTTTGGTTGTGATTCTAGTGTTGTACGACACATCCCTCTTGATTCAATCGATCCATCCTTGGCTATTGGATTTTATTGCCGAGACAAAAGTATGAAGGCTTCTCTTGTTTGATATTTACTGATTTATATATAGTATAACAAAATATGAGATTCTTTTTCACCACTATATCTCTGTTTTGGTTTTCAGATGATTTTGATGATTTTTGTTCTCGAGCCTCCGAGTTAGCTGATCAATCAAATGGTGCTCCATTATTTACGGTTACTAAGGCACGCAATTCACCAATGGCAGATATGTTGGGCGGTGGAAGTCGGGTTCAGGAGGATGATTCCTTTGATGTGGCACCCACCGGAGATGCAGAGGGCTGTACACCAGAAGATGATTGGCAACTTCTTTAACTCAGAAATATTTTATTGGTTTGGATGCCAGGGTTTGGGGTTGCTCACTTAATACATTATGCAATTGGTCTATTTATTCGTGTCCCAACGCCGCAACGCCTCTCACCTAGTGCAACAACAATTTCACCGAGCAGGTGCATGCTCAATTCTCTATTATATTCAGGAGTAATTCATATTGTAGGCTTCGTTTTTCGTGTTTTTTTTTTTCCCATTTCCCATTTGGAATTGTCCATGATGAAATACGGATGATGCTGTGATGTGATATAATCTAGCCATTAAATTGTTGTGTCAATAAATTATGGCAGTTGTATTATATTGATTTCACAGCTTTATATCATGTGTCGAATCTTTAGTTTATTCGATGCTTATCAAATTTTCTATACCTAATCAAAAATCTACTCTGGGACGGTCTAGGTATTGAGCCTTTCAGGTAGCTCTGCACAACATTTGTGGAGAAAGAAACAACATTCCGAGCAGCTGTAAAATAGATTTGAAATATGTTGCACAGATGTTTCACATATCATTCTTGATTTCGGTATTTTGTACTCTAGATATTTTCAATACCACCAATTTTCTGGACAAAATGGCTTTTGACATAATCGAGTTCTGTGTTGGAAGCTGTGCATTAGATACTCTCTAGCACCATAGCTTGGTTCAACTCTTAATTTACCATTTCTATGTCAAAATTAATACAAGTGGGACTGATAAATTCATCGACAGGCAATGCCAAAAGTTGAATAATATCAACTTTTTATCAAAGATAAAAGGGAGAACTTTGGCTTTGCTATTGTCAATGGGGGTGTTCACCCTACCATACGGATTGGAAATATAGTCTTCTGTCTTCTTATTCGATACGTTGTGAATTTTTTTTTCTTGGTTTACCCTACCCAATCAGGTGTGGTATTCTTACCCGACTTCCTACCTGATTAATCGGGTAGGAAGTTGGATAAACAATTTTGTAGCTATTAATTTTTGGATCATTTTAATAATTCAATTAAATAATATGTACCAATTTAACAACACTAAATCAATAACACTAAAATCTAAAACAACTACAACAACAATTACAATAAAACATAAAAAAGTATGAACATTAATCTATTATAATTGTTATACAAGTACAATAACAATTATTTTAAGTTTAAACTAGATAAAATATTGTAAAATTATAACTGCTCCAATAAATCACCAGTTTACCACAAATCATGTAATCTACACAAAAAATAAGTTTATGTTATCGCAACTTAAATATCCATAACAATAACAATGTTATAATATAAATTATACCACACAAATACTCTTATAATTACTAAAAAAATATAAAAAAGTTAAATATATTTTTTGTGGGTAAGGTAGAGTAGGAATGCGGAAATTGATAGGTATTCCACATTCCTACCGATTTAATCAGAAAATCAATATCTCTTCCGTATTTTTATCCGATTTTTGTGGCTAATCGTTCAATAGGGTATAATAGGATCAGATAGGATAAAAAATTACGGTCAATCGAAAATTTGAACACCCCTAACTATTGAGCACTTCACATGGGCAAAATAGCTGCACTCAATCCTAATAAACCCAGTATCCAGCGGCATCACTTGGGCATCAGTATTTGCATAAACTAGACTGTTCAAATGGTAGAGAATTGGCAAGAGTTGGTGAATTGTCGTTATCACTACCGTTAAGGGAGTTTGTAACAAAGTACAGCTCTTGTGAATCTAGAATTGGTAGGTGATGCATAGAAGGACACAGTCTTTAATGTGGCCAGAACCCCCATTTTCTTTGGGCAAGGAAGTCAAGATAAAGCTGTTGCACAGGAGATAAAGATTAGAAATTTGATCATATTTGGTTTGTATTTGTAAAGTAGTTTTTCTATTTTTGAAAAATAAGAGAGAAGTTGTTTGGATAGTAGAGCATTATATCTAATTTGTCAAAAATTGAGAACAAAAAGCTAAGAATTTCAAAGAGCACTCGCTAATTGTGAAATAAATTTTTTTTTTAAAAAAAAATTTTGAAAATTCAGGATGCAATATGCTGTGCACTTAAAGACATTATTTAAAAAGAATTTTTTTTCTCTCTCGTTTGTGTCGTTCACTCCGCTTCCAAGCAAGCGTGATTGATTCCTTTAAACCCCTTATCTTGTCCGAAAACTCTGGCCCTTTAAGTGGCACGAGCCGGCTAGAAAAGGTTCAATCAACTACTAACAAGCTCATGAAGAATGTTTTTTTATGTGTTTTGTGTTTTCTTATCAATTGATTTTACATATTTTTTCAAGGTTGACTTTCTCCTTAGACCTTGATTGTTTTGTGAGTAAATCTTGTTGGTTCATGTATTGTATAACACTAGTCGAGAAAGAAAATCGTTGTAACATACCCCACTCCCGTCCTCACTCTCTTGTTCTTTTTCAAAAGATTTTTACCCGAGAGTGATTCAAATATATATTACCAAACAAATTTTTGGATACAAACAAAATTAAAAATTTTTTTTAAAATTTTTTTTCGATAACATCCTTCTAAATACTAATTTTTGAGAACATATCCAAAGACGTTTCACACGCGCTTCTCTATCCCCGCTCTGCCACTCAACTAGATCAACCACCACACGCCTCTGATGAAATCACCCATCTCTTTCCCCTACGCCATAACCAACCCCAACCCCAACCCCCCTCCCTCTCCCTCTCCTTCTCATATCAACCACTTTTTAGTCATTTGTAACCATTAATAATATTATTTAGAGATAATTTGATTAATCACAATCATTAAATTCACAATCATTAAATTAGTTGTGAACCCTAAAAATCAATTCAGTAATTATAAATAATTAGCTTAACAAATTAGGTCTAAATAATATTACTTTTTTGACTATAACTCTGGCAATAAATTGCAGTAATAGATTTTAATTTTTTAGTTTAATATAATTAAAATACTATAAGAAAATAAAATAAGGAAAAAAGACTTCCCAAAATCCCTCTTAATTAATCTGATTTTTATAATATATATGGTATAAAAATATATAGATAAAAGAATTGATTAGAATACAATTCAGGTAACAAAATTATCGACTAATACGAAAGCTAGCTCAAGTGATAATAAGGACAAATTGGTCCTGAGTTCGAATCTTGATAACTATTTGAGGTCAGGTCATGAGGTAATTATCCCTCATGAATACTCTAATCCTAACGTAGATAATTTATCTTTGATCAGGTCAAAGAAAAAATTAGTCAAAATGTGCATAAATTAATCTAATCACTCGTGACAGTCCACGGTGCACGACGGTGGGACATTTTCATATATAAATCCAAGTCCAAGTCCAAGTCCAAGGCGTAATGTAAATTTCCAGCATGCTGTTAGGATTGGGGTTAACCCAACAAGCCAGCGAGATTCCGGGCCTGGGCCTGGCCAGGCTTGGAAAAAATGCAATTAAAGCCCAATGGGCCCATCACTCGACCCCCACTGCACAACGCCCTCAAGCTTTGGACACGTTGTATTATTTTCAGCACTCATGCTGACTTAATTATTTTCTATCATTGGATTGACGATGAACTCCACTATTGGTTAATACTCATTATCAATTCAATAGTTATAATGCATCAATTCAACAAATTAAGTCAAAATATCATTTTTCATTCTCTAATCCCATCACCTAGCCAAAGATCCACTTAAATATAGGGGTTCAACTTGACAAATTGAAGGGTCAATTTGGGTTCAACTCAAGTAATACAAAATTTTCAACTTGGATCTAACCCAAATCCAATTTCAACTTGAATCATTTATACAATAGTTTTGCCCATATTTAAACTTTTGAACTCGAGTATATAATTCAAGTTAAACTTCATCCTAAAATAGGAATCAACAAAAGTTTGAATCTCGGGTTCTACAACTTGAACTAGAATTCTAGTTTAACTCCAATTGAACACAAATTTAATTCTCAGATATACAACTTAGTCTAGATTAAAAAATTTAAATTGGATTCAAGTTGAATCCAAAAATTTGAGAAATCATCCAGAGTTTTGTCTCAATTTCAGGAGAATTGAAATTTTTATGCCCGAACCAAACCCTTATACTAAAAAACTTTACCCAAGTACTTGAATATTGCAATTTAGTTTCAAATTAATCCGTCCAAGTTGCACCCCTAATTGTGATATGCCAATTTGGATGGCAACAATCTATAGGCATGTCATTCGCCTTAGTCGGATATTGATCTCACATTCCTAGTAGACAGGGTTAACAATTATGCTAAAATTACAATAAATAGTATTTCCCTGGGAAAAATGTCATTTTTCATATAACAATAATAAATTAAATCCTCGAATTAGTTTGCCGGAAATATCATTCTTAGTAATTGAAATTCATTCCTAGCTGGCTTTTCATTCCTACCATTCAACCTTGGGCCAGAAGGTAGTGGACCTTGAACTGGAGTTAAACTAGAGATGAGGGACTTTTCTTTTGATATGGTCACCTTACACTCCTCCATAGCCTCAAAATAGGTGTGACCTAATGGCCGCAGCCCGACCACACATACCAATAGTCACCAGATTCATATGAGCTATTGAGGAGTAAGCAATAATTTTCTTAAAATCAATCTATCTTAAAGCGGACAATAGACTACTATGATAACAAGTACACAAGGAAGAAAGAGATACCATGGTTCAGCCAGCTCCAAGCAAATAATTTAAATGAGCCCTTGATTCAGTAATAAACAAAGGGTAAATTGAAAGCTAGTATGAAAATTTAGAGTTATTTGAGCTAAACTATATTAAAAAAACTTATTTGACTTTAAGTATATTTAAAAAAAAAAAGACTAAAAGATCATTTATTACTCTCTTCCCTATTTTCTCTCTATTTATTTATGTCTCATTGATAATTTTTTTTAAATATGTAAAGATTTGATTTAATTTTTTTATTTCTCTCTATCTTATTCTCTCTCTCTCTCGCTCTCCCCTTATTCACTCTATTTCTCTCTCTTTATATCAACATTACAATAACATAATTATACTAATCAGTTATACCAATTAATTACAATTACCTTCTAATACACCAAACACTTACTCATGTGTTCTAATAAATCAAACAGTTATACTAAACAATTATACGAAATTACACCACCAACATAATTTGTTATTCAGTTATTTACATAAATTAAAAAGTTACGCTATTTAGTATCACGACATGGTTACACCAATTATATACACCAAATTGAGTTTATCATTACACAAAAGATTTTACCATATACTAAACTTGATATGTATAATTAGTATAACGATGTCAATACTAAATAATACAACTTTTTAATTTATTTAAATAATTGAATGATAAATTGGATTGATGTCATAATTTTGTGTAATTGTTTAATGTAACTATTTAGTTTATTAGAATGCATTAGTAACTGTTTTGTGTATTATAGGATAACTAATTATTGTCTGTGCCTGAAGGCACAGAGTAATAAAAAATGGTAAACAATAAACATATTTGTATTCATATCCAAAATCAAATCACAAATATAGAGAAGAGATAAAAGAATTTAAACATCAGTTTGTAATAGAAGTGAGAGATGGTGGGTAACAATAGTGGTGGTAAGAGACAGTGATAATTGTGGTGGATGGTAATGACCGTGGTAGCTGTGGTGACAGTGATGGTAGTGGCAACGGTGGCGATGGTAACGGCAATGGTGGCGAGGGCGATGCTAATGGTGGCAGTGGCGACGACGACGACGGCGGGGTGAGGGTGATGGTGGTAGAGGTAGTGGTGTGACAGTTTCAAACACTATTTTTTTTTAAAGTATTTATCAAAAATAATTTTTAGAAATACTTTTAAAAAATCACTCCCAACACACCCTTAAGGTCTATTTTTTCTATTAAATTTAGAGTGTTAATATTAGCCGTTATATTAATTTTAAAATAAAATTTAAAACGATCTCAACTGTCAATAACAAAAATAATTTTGTTTATATTTTGAGATTTGAATTGTAAGCTACTTTATTATATAGATTATAACTGATTGATGTAACTAATTAATAATTATGTTATTATAACGATGATATAAATAGAGAGAAATTGTTAGGGAAAATAGGGAGAGAGAGAGAGAGAATAGGAAAGAGATAAAAAAATAAATCAAGTATTTACATATTTCAAAAGAAAATAAATTATCAATGATAGATATACATAGATAAAATAGAGGAGGGATGGGAAAAGTAATGAGGAGAAAGAGATGGAGAGAAAATAAGGGAGAGATAGTGAGAGTTTAATAAAAATCTTTACAAATTTAATTAGATATATAACTATCAATCAAAAATGCATAATTTAAGGAAGGGTATTTAAATAAAAAAAATTGATTTTATTTGAATTTTGTACTTAAACACAATATGTTTTATTAAAATTGAACTTAATAGAATAAACAATTTATACATACACTTTTCCTCGAATAAGTTTAAAAAATTATACCCACAACCAAAAAACCCCTAAACACTATCTCAAAAACAATCGCCCGCTTAGCGATCAAAATTGTCCACCTAATACACAAACCTTCCATTTTAGAGAGATCAAGTTTGGAGACTTGGCCATAAAAAACACAAGCCATATATATATGCAAAAGCAATCTATTATCCCAGTTGGATGATTAAACTCATGCAATAAAATTAAATCTATTTTGCAAGTCCACGAGTGGCCAAAGGAAAAAAGCAAAAATGTAAAGGATGCCTGTAACCTAGATTTACTGTTCATCATATTGAATTAGATTTTGCAACATGAACATACCTTTTGGGAAAAACTGGTTCAATCTAGTTCTCATCTAATTTTGTAATTGGTTCACGGGAAAATCAACAAGTTGGCTGCAACTACTGGGTTTGCACCTTCTTCTCTGAGCAAATGCCATGTGAATGAACAACTGGTTCTCGATGCAGGAATGAATTAGACGAAGAGCTCCATTCTAATCATTCATTTTATGAAACATCTATGGAGTGCTTAAATACAAAATTGCAATTTAAAGCAAAAGAGAAGGAAGCGACAATAAATTACCATCACCAAAATCCACTATCAAGAGAAAATTAAAAAGCTAATTTCTTCTTATTCCTGTGAGGCAGAAGCAGCTTCTTTCAAACACGACCTCATGATATCCCCAAGCTTAGAGCAAGCATCAAGGCATAGCTCCATTGCCTGTTCAGAGAAGGTGTATTAGCAATGTAAGCCCCATCAAATTCCTGTCTTTCCCATTTATTTACCAAGCCATTTTTTCAGCCCTAAATTAATCTAGAACTGATAAATCCACATGCTTACAACTAAATATATGACAAGAACTCATGCAATGAATCAGCAAGCATATGCATATTTTCACAAGCAAATCCCTGCAAACTACAGGTGGGAACATGCAAAGCAAGTGTAACAAAGGCTCAATTCAAAGAACAGTGCATCTAATATGCTGCTTATCATGTTCAATTCAACGGGGAACAGAAATCCAAGGCGAAAGTAAGCATTGGACAAAAGGACCATACCTCATGAATCTTTGGGGTTGACCATTCTCCGGTGACAGTCAGCTGAGTGACCTCATTACGAGAAGGCATACAAGTAATCATCATGCTTCCATCCTGGTAGCTTTCTTCTTCCGTAATAGGATCAATCACAAGGTTCTTCCCCAGACAAGACTAGACACTAAATATTGTTAGATGTGGAAGGGGAATATTCAATATGATCATAGACCATGCCAGATGTGATTAAAAACGAAAATGAATATTTGCGAAAAGAAATTCATGAATTCACTGAGGAACCAGGTGCATTTTGACATCTAATAAGAAATCCATAGCAGACCCCGTGGCTCTTTAGGATACCTAATTCATTAAACTGCAGATAAAGTGACTATTTGGTTAAGGGAGATACCTCTCCAGAAAGGAATAGATGCCAATGTGGCACTAGTTATTAAAAATCCCGTAAAATCACCCAAATATTCCAGGGTCATACATATGCAATGAATTTTTTCTTTTTGTTTGTTTTTCTTTTTGATATCTGAGAGGGGGTGAGGGGCAGCTATATTTCACACAAAGGAAAAAAACGTATCTACTTGGGAATTACTACTAAAAGCAATTTTCTCCAACATTCAAATGCACGTGTATATGCAAAGTCATGACCAAAATGAAGGACAAGATAAGGAATGCTGGTCATGTCTATTATTGTATAATCATGCATTCAGCAGTACCCAAGTAAAACAGCGAAGGTTCTTAGATAGTCAAGAGAGACACAAGAACTTGAGTGGAAGTTGTGAAGCGGGGAGTGGGGGCGGATGGCAATGCATCTAAATTTCCCCTACTTTTTGATTAATGAGATGCAAGTAAAACACTGATTTTTCTTTAATATCACCTCCTAGGACATTTACTCTATTCCAGAAGCAGGATGGCAGATAACATACATAACCATGATTGCACTAATATCTGAACAACAGGATTAGGATCCCAAGTAATAAAACCATTCATCGTCGATCAAGTTTCAAGAGAATGTTTGCAGTCTTAATTGGCAAATGTAAAAATATCAATATATGGTCCATCATACCAAAAATTGTTCCCCAACAATTCAAACCTAATTTAAGAATAAAGACCAGACCCGACAAAAATGTGTCCCCTTTCCCCTCCCTGTTCAACGTAGATCTAAACATGCCAGTTCAAAAAAAAAATTCTAAACACGTAAAGAAAAAAACATATACACTGGCAAGTAGACAACACTACAACGATATCTAGCTTGCTGCAAGCTTATTTGAATTTCCAAAAGTTAAATGTAACATGGAAAGAAATGGGTGTCTGTGATGCATACCACGGAAACAGAGGCAACCACATCATACATCATAATCCCTGCATCTGCTAGAGCAAGACTAGCACATGATACGACCACAGGAAGATCACCTACAACCATTGTATATGACTACCGTCAGTATGCTAGGCAATAACACAAGTAATTCCCTACAATCAATAACATCAAGCAGTGATCTTAACCAGTCAATTCAACTGCCAACTTACAGAACACATTTAATAAGTTCAGAACTCAGTTCCATACAGTAGTTTCTGAACTGAGATCTAACAGCTCACTACTTGCATCAGCTCAGCTAGTTGGCACCAGTAATTATGTAAGTTATTAACCAAACAGAGGCAATATGGAAGATGTGAAACTGATGGACATAAGGAAACAATTAAGGATAATCTTAAAGCAAAATACTACTTTTATTGTTCCTTTCTCATCAAAGCCAAACTTCTAAGCATGAAAGATTATTATCCAGTCCACTATTGTATTTGTGTTTGGGTATGATGTTGAACTTACTGCCACCGGATTCCAACACTAACGCAAAGACATCTACGGTTGTCTTGGGGAAACTATCCAGTATAATGGCACCCTCCAAAGCTTTATGTAGCATTGAGGAAAACTCTTTGTTGTCTGATCCCTAATAGATCGAAAAAGTCTGAATCAGATACAGGAATTAGGAAAACAAAAAATGAAAGAAAGAGCATGCTAAAAAAAGGGCAGTAAAATCAGCACTTGCCATATACCTGTCCACGAATTGGGGTGGAAAAAGTTGTATAACTGACATTACAATTCAATCGCCCTATATCGCTGTACATCATTGCTTTCTTACTTTCTCTAGGCCCAAATCTGAATCACAAAAGGCCATTAGGATGATTCAATCATAGTCTACAACCACTTCAAGATTTGACGAAGATATTACAAAAAATTCAAGTTCTGAATTATTGGAATCACACCGACTAAGTTCTGAATTATCGGAATCACACTGGCTAACTTTGGTTAGTGTCGAAAAGACATTAGTTGACTATAGTGGAATTAGGTTTAAATTGATTTAACAGACTTGATTTATGTGATTCATAATAACCTGTTTATTACAAGAGAATTCACAAGGAATTTTCCTTGTGGAATAGTTGTGCTTATCTGGTTGCTGCAAGTATTGCTTCACTCACATTGATTTACTCAAGCAATGAAAAACTAAACCAGATGACATTTATCATTTTGTTCTTTCTAAAGGGCTCACTGTTTACCTCCTAACATCAATTTTAAAGCATTCTAAGCTACCTAAAGTCCACAGCAGTAGAACACCAAACTATAGACATCCTCTGAGAAGAAGTGACAAATTTATAGTGCTGATATGCCACAAAATTTGAGAGAGCACAAGTATAAAATAAAAGGTTCCTCAACTAATTTGATGTCACAATGTTCTATGATAAATAAGAAGAAACATCAGAAATATATGGAATTAAACACCAACATGAAAGTGGTATCAAGTAACAAAATTTACTCACACGGATACAATGACCTTGGTATTTCCAAACTCAGCATAAGCAGATCCTGATGCGGCATTCGCTGCACCAGTCCTTAAAACTGCAAAGTTCCAACCACACAATGTTCTAGGAATTTAATCATAGAATAACTATATACTGCAATTAGATTCAAGCAGAAAAAGAAGCCAAAATAACTTGAATGAACAAAAGGATAATAAACAGGAGCATGTGAATGAAGTCCAAAAAGCATAAAAAATATATATTTATACCCATGGTGTTATGACCCTTTTTTAATATAGTCAGCCTGTGAATTTCATTAGTTAGTTTTTTTAATATAGTCAGACTGTTTATGTCATACAGCGATGATAAGCCTGACTTTGTCATATTTGTATCGTATCTGTAGTTCAGATGTTCTGTATCCTCTGATATTCTATGAGATGCTTCTGGACATGCAACAGCATACCAAGCCCACAAAACATAAAGGAGAAACAGAAAAACTAAATATGACACCAATGATCACCATATTTCACTCTCATGAGTCCAAAGAAGATACCATAAATAATACATCAAGTTTACATGGGTCACTCACCTGGTGCCCCCATATGATGTTAAACCAATTTGAAATGAGATGTCACATGTCACATGTGGCGCCCCCCAATGACGAGCCATTCTCCACTAAAGGATATCTTCAGCACCTCCCAAAGGACAAGCTGAAGGCTATTCACACAAAAGGCTACACCCTGATACATGGCAGGCAAGTAATGCCCAATGCTACTCCATGAGGACATACCCCGAAGGCTCATGAGGATGCCTCAAAGACGACTAACTACAAAGGCTCATCCATGAAGATGCAACAAAGGCTACTCTATGATGGTATGTTGAAGGCTACATTACACAAGGATATGCCAAAGACTACTCACGCCAAAGGCTAATCCATGACGACACACAAAGATCTACAGAATGATGACACACTAAAGGCTACTACATGATGCACCTTAAAAACTTTTTGGACTTGGAGCAAGGTCCAAGGCTAAGGCTACTCCATGAAATCTTTCACCTTCAACTGGGATGAGCTAGGGAAATTTATAAGATGATAAAAACGAATTTGCTTAAAAAAAGTTAATAAGTGGTAGTTACTTAGTGTGGGAATGGAGGCATAGTTATATCACTTGTATGAGCCACTTCAAAGAACATGATTGGATGAAACTTTTTATTTTTATTCAACAAGTCATGATTGTTAAGAAAAGAGAGAGGGAAGGCTTCCCCCAAAAAAGGTTGTCATATGGATATTGATGGTGTAAAATACCGAAAAGTATGAAAGTGGATGAGTTGTCACTTAGATGTGTTGAGATATGAATTGAAGCAAGTAAAAATGCACAAATTAGAGTGGTCCATCCTGCTAAAGAGTAGGAATAGTCCATTGTAAGAGGGACTCCTACTCATGGTTTTTCTGTATTGCTTGAGGAGGAAGACGAGTACACCAGGGTTTCTCTTAGGGCAGTGCATTTGCTTACCCGTTCTCCACAGTATTCATTGCTTTTATAACATTCCTTTTAATTGAACATTAACTAAGTTGACACTCCAAAGCAAGCATAAAAGCTTCATCAATTCAGAAAACAAATGAAACTTACCGCACTTGGGCCTGCGATTTTATTTATTTTATTAATTTTGCAGAGAACCATCACCCAGAAAAGTGGATTGCAGTTCCATCCCTCAAATTGAAACACAACATATCCCCATAAGAAGGAAAAAACACAAACAAATGTATAAGTGCAAGGAAAAAAAAATGAACATCAGGGAAATGTCGGGGAACATCAATTTAGAAACCCCATTAGACATTGCTCTATAAAGAAGCACAATACAACTATTCCACAATATACAAAATCAGCAAAGATAGACTTTGCCATGAAAATATGCTCAATCGCGTACTTACAAGCCCTTATATTCACCGGCCGAAAAAAAGGTTTAATACAAATCACAAAAGAACCCTATGTATTCGAAGCACAAGAAAAATAAATACACGTTACATATAAGATAATAAGACCAGAAACAAATGCATAGCATGATCAATTCATTAAACTACTAAAAGTAAAAAAGTTGACAACGAAAAATCAAAAGTATGAGGATTAAACAGATGACTGAACAAAATCGAAGCCCAATGGCAGTCCATGCAATGGGAATCAAAACAAAAAATCGATTATACATTCGAACAAAAAATATCATGTAACGAATTTCGTCTGTGCGTGTGTCTGTGTGTGTGAGAGAGAGAGGGAGAGAATTACAGGCACCCCGGCACTGGCGAAACCCACGGCCATCTGGGCGCACCCAATCGACATCTGTGAAAATGGGTGCTCTTTTTTTGTTCTGCATCGTCGGCGACGGCGAGTATGTCGCCGGTGCTGTTCCTGACATAATCTCTCTCTATGTGTATGGATATATGTATGTGCGTATATATATATATATATATATAAGTATCTTTTTCTTCTATAGGAAGGAAGTGAACTCCCGCTGAGTGACGGGCTCAATCAGAGGCTCTTTTGTCTCTTTGCTTGTTGCTCTGCCAGGTTTAAATTAGGGACGCTTAGTTTAGTGGTTCAGTGCTAATATGCGCCCGGAGGATTTTATCACGTGATGCAGCCCACGCCCCATGGATAGAACGGAAAACTGAGTTTGGGTAAACCAGGTAAGCCTAGGCCTCGGAAACGGGCCGGGCTGGCCTGACATTGTTCAGCCCATAGCCCTCCAGTGGACCGGGCATCTGGGCTTTGACTAGTCAACGGGCCAGGCCAGTCGTTTGGAATTTTCATGGCCCATGGACCGGCTTATTGGGCCAAATAGTGGCTAAATACGGGTCAGGTCTTATGGCCCGCACCATTGGACCTGAAACGGATTTTTTTATTAAAAATTTACTTTTTATGTAAAAAAATATAAACAGACATCAATAAATTTATTTTTTATATAAAAAATACAAAAAGATATCAATTACATGAAATTTGTATGAAAAAAAATTAAAAAAAAATTATTCATATTAATTGAATTTAACAAATATTTATATAGAGTTACAATGTTATATTATAAATTGATTAGTAAGTGAAACTTGTAATGCCCCAAAATCTACCTTAGACGACATTACTATCTAAAATCATTCACATCATAAAAACAACTAATATAATTTATAAGTAAAGAAGATTTCATTCATCATTCATAATATTTACAACATCATCCAAAAAAATATGTCAAACCATGACAATTACATCCCAAAAATTAACTATTAACTTGCAGCGGAATAACAAAAATATTAGACTTCACATTGTCTCAAAATGAATCTCTTATACTCCGTTTGGTACGATAGAAAAGTGAGAGGATGAAAAATTAAAAGAATGAAAAGTTGGAAGGATAAATAAAATATCGTATTTGGTAAGGAAGGATGAAAAAGTGGATGAATTAAATTTTTTTTCAACTCACCAAAATCAATCTCTCTAAAATTGGAAGAAAAGTGGTGAAAAATTAATTATTTGTGTTGAGATGTATTTTATTTGTCTATATATCTTTTTTTTTATATATATATACATATATTATGTATACATTAATTTCATATAAAAAAACAATAGTAAAATATATTATGTATACATTAATTTCATATAAAAATACAATAGTAATATATATATATATATATAAATAAATTAAAAATAAATTTAAATATAAAATTTTAAATTTTAAAAATTTTAAAAATAAAAAATAAAAAAGAACAATTCTAGACATTCCCTTTCGGATCTACATGACCCTCAACTTGAGCTCCCCAAAGTACCTGCTCGTTCACTTTGAGCTTTTCCTCTATAGCGAAATTTGAAAATAATATTGTTTGTAAGGGGTGAACACTAAGTTCTGTAAGAAAATCTTTTCAAATTTAGACAAGGTTTTGAAAATATATAAAACAAGTCGGTCTTATTTTACAAATATCATATATAACTTTTGAAAGAAAACAGTGACATCTGATCTCAAGTTTATGCAATCTCGATATATAAAATGAAGAAGTAAAACCAATTCCAACAATAAGTTATTTCCACAAAAATAACCAATAACTCACAATTTGTACTATTATCCACAATGTATATCAAGCAACAACTGGTATCTTTCACAACATGATGTATATATGTATAACTTATATCTCAAGTATGATGTATGACATCGCTTGAATAAACACATCAAGAATATTCTGACACACACACACACCCTCAATCTTCGTAAGGATATCCAACTTTATGCAGGGGCGTATACCAACGCATTGATAGTGACAAATTCAACCCAGGAGTAATATACTAACCCTCAATCTCGATAACACATAAGTGAATAGTGGTTTGGTCCTCACAAGACACCAACCCCACTACGACTGGTTCACCTTCAAATCCACACGGAGTAAGAAACGCATCTACACCATTCTATGAAACCTGGTCAACAGTCACCCATGATCATTCAAACATCCACAAGAGATACAATACAACCCAATTCCTCAAATTACAAGTAAAATCCAAAAATCCTCAAATTTCACATGTATGATTCTAATAGAATAATTTGAGAAAATAAACAAGAGATCATCAACAATACCATTTTATTGTTCAATACCAACCACTAGAGTTTGAAATCAATAACAAATGAATATTGAGAGTAAAATTCATTTTTCTTGAAAACTAGGGTCATGTTTGGTTTGCTTCTCAAAAAATAATATCTCAAAACAATTATTGAAACGAGTTTTAAAAAAATATTTTTTATATTTTCTGAGACGAAAAACTTGTTTGGTTAAACGATTTCAAAAATAGTTTTACAGAATGGAAAACAATATAACTTGTTAGTACAACTTAAATATATGTTTGAACAATAATTTAAAAATTAATAAAAAAATATGAGAAAATTATTTTTAGATGGAAATTTTTCATAAAAAAAATTCAATAAACCAAATTTTAAAATATGAGAAAATTTAATGGCCTTCAATTTGTAATAAATTCAATATAATTTATAACAATTTCAATATCAATCTATATATAAAATCAATCAACCAAGTACCAATAAATTTTTTTGAATCAAAAAATCTCAAACTAATAACAAATACAATATCAATAAGCCAAAAAATCTGAGGTTTGAAGCCTCTTGGTTTATTGATTTATATATATAAATCAGATCTGAAACAAAAAAAAAGCATCAGATCTATGTTTGATCACCGATTGAACTAGATAAAAAATTAGATTTGAACCAAAAAATCGTTGTGTGTGTTTTTTGTGTTCCAAAGTAGATCAAGTCGTCGGAGAACTCTCAGTCGTTGTAGAATACGACCTCCAGTTGCCGAAGAAGACGTTGTGTGTGTGTTTGTTGGAGAAGAGTTCCGTTTGAGAGCTTCTGTGGAGAAAGAAGGGGAGAGTGAGAGTCTGGGAGTGAGAAAGGCAAAAGAAAAAAAAAACTTTTATAGTATGACTTATTTTGCTTTCAAGGGAATTCGAAGGAAAGACCTCATTAAAGACTTCAATTGTTCTCCGTGTTTTTCATTTTTCCCTTCTTTTATCTCCAAAACACCCAAAACAAGTTCAACTTGTTCCCATTTTTTGTTCTTTATATCCTTTTTTTTTTCAAAAATTAGAGAACAAAAAATTGAAACTAAACAACTTTTCTTTGTTTTTTAAATTTTGAGAACAAAAAACTATTTTCAAAAACTAAACCAATCAGTCTATAGGATTTTCAAGACAAAAAGAAAAGTTTTCATGGCTATTCACCCATAGCTTCCATCAAACACATGGTAATCTTTACAAGAGCATCAATAAATAATAATTTCATAGCATATATGTAGGATTGAAAGTGAAAACATACATATATATATGTCATAACCTCAATGGACAAGAGTGGGAGGAAACCCCTACCTTATTCTTTAGTTTTATTTGAAGAACTTGAGATTTGATCCACTTTAATATGAAAATCCTCTTTGATCTTGTGTTTTTCTCATTCTTTCTTCCTCTCTAAGACTTCCTAGGGTTATAAGTATTGAAATGGGGCTAATGAGGTGTCTTTATGTATTTATAGGAGGCCAAATTGTCCTTTGTGCGCGAATCTAAAACTCAGAATCCGTAACTCACGGTCGAATGTTACTTTGGTGTTTGAACGTCAATAGTGCAAATTATTGATTCACATTCGAACGTCACCTGGCGTTCGAATGATAGTTGCTCCCAGTACTTTTGTATTTTCATTAGAGCTCTGCAGACATCAAAGTACTGGGACTTACTGTCGTTCGAACGTCCATTCACGTTCGAATGTCCACCCAGTTTCTGTTGAAATTTCCAGTAGAGTTTGAACCTATTTAGAGATTGATTTGAATTTTTTTTGTGAAATACTATTTTGTAGCCCTTGAAGTCTACTATTTACTGTCAAAATTTCAGATCAAATGAACATCAAATTAAAAATTTATGATCCAAATACTAAATAGTGTCCAAAATCCTTTTTATCCAAATTCTATCTAAAATGTATTTGAAATTTGGAATACTTTCTAACTTCCAATTCATACCCTATTACCTCAACTAATATTTTTATTTCTACTTTTACAATTTACATAGTTCATACATACATTATCACATATATTAGTATGTCAAAACATAATTACGTTGCGATATAAAGATAAGAACGTGAGGGTTTACAAGACTATTTTGCATCACTACAAATTGAGTACATCCCAATTAAGTGTACACCTATACAATTGTCAATCATTTGTAAGTCTCAACCTATAAAAGTTACATAAAAAAATAATAACATTTAATATTCATATTTAAAAAAAAATAACAATAGTAACATGTTTAGCATAAAAAATAGTAATATGAAACATTAAACAAAATTGAAAATAAAAATAGTAGCATTCAAATTCATAACCAAAGGAAGAAATCTCCAATTTTTCAGCATTTTAAAAAGTAACATTGAAAAAGTAATAGTATGTTCAATAAAAAATAGTAACAAGAAAAAAAATGGTAATATCATCAACAAAAAACGTAATAACATAAAACATTGAAAAAAATTTAGAATTATTAATCAAAAAAAATAAAAATAAAATTGGAGATCAAACTAATAATACATTAAGCAAATTTTTCAACATTTTTTTCTGAAAATCAACGACATAGAAGTTTTTGATAATCAGAACGCAATAGAAGATATGGTAGTTGCTGATGATGTTCCAAACCCTATTGATTTTTATGTTATGGAGGAAGAAATGATATTTAAGGAGAAATATTTGTTATACTGGAGTGATGATCTTCTTCTAACGAGAGTGTGAGAGAGAGAGAAAATATAAATATAAATTTTAATTTATGAATTAATTTAAAACTATTTTCAAGATTTTTAAGATTTCTATAATTGAACAAAATAACACTGTTAAGAGTATTTTTGAGATTTAAAAAAATAGTGGACCTAAGTATTTATTAATAAGATAAAAAACGGATCACCAAATAAATTTTCTTGACAGATTCAAGTCATTATAAATCTATGCAATTGGACTCAGCCCTAATTTTCACTATATTTTATCTGTGGTCAATTTCCCACGCAACACGAGCACAACTCAATATTAGGTGGTTAGGATTTCGAATGATATAAGTTACGATTTCACTTCCAAAAAACAAAGATTTGATTCTTATTCTCTTTCGAAAGGAATTGTCTTACTTACCACTTACTCTTATTCACATTGATATTTCTAGAAACAAGAATTTCGTTTCTCTCATGTCCTTTACCTTAAACCTGACAAAGATAGAATGTTTCACTCCGACACTATTTTGAAATAAATATAATCTATATTTCAAATAAATAACATGTCGATTAGTAATTTAATATAATACACGAATATATCAATTTTGACAAAACACATTTGTTTAATTAGTATTGTTAAAAAAAAAATCTTATTTTTAAATTATTGATATAGTATTATATCAACTTATGTTAAATTTTCAAAAAATTTACTTTATTTTACTTTCATAAAAAGATCAATTGGTTATTCAATTATTTTGGTGTTCATTGGGTTTGGTTGAGTGAAATAAAATTTCAAGTCTAAGTTGCACGTATCAAATCAAATACAATTCATAATCAAATCATCTAAATATTTGGACATCTAACATGATTCATTAAATGTGAAGGATTAAAATTTGGGGTGAATTGTATTTTGTATTCTGAAAGATTTAAAAATTTTATTTTACACCCTACAAAATTAGATTTTTCACATATATTTTTAATATATTAAAAAAGTTACAATGTATACTTTCTGTTAGTTTTTGTTACTCATCTCTCAACAGTGAGAAAATTTAATTTTTTTGGGATGCAAAATAAAATTTCCTCTAAAATTGGCAAGTAATTAATACGAAACCGAAATATCATTACTCACTTGAACAATTACATCTCTCTTTCAGTATCATGCCGAAATTTACAATATTCAAAAGTCAAGCAGTGGCAAAAGTTTTGCGAGTCTAAATTATAACCCAAAAGGGTGTCAGTTACAACTTCAAAAATTATCATTAATCATAATTAATCGTAAAAATGATGTATCCAATTATGAAAAAATATAACTTTTAAATGTCATTTTACAACTTATTAATATTATATGTGATTGATGAGACCTTTACATGATTGATCACAATATTATGGTCGACTATAAATGTCGTGATCCATCACAAATAGTTATAATTTATCCTTGTAAGGTATAACTTGACCCTCAATAATAGAATTTTGGAATCATAGGGCCATGTTTGGATGGTTTTGGGATGAGTGATTGGATTAGTTTTATCAAACCTTCTAAACTCAACTCTCACTTTTGTCTACGTGAAATTCATATGTGAAACTTACCCGTATCATTTCTTAAGCACTAATGTTATTGAGACATAATTTAAAAACATAATTTGAAAACTTAATGCATTATAACTATTGGATTGATAGTGTTGGGACCCATTAATAATTTAATGTTTGGATTCACCGACAATCTAATGACTACAATCATTAAATTTTTAAATTATGCTCCAATAATATTGCTCTTTCGTAAGTATTATATATACAAGTGGGATTCACAAATTTATTACAATTATCGGCACATAACTATAATACTCATTGATCAATCTAATTCATACTTATGTTTGTATTTTTACATAAAAGAGTAATTAGGGGGTTAAAATGTAATTTAATAGATAAGATATTTTATTAGGGATCTGATGGTTATTTGACATAGTTAAGTTAAGCTAGGATACCGCAACGCAGGTGTGATCTAATGGGATATTGACCGAACTTCTCACTTTCACGTTGCAGATCTAAGTCTTAGAGCTCATATTAGAGTTCGATGGTTGACCGTTATACTAATTTAGTTAAGTTCATTTTAAAAAAGGGTAACAGACGTGGTTAAGAGATTTATGATCTCACCAACAGAGTCTCTTGCAAACGAACATGGAACAGTAAGGGCATATAGGGATGGTCTCTCTCTAGAGGCTCCTTTTTTTCTCCACTCCTCCTTAACCAAAAACAAGTTACGCTAGCATATATGAAATCCATCGCTCCTTGAATTTGCCCAATCCCATGTGTACGAACCCCATGTGTATAGGTTTAGTACACTGGACCACTTAAAGGTTAGAATATGAATCTCAAATTCATCGCTCCTTGAATTTGCCCAATCCCATGTGTACGAATCCCATGTGTATAGGTTTAATACACTAGATCATTTACGGGCTAGAATATGAATCTCAAATTTGAAAGTATTAATCAATCAACATATTCTCAAACCCCTTTCTAGACCCCACGCCCTAGTTGTTTCCGATACATCGGCCAAATTGGATAAAAAAAAAGAAAAATTATATTTATAATCACAACATCTCCACCTTATAATAGCGACACCGCTGCAAGTCTGCAACCCCACTTCAATTCACAAACCCCAACACCATCTTCAATTCACACCCCGACCCACTGCAAAAAAGACACACACAACACACAATCACATCTTCAAATCCACCACCACCACCACCACCAACCTCATTGCCTCTACATACCTGCCATCCTGGGAGTCTGGGAGCAATGTAGAGTACATGAAGATGATGAGAACAATCGACAGCAAAGCTTTTGTTGCATTTTTCTAAAAAAAAAAAAAGAAAAATCATTTTGATCTGTGAATCCTTTAGACCTGTAATTCTATGCACTAAATTTATTGATGAATTGTTGGTAACTTTGCAATCACTGTAAGGTGTGTCACATACAGTTCAAGAAAGCTCAAATTAGAAACAGAACAGAGCACCCCTCTCAAAGATGGCATAAAAATTACTCTCTCTTTCTCTCTCTCATAATCTCTATGATGGTGGAGGCCCAGGCTCAAATAAGGGAGAGCAACAGCTTGTAAATAGACCACAGCAACCCAGGAACCACAAGCTGCATAGTTGACAAATAGAGAGAGAGAGAGAGAGAGAGATTAATTCATGAGACTGGACTTTCACAATTACTAATTTCTCTCTCTAATTTTCTTTACAGTGAATTAAATAGGACAAAAATAATCTTACCATGATTGAAAACATCCTCCGGTGGAAGGTGCCGGCGGCGGCAGCAGCGGCTCTTCTGGTGGTGACAATGGATCCATTTAACAATGAAGAGAGAGATAAAACTAACAGTAACAAGTACAATAGAGCTCTAAATTATGAAGCAGATATATTAATGTGTGAGTCATTCCTCAAGTCACCCTCAATCTACCAGTCAATGTAGACTTGGAGTTTAGCCCAACATACAACGTTAGCACATGAACCAACTCCGACCGACTCCGATGACTACCAAACACTTCGACACTTTCGTGATTTGCAACATATATGTAGACGCTTTTAAGATTGTACATTGGTCAAAAACTTTGACGAGGTTAGCATCAAAGACTTCAGTATCAAACCGAACTAACAAAATGTTGAACCGAATCGTAATAATATCTCGGGAATTATTACTCATTTGTTTACTTCTTGTTTTTTTTTTCTTCAGTTATTTCGATAATTAAATTAAAATTAAAAAAAAATAAAAGAGAATAAAAATTCTAGGCATTATGTAAACCTATTTGGAATGATCTAATCTCATAATTACCTATGACGGTTTATGTCTCTGGTATGAGTATTTGATGAAGATGAAATTTTGAGGGGTGTGGTAAATAGACTTGACTTGTCTCGGAGAGGAGTAACACGAAACTAGAGTTGATAATCGTGTCGAGTTCGTATTGTTAAATAAGATTAAAAAATTATTCAAAATCGACTCGTTTAAAAAATGAGTTGAATCTAACACGAACTGAACCCAAGTCGAGCTTGATTAACTTGCCTATTTTACATATAAATGAATCAAATTTTGCGAGTTCAAGTCGAGCTTTAATAAGCCTAAAAATTGTTCAAATTTGGTTTATTTAAAACACGAGCTGAACTTTTGAATTAAATCTTATCCGAATAAAACCCGAGTAGTTTAGCTCAATTATCAACACTACATGACGCTCATATTTGGGTGTGTATTTAATGTTCCCAAAGAAAGGGGGTATGATTTTTGTCATACTTGTTTTGTAGCACCAACCAGTCAACTGTTTGTTAACTGATAAATACATTTTACACCCTATTTTTTTTAAAAATATCATGTTATCCCCTCATACACCCATGTTTGGTCACAGTACCCTGCTCACACCTTTCCTTTTACTCCAGGCTAAATTGAATACAAAATCAATGATCAACAAGTGAATAGATTTAAGGGTTTTTTGGTGGAAGAAAAATATCAATAGAGTTAAGAACAATTATTATTGCTTTCTTCTTGCCTGTCTCAAGTCTGTAATAAAAAGATAATTCTATTCGCACTAAATTTATACACCAAAACTTAAACCAAATCAATTACAGTCATTGGATTAGTAATGAAACCCACTGATCCAACGACTGCAAGTGTTTAGGTGCACATAGAATTGCTCGTTAAAAAAACATTAGAACAAGGCAGATCAGAGAGCTACCACTGGGTAACCCACACCTCTAGCAACCCTTCTTCCTCTAGCCACTGGAATCAACAACACAAAAACCACAATTTCATCAACAGCAGCAGTTCCACCACCATTACAACCACCCATTTCATGTAGTTCAAAGATCAACAACACAACCACCAAGAAAAGCAGCAACTATGCAGCCCCACATCAGAATTTGATTTCTCAAACTTTCTGTTTAGGGACTAATGCCGGTGACTCCATATGGTACACACGCAAACACACACACACACATGTATGTTCAGATGTATTGTGTCGCGCCATTTTCATGTCATAGTGCTAAGCGTGGCTATGGTTAGAGAAGGCAATAGGGTAGAAACATAAATTCCTATCATCTTGGCTTATAATCCTGTCAATGCCAATGTTATCATTAGCCATGTAGATAATAAGACAATATATACAAATTGAATTTTCTTTGAACTTTTGTACAAATAAAAAATAAAAAATGAAAAAAGACGTGAAATCCCCTATTAGAATTACATAGATAATTATTTCACAGACCTGTGATGCTCTTAAAATTAAGAGTTCAGAGAGAAAAAATAAAAAAAAATGATCAAAATGCTTGTTTCATCCTAATTTGCAGATTCTTTGAACAGCTAAAGGAGCAAAGAAAAGGATACCATGAATACACTGTACTTTGAAATTGCATGTAAGCGTAATTGATACTCGCCAGTTCTGCTGTAGCATCTTTGGTTTTAGGGTAGTTGCAATTATATGGTGGACCTAACATTTGCCATACTAAACGATTCAAATCGGGGCTCAGTTAAGTCCACTGCTTCATCATCCTGGCAATGTGAACTTCTAGCATTTGAAGTCAATAGCATCAATCTCTGTATGTACTCAGCAGAAGCAGTATCGAATTCTTTCCCATTCTGTTCAAAACAGATAGTACGATCAATATCTAATGGCAATGAACTTCGGGGTGACCATTTATTGGATGTGATTTGCCTGAAATTCTCAGGAGGACTCTGAACTTGTTCGCCAGGCCTTTCTATGTCTAGTTCAGTTTTGATGTCATGAGTGGATGAGCTCTGCAACACAAATAAATAAATGACTTAAGTAGGTGAATTGGATTAGCAAATCATTCAAGTGAATCCACAAAGAATAGTCAGCTTTCGGCGTAGAATATCTTCTTTGGAAAGGTAAAAAAGTGAACTTCGTGGAGAATACCATATTCATATTTCTTGACACTTCACGCATGGAGAAGGGTAAGTGTAGGAAATAACTCCCTTTTACTGCTTGGTCTATTGGAAACCGAAGGAATGTGAAATCTTTTTTGACAACGATCATTCTTCAGGTAACATGGAATGAAGTAAAACAGTGCGTTTCACTTTACACCTTTAATTCAGTTATTACCACAAAGATGTTTCAAGCTGTGTTTTTTCTGAGTATATTGAATATGGGATCTCATTAATATCTCTTGTGAAGCTGTGATTCCATGACTGTTCTACTTCAATAGATGTGTTTCAACTTTCAAGCTGTGTTACTTCTCAGTATGGAAGATTGTATTTCATTAATATCCCTTGTGAGGCTGTGACTCATGTTCTACTTCAATGGACGTTCTCTAAGATGCCTGGTACTGGGCATTGGTGGTATATTTAGAGAATCATGGTGGCAATGGCATCTTTACACCCTTGTGTTGGTGGGAATAGCTTTTGCCACTGTGTGGGAAATCTGGCTCATTTCAGCATTGAGTCCTAAGCTATAAAATTTAAGAGAGACTCAGTCAGCTAGATTGGTCTCTGTGTTGAAGCATGCAGTTATCCCCTAAATGGAGAACGACCAAGCAAGCAAATATGAGTTAGAGGCACATAAAGATAAGAAAGGATGATTATCATGACAAATACATTCAATATAAGTAGCAAAGGAAGCAGCTTTGCTCTTGAGAAAAACTCGAAATGGTCCCAACAAATGAGTGGACGACTGAAGACACTGGGTGAAATGTTCATACCTGAAAAAGATTTATATGGAAGTTTCTTCTTCTCGATTTCTCTGGTGCTATTGTTGAAAGGATTTGAACAACCTCACTCATAGTTGGTCGAGAATCAGGATCCAACAACAGGCACTCCTTTGCCAAGTAAGCCATTATCTGCATCTCTTCTTCTGGGAAATTCCCTTGCAAACGAGGGTCAGGCAACTCCAAAATTACTCGCCTACTATCTTGCAAACGAGGAGTGGCCTGCATAAGAGCGTAAGTTGCAATAAACACCGAGTGTTTAACATAATCAAAAAAATGAAAGCACGATAGTGACCAGAAAAATAGCTGAAACAAAAATGGGCAACAAATAAAGTGATATTCATCATAATTCTGTACAGAAAAATACCAAGCATGTATACACTGCAGCTAATATATCAGCTCAGTATTTGTGCTGTCAGCTAAGATGTTTCATTATGAAGAGATGTTCCAACTAAATGTTTTGTCAAGCTCTAAAATGATGAGCTGATCCAGCTAAACGTTTTATCAAGTGAAGATAATATTATCACATAAAAGAACTATAGAAGTCATTCTATCATGAGAACAATGTGTTGGCGTGAGTTGTATATTAACGGAAAATTGGAGCAATCATAGGAAGTGGGATGGAAAGAAATTATTTCCTTCACACGTTAGCATAATTATAGGAGTAAAATCTGTATAGCTTAGAATAGAAAATATATTCTTATATATTCTTGTAACCAACAATTGTACAAACTGAGGATTATGAAATTCTACACAAGGAACTTTTGACACAATGAAACCGGAGGCAGTTATAATCTTTTCATGGCAAAAGAACAAAAAGAAATGAATATCAAAATACAAAATAACTGTGATTCCTATACCCATATGACCAGGCTTTCATCCGCTTTGTTGGTTGACTTATGGATGGGTTGCCGGCCACTGATCAGCTCAAGAAGAACTACTCCAAAACTGAAAACATCCGACTTTAGAGACGCTCTTCCAACAATTGCATACTCTGGAGCAAAATAGCCAAATGTCCCTTGCATTCTAGCTGGAGAACTCGAACAGCTCGGTAGACCATCAGTTCTCAAACGTTTAGCCATACCAAGATCAGTAATCTGCACACATGTAACTTAATATATCAAATATGTACATTTTCTAGTTGATGTGTATTTTTTTCCGACGTTCAAAGATTTACTAGAAGAATTGTCTGCTACTCTAGACACAACCAACTAGCCAAAATATTAGTAAGAATTGTAAACGCTTCATATACTACATTATGTATCTAAACCTGAAGCCTTACTATGCCTTACTTGGCTTGACTGGTTGAAAATCAACATCGGTTCTGTTTTGACCTTTATCTTTCTGGTATTTAAGATTTTTCAGATTTACCTTAGCTCTCCGGTTCTCATCCAAGAGAATGTTAGTAGATTTGACATCTCTGTGTAAAATTCTTGGGGCAGCTGCTTCATGGAGATATTCCAGGCCCCTTGCAGCTCCAAGTGCAATTGCGACCCGAGTACCCCAGTCCTGGCATATTCCCGAAGCCCCATCCAGACATTCTCTCAAATTACCACTGGGCATGTACTGAAACACTAGCAGCCTCTCAGCATGTTTTCCTTGGTATGCTGAGCAGTAGCCAAGCAAAGGCACCACATTACAATGATGGAGTCTTGATAAGAGTTCAATCTGAGCAAGAAAACAGGTAGCAGAACTTGAATGATTTTTCATTTCTACTGAGATGTCCATAAAAAAAAAAAAGAAGCTGTTTAATTAACAAGTCGATAATAGTTTTCTTTGCTGAAAGCCTGAAACAAATTGATGATATTAGCAGATTGTGGTAGTACCTCAGTCAAAAAAATAGATTCTGCATCTGGCCCACCCTGAGTTTTTATTCTCTTAATTGCCACTGTTCTGCCATCTTTGAGATGGCCACAGTAAACGTGGCTGCTTCCACCAGCTCCTATCAAACTAGTTTCAGAGAACTTATTAGTAGCATTTTCCAATTCAGAATATGAAAAATGTGTAATTGTTCCTTGCATTCTTCCTGCTTTGCTTCCAAATAAGAATGAAGCCTTGTGAATACATCCTGCAGAGAAAAACAGAGAGAAAAATAAAGTAAGATACAAAGCTATCTCAAGACCTATGGCTAGATTAAGCCCAGACATGATTACTTTAGGTATGCCAAAAGGCATGGTCGTATGTACATTCCAAGATTGTAGAAGTAGTTGTACTAAAATGAACAGGTAATTGCCAATTAATAGGACACTCTAATACAAGACACCAACAGAAGTTCCAGTTTACACCCCCTCAAAGAAAGGAAAGATGTAATGATTAAAAGCATATTAAAAAGATTGATTTTACCTGTGATAGGATTGTCCGGCGAACCTAAATAAACTATGGATTCTGATACTGAAGAAGCCCTATGGCTTATAAGTTTGGTACCACTGTTGCAACTTGTGTCCTTATCTGCTGAGAATAGAGGCCGCTGAATAGGACATCTCTCTCTTCGATAAACATAGCATACCGCCAAAGCAATAAATCCAAGGGATGTGAGTAGTACACATAGTAAGAGAACAAGTACAATAACCTTGCTGGAAATCCGCTTCTTTGACGACTGTGACCTACTTGAAGATCCTAATGAGAACCAATGAAACAGCGCATACTGATAAGATTGTTTTGCTAGAGAACATGCTGCTTAATCAACAGTGAAAGACACGATATTGTTCTGTCCGAGCACAAGAAAGTAGAAACCACCAAAATATGATTCACTTGGGAAATGAAATATTTTTTCATCACGAAGAAAGAGTAAATTATATTACAATTTTACAGTGAGGCATAAGGACAAAATACCAGAATCACAATTGCAGGCTGTGAAACAACTGGTATCATGACCATCTGCGGTCAACTTCGGGAATCCATTGGCCGGGCAAATGCATATCCATTTGTTTGCAAGTGATGCTCCTGCAGCTACAATTGGGGCCAAAGAGGTTTCAGAATGAAACTTTACAGGTGTGTGTGGATGTGTGTACATTGCTCTGGATGAAGAGGTACTTGATGATAAAGAATCTTGCGGCCTAACTTGTGTTCCGCCAGCTTCAGCTATCAACAAATGTAGTAATAATAAACTTTACTATAAGTAACTTCTAAAATACTACAGGATTTTTCATCCTCATGAGTATTGAATGTCTGCCTATGTACCGTATTTACAGAACCACCATCCCACTCATGCTCTCTTTGTTCAGTTATCAGACTGAAGCTGCTATTTCTCTTGGAAACAGTAGCTTCACTGCTTCACCTAGATTCGTCCTTGATAAAGGTGAAATTTTATGCTCAGAAATAACTAGAGGGCTAAAAAAATGTCTTCTTAGCAGCAACGTAAGGCTTTTAGATGATTATACCATATGAATTAGAAACAATGCGTAGTGTTTAGAAGATTAGACAGTACGATCAGAAGCATACCAGGAGAGCAATCACAGGATGAAGAACAGTTGCTAGAGATCGCTAAGCTCTGGTTCCCTTGATATGCAGAAGAACAAGTACATGTCCACTTGTTCATCCTAGACACATCAGAAGGTCCATCTGCAAATGAGTAAGCTAGAATTTAGGCTTCTTTCTTTCTATGGGGATTTTTTCATTTTGTAGAGATTCAACTGTCTTAAGCTTCATTATAGATGGATAATACTCAATTACAGGAAAAAGTCTGCAGTTATTAGAGTAAGTAACCACTAATCCTATCAACTACAGCTGATTTGCTGCAAAGGAGGCCTAACTTTTCGTTATGGCACACCTATGATTCTCCAAGTAGATCCCTCGTTGAAGCACCACTACTAGAAGTGGGCCAGGAAAAAATAACAATGAAATAGGACATTGCAGGTCTAGCTTAATCTTGTGGTTGTTATAGGATTAACAACTCCAATCAATGTTACAAACGTAGCACACAGATCTGATACTAACCACATAGAATTTCTTGCGCCCAGATTAAGCTAATGATGCAAAAAAGGGCAATTTCCACTTGAAGCTTCATTTATCCGTTCCAAACACTGAACTGAAAGTAGACAAGAAGCCAGTCAAATCACATTCTTAATTCCAGAATAAGAAAATTTGTGCAATAAAGAACCAAATTCACCAGAGCAGGAGAGAGAGAGAGAGAGAGAGTTGTCTACATTTTCCCAAAATGAGAAGCAAAAATATTTGAACTAATTAAATGCCTTCCATAAAGACAGTTTTTAAATGCCAACTCAAACAGTTCTTTTGTAAAAAAATCCCAAGGGAAAAACTAAAAGTGGAAAGTGAAACTCCTCCATTTAGTACAACTTTCAAAAGGAATATTAAAGCCTGGTGATTGTGTGTCTCTGCCAGGTGGTGGTATAAACCTTCAGATGAAACAGGGCATCCACTCATGAATGTTCTTTTTGATAACTCATCCGTTAGGCGCAAATCTTTTAGCAACTTAAAGTACAGTTTAAGAAGCATAATAACTAACCAGAGTGGAAAGAAAATGGTATGAATACTCCAGGTGTGAAAGGCAAAAGTTAATATCCACGGAAGGGGGATAAAAGAGGAAGGGAAAGAAAGAAAAAGATGCATTTCCAGTAATCTAACACCATATAAGTGTAGCATGCAACGAAATAGATACACAGACATAAAAGGACTTAGCAATCAGGAAGTTGGAGACTGGTTGCCCACATGTTCAAATTGAAGGCATGGATATTTTTTGGCAGCTAAAATTTAGTTATAATGATGCTTCTCTATTCCAAAAAGTTAGATGGAATATGATGATGCTTCAGTATTTGGAAGATACAAATAAATCACACACCTTCAACACAAATTATAAAAAAAAAAAAAAGACAGAATATAACAGATAGCAATTACCGAAAACGTAGTTGGCCACCAAACCTATGTGCATTTGAATTCCTCTCAACCTACACTTCAAAGTATTTGAGCAATGCAAATTTTGTTCTATATTTACAAGTCTTACATAACGAAGTAGGATCAGACTCTAATTTAGTGCACTTTTTTCAACATATACATACTCAAAACAACAGCTAGAGTATGAGATAATGATGCAAACCTAACCTAAAATGCAAATGTTCAAATAAACAAGCACATGCCCACCAACCCTTGAAAATTTTGCAGTGCCGTTACATTGAATAATAACGATGAAAATCCTTTCTAGAATACTTGGCACATATCTCATCTAGAGATTACAAATGCACAAGTAAAGGAGAGGAGACCTCTTCAAAAACATGGTTATGGTTAGCGCGCAGACATTACAGGAAGAACACAAGTATTCCATACCATTAATTGAAACACTTGAAAAGCTACAGAAAATCGAAACCGAAGTAAAAAAACAGCACCATTCAAGAACTGGGAAACCCCAATGCAATGACACTTTGTGTCAGAAGTAAGTGAATTCACCTGATGGCTATGGGCTTAACCAATCTTATTTTCAATTCGTTTGACAATTGATCCTGATAAATGACATTAAAGCAAAAGCAGGCCCAAAGAGGGTCATGGATATACTTATTCAAAATTGTACAGAGCCTTCATTCACTATTTAATAAGTCAATAGCCAATAGGGTAACGCAGAATCAGACATCTGACAGCAAATAAGCCAGACACAGACTTCTGGGTTTTCTATTTTGCTTGCCGAAATGGAAGTCGCTACATTACATTTTCATCAACCACCTATCTGAAAGCAGCCCCCCTCCCGCAAACTCGAAAGAGACATATTAGCTAACCAAGTATAAAAGGAAACATTATTAATTTGTCCCACCATTCTGATGCTGAATAGTATGATTCTGCTTATTAAGTTATCGGATTGTCACTTTGTTAATCATTGCTTTTCAATTTTTTTAAGGGATTTATGCAGCAACGGCTACATATCCTTGGCTTAAAAGACATGTTTATTGGCAAGATTGATGACTGCATATCCATTGCCACGCGCATACCGGCTTTTAAAACTGGAGAGTGACGTTTAAAGAGGTCTTTAACGTACTTAAACACCACTGGTACCACCCAATTCGGTGTCGGCTGGCGGGGTTGGATACGAAATCCAGGACATGGGCCCTGGTGATCTCACCGTACGATTAAGTTGAGCTATCAGACAATCAGGACCGTAAATTAACACGAGGAATTTCAGAGAAGATACCTGATGACTGATGTGGATGTTGACGTAAGACTGATTACCTACTTAAATGTTCCTAAACTAGGCCACCCCAAAAAAAAAAAAAAAAAAACTTCAAGCAAGACTTGTCATCTCGCGTAAAGTCTCCGGTATTGATTTTTTATTTTATTTTTTCGATATTCTACGATAGGTTATCACTTAATAAAACTATTTTACCATCGGTTGTTATTTTTATAATAAATTATAATTTTTTTTAAAAAAATTAATTATTCTTTGATATCGATCTCAACCTTTCGACTATATCCTTTAAAATTATAACTTATATCTTAAAAAATTAAAATTTAACTTTAAAAATTTATAATTTTTGATACTAACACTTTTTTTTTTTGTACCGTAACCTTTCCCGTCAACCTAACTCATGACTTGAGATGAAATCGACGTAAAATGGATGACCTTGAATTTAATTTAATTTAATTTTAGTAGATAATGCTACAGTAATGAGAAAGTATCACCAAAAACTAGTAAGGTTGATTTGAATGATTTAAAATTATTAATTATAAAATACTAAATTTATTTGCAATAGTTTAGTAAAAAATTTTACACATAAAAATTTTTATTCAATAAAATGTAAAAAAATGATAAAAAAAAAAGTGTTATTTTGGTACCATAATAAAACTCATCTTAGTGAGTTTGAGTGGTGATCAAGTAAAGTAAACCTTTCTAAAATGAATCAATACGAGGAATCTGCGGTGGCCTAATGACTACCCACCCTACCGTTAACTTAACTAGTTGCGAGTTCGAACCTTATCCGAACATATATAAAAAATTGTTTAAACAAAATAAATAAATAAAAAGATACCAATTGGATTGAATATAACATAAAATTTTCAAGTTACGTCGTATAAATAACATAAACTAAACTTGGCACAATACGAATATATCTATTTATATGATTATAAATAAATTGGATTTAACTGGAACAAATTTCACAAGCATTAATCCGACCCCAACAATTTACGACCCACCCGTCTTCAGTAAGGCATCTTGATCGGTAGGGAGAGGGGAAAAAAAAAAAAGAAAAAAAACTGAACATCGACTAAATGCAATTACTAAATTACCCTTATTATCAAAATGAACGTGCCATGGGTTTGAAAGATTCATCAACTCCGACGAGTAAATTAGCGAAAACGATGTCAAAAAAAGCGTTAATTAATCGTGAAAGAATAAATCGGCATACCTGTCTACCAGAAAATGACTCCAGAAATCAGGGATTCAATCTCTGCGAGACTGCGACTAATCCACTGCAGTACTGTTCCCTCTCTTTAAGAAAGTGAAGGAGTTGAACTTCTAAATACACAATCGAAAGAGCTTCTTCAGGGGTTAACAGCTTCTGATTTTTCGCTTTTTTTTTTTTTTTCTTTATCTTGAGCTCCAGACCTGCTAATGAGCTCGAAAACACTTGAACAGAAACGCAGAAGAACCAGAAACGCAAAAGAATGAAATGCGATTTATCGAAGAATGCTTTGAATGAATCTCAATCAAATTTGGCATTCAAAAGTGAGCATGATACGTAGCACCACGATGGGAGAGAAAGAGTTTGTGTGAGTGACCGGAGATTGCGACTGTGAGCTCCGATCGATATTCTAATCGTATTTCACATTACTCAAAAGACACAGTCCATCTGAAACTAAGGGAGAGGGAGAGGGAGAGGGAATTGACGGCCGTTCGAGAGTGTTGGGACAGACTAGAGAGCTGTTGGGCACAGATATCGATGGTGGCGCCTGCTGGCGGCCTCTTCTTTCACAATTTACACGGTGTAAAAATAGGTCCCACGGTGGGACCCACTATTGTTCATTGTGATTGGTAGCAATAGCATTAAAGATCAGAGCAGGTGGCATACCCGAGCGCCAACACCGGGCTACACCAAAACCTAGCTGCCACGATGCTTTGGGTTAACGTGGGCCAGCTTTTAACTTGGCAATATAAATTCGAATCTAATCCTATATAAATCCAAATTTATGTTGAATTTAATGCCATATAAAGTGATGATAGGACATGAGAGGAGTTCGGTTGATTTTTGCCAACAACAATGTAAAATTAACATAACTTACTAACATAGTAAAAATTTATATTAATATAAAATGTGAATAATTTATTTTAATACGATAAATTTATTTAATTGGTATTGTATTTAATAAAATATTTAGGAAAAAATTTAGTCATATTTTTTTTAGTTTATCACATCTTTAAGGATACTCTTATTTTTTGAATCTTCGTTGATATCCCTGTCAAATTAAAGATATTAACTAGAATATAATTTTATTAAATTGTCTATAATATATTTTAAAAAAATTTCGTCCACACCCCTCTCGATAGACATATCTTCAATGAGACCTCGCTATTTTATAAAATTTTTAAGTAATAAAATTCGGGCTGAATAAAATTCAAATTTTAATCAGCTCGAATTAAATTTTAATCACCTCTCATTGAATTTTAGTTGGCATAAATTTTGATACACAAAAAATATAAATATTAATCGACCTGAATTTAATTTTAATTCGTGCTAACAGCTTAGTTCAACTCAAATCGACTTGAATTCTAATACGTAGAAAAAGAAATTTTAATAGGTTCGAATTTAATACATAAAAAAATAAATTTAATTAGTTTAATTTGAATTTTAATCGGTTCAAATTTTAATATATAGAAAAACGAATTTTAATCAATTCAAATTTTAATATGTAAAAAAAATAAATTTTAATCGATTTGCAGAAATATTATTTGAAGTTTATGTAGGGGCAATTAGGATACTTTAGATAATTTTTTTTTTGTTAGAAATTATGGTTTAATGAAAGGAGGTGTTAGTCAAGCTTAAATATAAATTAGAAGTGATGTCAGTGATGTTTTAATTAATAAAAAATGTGTAATTAAACATATAATAAACTAGAAAAGGTGTCACTAAAATTTTTCCAAATACCTAATATTACAATCCTCCGATCAAGTATCATGTGTAACTTTATGGGGCCTTTTGGTAAGTTTTATTATTTGGGGTTTAGGGAGTTCGGTACCTCCCTCATAACTTAATATGATAAAAATATATTTTTTGAAATAATTACGATAGAAATACGTCTATTAAAAAAAAGTCCACCCATTTTTGATGCAAAACATATTAGTAGTAATTAGTAATTTAAATCCACCCATTTTAATACCGTCTCCCATGTGTGGATTTAAATCAACCCGGGTAAATGAAGTTATTTGCAACGATGAAAGGGGACCCAGATTTGTAATCATGTCAAAAAAAAAGAAAAAAAAAATTGTCAAACTAGGGATTTGTGAACTAGAGATTATTTTATCCAATCCGAACCAAATATCCCCCCGATCTAGGCAGCCAAACGACCCATTTCGATTGTCAGTTTGGGTGGTGCGAAGGCAAGGAGACTTATTCTCAAATTTTTTGGTTAGAATATTATTCACATCAATCCGAACATAACATAATTAATAATCAGCTTGAACTAATGTCATGATATTTGAAACGGTTAATTAAAAAATTTAAATTTATAATTTATATAATAAAGTAGTTTAAAATTCAATTTTGAAAAAATAAATAAAATAATTTTTGCTATTCGCGGTTGAGATTTATTTAAATTTAACTTTAAAATTAATTCGACGGCTAATATTAACACTCAAAATTTAATAAAAAAATAAGTTCCTAATGGTGTGTTTGAGATGACAATTTAAAAACACTTTCTAAAAATTATTTATCATAAATACTTAAAAAAAATAGTATTTAAAACCACCTCACCACAACCACCACCACCACCACCACCACCACCACAACAGTCATTGCCACCCACTACAATCATTACCGTCTTCTATCGCCATCACTACCACCATTATCGCCCACTATCTCTCACCCCCACTACAAAATCGATACTAAAATTTTTTTTTATCTTTTTTTTATATTTGTGATTTGATTTTGGATATGAATATAAATATGTTTATTGTTTATAATTTTTTATTACTCTGTACGTTCAAGTACAGACAATAGCTAGCTAGTTAATATTGAATAAGAATTTAAAATAATAGGAATAATTTTCTTATCCCCCCGCGCGGAAAAAAAAAGTAACAATTATTCGAAAAATGAATAATGCTACACAATTCAAATGAAATTTACAAAATTATAATCCAAATATATATTATCTTTTGAATGAATAGATTTCATCAATTTTTTTTTTTAGTAGTATTCACTCATTTAATACTCATATAAGATATGCTATACATTTGAATTGTAATTTTTAAGTATCATTTAAATTTCAAAGAATTTTCTTCAATTAATTTATCTGAAATCTCGAGGAAAAAGTCAACGGAATCGAAGTATGAGATCTTGTAGGACCTGACTTGGTTCTATGTGGATCCGTTGGTTCAATTTGTGGGAATTGGGAAACAACCTCAACTTCATTGATTGCAAG
The DNA here is from genome assembly GCA_963454935.2 of Ilex paraguariensis. Taxonomy (NCBI): domain Eukaryota; kingdom Viridiplantae; phylum Streptophyta; class Magnoliopsida; order Aquifoliales; family Aquifoliaceae; genus Ilex; species Ilex paraguariensis. Next base: position 59,338 of record CAUOFW020000910.1, read on the forward strand.
TTCCGATCTGTATGCAGTAGCCAGCCTCATGGACAGTTCATTTGTTCCTTCTAATTTAAGCTTATGAATCATTTAAATAACTTATAATCTAAGCTAATATAGTTTAATATTCATCTATCTTACTCTACAATTTATAATTATAATTTTATAATATAAAACATGACAGATTTCAATAAATTCATCGGACGGTCTTAAATAGACTCATCTAACGACCACCAACGTCCCTCTTAAGTAAAAATCTAGGTTTAGGTTGTACAGTGCCTTCAGATACGAATTACCCCTAGTATACTCTAATCTAAGCTAGTATGGCTTGTCAATGCTCATCTTTTAATATATCATGCCAAGGGTATAATTTAATTAGGTCCGACAATCATATCAAGTGAGACAAATTCGTGTCGAATTTGTTCAGGTTCATGTCAAAAAATACTTTACTCATAGCTCTTTCGTTTTATTAATTCATGTCTAATAAATCATGCATAACCGATATATAAATGAGTTTTGTTATCCAATTTTTTTGATTAGTTTCATTCATACCCTTACTTTATTCATTTATTAATAGTATTGTGTCAAGTCTACTCATTTATAAAATAAATGGTTTAAAAAAAAATTCAACATTTTAATTTCATGTCGTGTTAACGAACTCTTATCATATTTTAACACTCCTAAATTTAGTAAATCTCTCTCTCTCTCTCTCTCTCTCAAGGGTACTTAGATATCTCGACTCACTTAATAGATTGATAATTGTTCGAACATTTCTGTTCCTTTCTTCCCTTAAGACTATTAGACAAAGAACAGATATTAGTTTCATGCAGATGAGTATGGGAATTGAATAACATATTACAAGGTTAAAATTGAAGCTTTTATCCGTATGTTATAGCCTTTTTTTTTACAGGGTGTCTAAATTTGTACTTACTACTCTTTCAAGTTTAAATCCTGACCATCATAGTTCGAACGGATTTAGAACATGTCTTAAAAGAACAAGAATGACTGATCCTTAATGAATATAAAAAATATTGAACCAAAGACATCTAAATTACAAAGGTCAAATTCAACCACTGAATTAAGTTATAGTGCTTGTGACTAACGTGGTTATGATATTTTCTTTATTTTTGAACAAATTCTAAATTAAATACTTAATGCCAAAAACTAGTGATATCTAATTTTTCTGATGTCCAGCTTCTGGTCATATGATCAAACTTTACATCTGCCTTGATTTCCTCTAGTATTCTGACCTTTTCTCCGGTTTTCAGCAATGAGAATAATAGACATCCCTGAGTTACTGACAAAAGTTCCCCCATTTCTGATTTTATATCCGAGACAAACGGAAAATTTTCAATTTTGGTGTCATCAACCAATGGACTAATTGTTGTCTTATTATTATTATTATTATTTTTTTAATCAGGAAAATGGGGAGTGGGGCAACCGGTAGATAACCTGTGGGCATGATCAAGGGTCCCCACTATGAAATGTCCGATTTGAGCCATACTAATACGGAAGAACAACCTGTAACCACAATACTATCAAAGACAAGTAACAAATTGTGTTTGTTCTCGTAAATTAAACCCTGCTTGATAACCACATAAGAACTAAGGATGAACCTAAATAGATATGACTTACCGTTAGACCACCAACTCGATTTGTGTCTTAAGTGAGTGTTCGTCAATATATATTCAAGTACAATCTTCACCATTCAAAGCCATGATCAATTTGCATCTCATATCATGAAGACATGTCTAGAGTGGCCTCACACATCTGATGTTCATATTCAACAATTAATGACTCAAATAAGAACAAAAATTCCTTGTGTTACTGGCCTATTCACCCCAAGATATCTTACTTAGGGTAAATTAAATAATTAATGAAAATGCGAAAAATAAATCGAACATATAGCATCGTACATATCAAAGAGACTCATGAAAAGAATCAAGGGAAGATATTTCATATATTGAGTGAAGAATTTCCCAGTATCCATCCCCCACAATTACAAGGCTATACCCCCAATCTCTTGTCCAAGAGAAAAAACAACATTTCTCTTTATGTACAAGGCCACCTAACATCACCTGTGAATCTTTAGCTCCCATTTTGTCTTTCATCATTTTTCTCAAAGCCATATTCCAGCTTTCCTCAATTCTTCTTTGTTCATGCATATTGAAAGACCAGGAAATATACCCACCATTGTAAAAACACCCAAAACACTCTTATCTCACTATTTAGTTTGCCCACTTTCCCGAAACCGGAAGAAAAATCAACATATATAAGAGATAAAATGAGGCACTAAGATGATATCATGACCACAAGTCAGAAAATTTTAACAGCTAATCCAAGGATTACCTTGGCTGCGGACGTACTGGAAACGAACGAGCTGGCCTGGCTGATGGTTGAGGTGATGTACTGCCAAATAACATTGTCTGTGAGCGATTAACCATGTCCACCATGGACGGGGTCTGGTAAGCCTGCACAAGGCTTGTACTATCTGTGGAATCACCTCGTGCAGTTGCACGCTGCCATGAGTGAGAGCTCAATCCTGACAAAACATATGCCCTTCCGGAGGTCTCATACAGACGGCGGTTTGCCATCCTCTCTTGCATCTCCCTCAGTTCAGCAACCAATGCAGCACATAACCGATCTCCAGCTTGGGCTGACACGCTTCCTGATACTTGTATACGACAATGCTCAAGAACAGATACTGCAGCAGCTAGATCACCACGTTCAGCAGAAGCCTTTGCTTCAGCCATTGCCTCAGCTACTCGGAGCCTGTTTTGCTGTCTGTCCACTTCTGTTGACACAACTAGTGGTCCAGTGATTTCAGGCCTCTGAATCTTCACGCCACTGGCTTCTTCCAAGGTCACCACCTCTTTTGTGATGGAGTCAGTGTACGTACATTTAACCTTTATCAATGACATCTCATCACTGGATCCATCAACTGGAATATCCATTGTCACCAGAAAATCTCTTTCTTCTTCAGCATACAAATCCCCAACTTCGATAAATCCTGACCTTGCATCCAGCATCACACTTGATTTGTAACTTCCTGCTTTTATTGAGCTGAGTTGCAACCTTGGGTGAACACACTCAACTCCCACTTGTAGCTCCTGTATCACAACACTCAAAAGCCCTCCAATGCACTGAGCAAAGGCATCCTGAATCACACTCTCTGCTTCTATGAAAGAAAATGTGCCCCCAGAAGTTTCAGAGATTGAATGCATTGAAACAGCATCATGATCTGTACCAAATCCAAACGCATGGACTGGAATGTGGGGGCCTGTACCACTATTGCGATGCATTGAGAGTGGGAGGAGTGACTGGTAATCGGTTCGAGAATGAGACCCACCAGGACTGCTAACAGTGTATGTGTCCTGTCCATCGGACAGCAACATAATACTGCTAACTGGGTTTTTCCACTTGCGGTCTGTTATCACCTTGGCACCCTTTCTTAGGCCCTCCGCAATGTTTGTCCCACCATTTGAAAGTAGCGAATTGACAGCCTGTAAGGCTTCCTGCCTTCCAGTGTCAGTCATCCGACGAAGGGGAAAGATACGGCGAGCTGTAGAGGAGAAGGCAATGACAGAAAGCCTGTCAGAAGAGCCTAGGTTTTGAATCACAAACCCCATGGCTCGTTTTAGCAAGGCAAGCTTGGTGCCTGCCATGCTTCCACTGACATCAAGCACTGTGACAAGATCAACAGGAGCACGCGAGTTTTGAGATAACGGCAAGTAAGCCTGGTTTGTCCCACAATGCCGTCGGTTATTAGTATTGGGGGCTTTGAGATGAATTAAAATACTGAAATTACTATGAGTGGCTGACTTCGCAACGGCAGTAACCTCTGGGTATGTTCTGACTTCTATTGCCCCAATAGGAAGGTTGCCACCGCCATCAATGCCAGACGAGCCTTTTCCAGTAACCGCAGTTTGGTGAGTAACCAGTTCGTCATCATCAAAGACGCCTGGCTCTGGGGCAGGAAGAAGAGAAGGAATATGTCGATTGATGTCCACTCGTGGAGGAGGAAGCCTTCGTAGAACAGTCATCCAGGAATCATCATGGGACCAAGATACATGGTTGATCCTTGGCCTTCCATGGGATAGATCACCCTTGAAGGGGATTTCCTTCCATTTTGCTCGGCAAACAGGGCAAACTTGGTTTCCATGTTTAACGTTAGTAGTAATGCAATGGAAATGAAATGTGTGCGAGCATTCTGCAGTGAAAATTGCATGACCATGGCCTGGTTTCATGGTGGCCAAGCATACTGCACAAGTCTGCAAAACGGAAGTACTTCAGGTGAAAAGCAGATTCTATGGAGAATATTTAGGACAAGGAACTGTCAAATGTGGGCATTCAAACACATATCTAGGTCAAGATCCCAAAAAAAAAAAAATATGTAGCTATCTTAATGAATCTTAATACAATTCCACCTAAACTAATCCAATAATTTTTATACAGCCATGGAAGTGGAATCCACTAGATCCAACCCATATCTTGTTGAGTTCAACACCATACACTAGTTCAAAGGAATCCCAAAGACTAAACTTTTGAATAACATAATTTAAGAGCATTATCGGCAGATTTAGGCAAAATTATCCCAATTGCTGGTCATCACAATATTAAAAGTGATTATTGTCTGCATGTAAGACACATTATCGAGAATGGTGCATAAAAAGATGTATCGTAGCGACCCATCTATGAAAAAGAGCCTCTCCCAAGCAAGATAAAAAGAATATTCGAGAAAACTGACTGATTGCGGGAGTTTACCAATGTTAGGTAGTCAAAACACGGTAGAGGGTATACTAATACAGCTAACCCAGCAATTTCTAAAAAGTAAGAGTAATCAAGCAACTCTCAAACTAATGATGAAGCTTTCGAGGCAACATAAAAGTGTATAAAATTTAAAGGGCATGTATCAAAAGAAGTAGAAATCATTAGTTGTTAGTTGCTACAAGATTTCCTTCTTTTTCAACTCTCATCTTACTTTGACCAAGCTTATTGTGGGAAAAGCTCTTAATCAACGGTCCACAGGCTTTTCCAAATCTATCATCAAAAGGGGTGATAATGAGGAAAATAGAGAGATGGGTCTGAGCGTGGAACAGAGCGACTGCTGACCAGACAAAGCACTTTCCCTCCAAGGAGGGGTTATGGGGAAAGGAAAGAGTACACTAATTTTTCTTTTACAATAAGGCCAAAGGACAATGGTCCTTAAAGGGACTAGTCCACTTTATCATCACAATGTGCCATAGAGGGCTGAAAACTTACATGACAACCTATACCCCATCTCTCCGATCCAGATGCATATATTTAGATCCATTATCATCCCCAGACCTCTACCCCACGTGAAAGACAGTCCAAAAACAAGCTTAGCCAAACAAATATTAAATTGACTAATTTTAAGCTTAAATGTGAAACCAAACAGATCTTAAGTTCAATTGTACTCAGAATCTGCACATGAAGATTCAAATAGCAGACGGGATACAAACTAATTGACAATAAAAAAAAAATTGACGATATAATCGATGAATCCTCGCTACAAATGGTAGAAATAGGATGACATTGGACAAAAAACTTCAAGATCCATGAAATCATAACTGTTTTATGCTACCAGAAACAAAAACAAAACTAGAAAAGCATTACGAAAAAAAAAGTAATTACAAATGCATGAACTTTATCAAAAATACAGATTTAACGCTATCTGCGGTTTATATTCGAACCTTGGATGATTTGTTGCTGTGCTTTGGCAGCTGGAGACCGGAAGATGACGGCATCGGCGTTGTTGGCATCTGACAATCGGAATTTCTCGCCGACGACGAAGAAATCGTCGGAGACAGCAAAACGGAGGCGGACAACCTTCCAGCACTTTCAGCCACCGGCGAAGATGAGTCTTCTAGAGTTCTCGGAACGTAAAGGCACGTGTTAAGCCCCAAAGCCAGCTTTGCTTTCCTCCATTTGCTGCCCATTTTCCGATCTAACGATGTTTCTAGATAGAGAAACTACACACACACGTATACATATATAGGCGTATATAGATATATACTATATCTAGCTTTTCAATGGCTTTGAAGAGCAGATCTCCGAATAATCGCAATGCTTGTTCTCTGAGCTGTTTCACTTCCTCCCTCTTCTCACAAAGACGGTAACCAGCAGCTTTGAATGAAGCAACTCATAAATATGTGTAGATATTCATGTACGTATAGAGAGAGAGAGAATGGAGAGCGAGGGGAAGCGAGAGATGCGTGTGTTAGTAGTATGTGTTTTAGAGAGAGAAAGTGGAGCGGCGTGGGAATGATTTGTTTAAAGAGGGAAGGTGGTCTATGAGGGACAAAATTGGAAAATAAATTTCGATCTGAGGTGGATTTGTTGGGATTGGCAGCAATGAGAGGTGAGCTTTGACCAGCGCTGTCAATCCGTTGTGTGTGCTGTCGTGAGTGTTATCCGCCTTCGCGTCATTATTGACACATCGGTATTACTAACTAAATTATTTAATTAAATAATTATTAAAATAATAAAATTCACAAAATTTACCTTTTTTTTTTTTGGTTGTTATAAAAAAAAAAAAAAGGGTAAGATAAAAAAGAACGCTAGAGATTATCTTTATAGTGGGACCATGAGATTTTGATCACACTCGTTATTTTTCTAAAGAATAAATTTAATTAGATTAACATAATGGTCACAAAATTTACTTGTAAGTACTTCACATTGAATATTTTCTCATAAACTATGAGAGATAGTTCAAGTAGTAACACAGACGAATTGTAAATTTAGATGTCTTTTAGAATTGAATCTTGACAAATTTTTGAGATTATATCATAAAGAATTTATCTTTCGTGAATACTCTAATTCCAGCGTGGATGACCTGACCGAACCAAGAAAGAGATCAGTTGAAATGCATATAAGCAGCCCCGGACACACTTGATCGTTATATAAGTAAATGTGTGTTATTTATAAATTGTGTATAAATTATATTTAATAAATTTATATTATGTTTAACACTTTAAATTGTGTTTAATTGGGTTTATAAAATATAATTTAACCTCAAAAAGTTATTAATTTTAGTCATTGAATGAAAACGGATTGGGTTTTTTTTTTTTTTTTTTAATTTTATCATGAAATTAGGTTTGATTAGTAGATTTATGCGAGTGGTATTTGGGCTTGGTTGTGGAGTAATTATCGAAAAGGACAGTGGTTTCCGTTGAATTAGCACGGGTTTTCCGGTTTCAAGTCAGCATCATTTTGGGTAAAGTGGTTTGGGTACAACCAGTTTGTTTGCTTGCTGTTGTAAAATGGAGTCAGGGTCATTTGGGAAACGCATTAGATAACATTGACAGCTTGTGTTAGCTCAACTACAACCATCCCCACAAGTTTTGCCTTTTCAAGTTTTACTGCTCGACGATGACACTAAGGTAGTAAATTTTTTTTTTTTTTTTTATTTATATTGTTTTTGTTCTTAATAAAAAATTACACGTACACGACAAATCAATAATAATACATCAGAGTTTTTAGTTTAATAGTACACCCTATCTTGTGAACACTTAACTTTTATAAGACCAAAGATTTAAGTTTTCTAAGCGACAAAAAATGTGATTAGTTGGTATGACAAATCCCAATTATTTTGACGAATTATATCAAATTCTCTGATCTGAGTTCGAATTTTCATCAAAACGCAAGTCCCGATTTAATTGGTGTATAGGTTGAGAGAAATCGATTCATGCACCTAAAATTTGCCCTCGGTTATGTTCAGACTCAAGAGTTTAAGCAACTAAGTGATCCCTATCTCACGGTAAACAGGGCTAAGAATTTCCCGTCATCCAAAAAAAAAAAAATTGAGTGGCGATTTTGTTTTTTGACTACCAGCAGAGATTTATCCTAGTATTTGTCTAATATATGTAAGGTACTAAAACTACATGCACAGAAGAAGATTAATCGAGTGTTCTAAAAAAGCAACATGCATAGCACTAAGCAAAAAATCAGAACAATTTTCTTTTCTGATTTTGAAAGTCGTTTTAATTAATGTTTCACAATTTATCACAATCATTTTAGCTAAGAATAAGAAAGGAAAGAATGCTAGGTAATTTGATTATAAACTTAAATTTCTTGAGTTTGAAGACTATTTTTGTCCCAACTAACTCACCATCTTTGGTTAAACCTCAATCAAAAGCTTTGTTTGAAAATCCTATTCTCCAAAAACCAAAAAAAGAAGAGAAAAGAAAGGAGAGATAAATATCATAAATTACATTAATTTCACGAGAAAAAAATGGTGCGTTTAAGACACGCAAACCTAACGGTATAATTATGTAAATTCTATTTTATTCTAACTGATGATGTACAAAATTGTCTTATGCAAGATCAATAGTCGAGTATGTGATAAGGTGTAGTTAATGGACAGACAATAAAACAATCAATGACAGTAATGTAAATATTAAGTCAACACGCAGATATATAATAGTTAGGTACATGTGACCTATTCCACTCTAAAAAACAGTAATGGTGGCGAGGGGCTCTTTATTGATAAAGTTAGGTGAACGGAGAATAGAATAATGGTTAGCTCCATAAGAGATACAATAGTTAAGAGAGATAAACTATGTGCGTAGAAAGATGTGGTGTTATACCAAGATGTATCCTCTCATATGGAGATGACTTACAATTTATAGGCATAATGAGACAGTGACGTGAGTGTGAGAGAATTACTTGATTTTAATCTCTTCTCTAAGTGTTCTTTTCTTCATGGACTCCTTGAATCTTAAACTGGGTCGCATTGATGAACCGAATTTAAGCTGCCTTTTTGGTGGATTTGGACTTACTTGATTTACTAAATTTGAGCCCATTAGGTCTCGCTTGTCACTAACAAAATAGACACTCTTTGATTAGAAAACACAACTTTTTATATTTTATGATAATGAGCATTTTCAAAAAAAAGAAAGAAAGAAAGTAAAAAGCCAATAGTATTATTTAATATGCATGTCATTATATGCTATAATGCAGGTGCATTTGGATGGTAAAAGAAATTGTCATTTTTTGCGAAGGTAAGACTTTGGTACTGAAAATAACTTTTTAGTACAACGCTAAAGATTATTAAAGAATAAAGACAAGGTCAATACTATATCTAGTGAATTTATGATAATATGAGATTATTTAACTTTTTTTTTTATTAAGTCACAACTTGACCTCATTAAATTGTATTCGACTTGTATAAATAACAACTTCGACCCAAATAAATCATAAATAAAGGATTGAAGTTCGATCCTAATGGTTAAATGTTCCATTTTTACTAACTATAGTAGTCACTAGTTCAAATTCTCATTCCTTGTATTATCATAGTGATAGGTATAAATTATAAATAGTCCCATCTTGCCCTTCTTTTATTTTTTGTTTAATGGTCAGTATTCAAATTAATTTATATGTATCTCGACTAATTTTTTCTGCGATCTAATCAAAAATAGATTATCCACACCAAAACTAAAGTATTTATGACCTTCTATTTTGTGGAAGTAAACTTTAGCCTGAATCATCCCTGATTCCCTTTGACTTTAGGCAATTGTTCTTCATCATCACTACAAATATATCTTCTTGGAGGGAGGCTTAGTTGTAAAGTTTAAATATAATTTATTATTTAAATCTAATTTATTAATTTAATTAATTAATCTAATTCATCACAATTATTAAATTAATAATAAGTCTTAAAAATATGAAAATCCACGATTAATCTAATCAGTACAAATAATTAGATTAATAAATTATGTCAATAAATTAAGTCTAATTAGCATTACTTGACATATAATTTCGCGCCCTAGTGGCGAATATCAATGGTGAAATCATCCTCTCAAAAAAATAGTTTGCACAAAAAGGATCACCAACACAACCATTAAGTGTTTGACTATTTGTGTAAGAGGATTAAGTTAAAGTCTCTATCAGAAAGTCTCTATTGTTCCCCTTGAATGACATATCAAATATGCTTTGAGTACTTTGTTTGACTTAACATGGATTGGCCCCCATTATGATATAAGAAGAGTTGGGTATATATCAAAAGTCAGGGATTATGTTATGATGCTAAATTCTGTTTATGGTGATGACTGATAAGTTCTTCACTACAGCACTTATGTTATGAACTTGGACAAAAATTATTAACTCAAACATGACTTGATAACACGTATAGTACACGAGTTGTGTTTTGAATTATGAGTGAATCCATCTACTCATTAGAAAACATCTCAGGTTCATGGGTAAAGTTAGGAATTTAGTCTTGGATGAACACTTTCATTACAAGTTTTACTTAATTTTTCTTAGTCGGTAAAATAGCATGATAAATTTATGTTTATCTCAATAGAGACCAATAATAATAAAATAAAAACCAGGCATAAGTCAATTGTAGGTAATTTTACATTTTGAGGTTAGAAGTTTGAATGTTGGAGTCCATATTGGAGCTCATTAGTTGACTGTTATGTTAATCTAATTAAGTTTATTTTCAAGAAAAGTAATGAGCGCGGTAAGGAGCCACGTGATCTCACTAGTGAGGAGTTATCGGAGTAGTTTCTGAGCATTTTCTTTTACTCTCACCCTTTTTTTACCAGCTCAAAAAAAAACAATATCAATTGCAAAAACCCCTAAAATTGTAATCAATCACGTCATAAAAAAACATATCAAACCAAAACATTACGCTTTTAACAAATAGTAAAAAAATCTTTAACATGAACTCGCTAATTTCGTATCAAATTAGTAACAGTAAGACTAAATTCAACCCTTGACAAGGGCTCTTGGGGGGTGTAATAACAAACTGTAGGAGTGCATCATCTGTGTTGGCCGTATGTATGAAGTCATTTTCATTGATGTAAGACATAGAGTGGGTGCTTTACCCAATAATGACTTCTCAAAAGAAATTGGACCATGGCTTCATGAAGGGGCATACATACCTTCCACTCCACTTATTTTTAGCCTCCAACAAGTGGGTCTGATGGACCCCTTAACCTAACAGCAATATGTATAGATTCCCATGTCCATGTCACATCTTACTAAAGCATCTTTGGTATCAAAACAGTCTTAGAAACAAATTAACATTACATGATTGTGTCAAATCTTTGTTTACAAAAATAAGGAAAATCTTCCTTCTAGGTCTTTCCTACACCCCCCATGGACTATATATTACACGGAGTTGTTTATGGTACCGAAATTTTTTTTGGGTATTGTATCAAGATTTATCATATTTGTCGATATTTTTACTATCGTTGTGGGTGTTTTTTTCGTCGAAAAAGTGATAAATTTTTGATTGTAAAATAACTTTCAAAAATTATAAAAAATAACCATTAAAATAGTAAATTTTAGAGGTGCGATACTTATTTTTTTGTTTATTGAGTACCATAGTCAAATCCTATATTACAATGTGCTTAGCTTTAGTAGAATCAGATAGCATGTAGCCTAGATAAATCTTGTTAGGGAGATAATGAAGAATCTAATCACATATAGGCGATAATAACCAATGTAACATCTGGTTTAAGGTTAAGATGGAAAATAGATCCATTATATTTGGATTGGAGACTAGAGTGTAGCACTAAGTTGAAAAAGACAAAAGCATATTTACATTAAATACCATTTTTTTTTAATCTTTATACCAGTGAGGATTAATTTTATGCGATTAATGTGTATTGTGTATGTTGTTATTCGACAAGTAGCGTCGATCTGATAGTAACTAATTTTATACCACCAGACTCTATAACATAATTCAAATATAAAATAAAGTTAATTAGGTTTATATGCAATTTATTATCCCTTCCAGTCCCAGGATGGGGAATTATATAAGTGTGATTGATGATCCCATAGAGATAAATAATTTGCATATTCAATTATTTAAATCCAAAACCATTTGAAATCTCTGTTAAGAATGATTATTGTTCCTATGTATGAATATATTATTATTATTATTATTATTTGTAAATACATTAAGGCATTGACTAATTGTTACATTATCCTTGAATGTAGCCATGTTGGGTTTTGTGGTGAAAAGTTTGACTTTTATATTAATAATAAGATTAAGTTATTCACTGTTTACCCGAAATCAATACGTTTATGGATTATCCCCTCAACGTTCGACACGTCAACAACATGATTCTTATTCAATATTTTGATATCTTGGGTTTGCTCTATTTCTTCGAATTTAATCGCAATTATAGTAATACACATGTATATGCATGCAAATATTTTATGATGAAAATAATTTTATTTAAAAGAGAACAAGAACATTAACTAAAGATATATTAATTCTATTGTAGACCAAACCCTAGTCTAATTGCTTTAGGGACAGCATTTGAAGGTGTCTGCCCTTGGAAAAGCCTGATTTCAACTTTATGTTGATTTGCCCCAGAAAGCCTGGCCAACTCATATATATATATATATAAGAATGCCCTAACCCCACAAAGAAGCACAGAGGGCTCTTGAGTTGATGGATATCCACTAAGTGCAATTAAACCCTCCCACTAGTTGGAAGCATTATGCTCTTAAAAAGGAGTTAAAATGACAAAAGGAAGCATTGTATTGGGTCCCTAGACATGTTTTGTGGGAAGACATTACTTTCGCACCTAAATGATGGAGCCCCATTCTTGAATGGGTTGCATCACGAGAATTTTACGGTACCCATTTTTTTTTGGTTTATCAGGGGTGTTTGGATTGACTTACGTGCACCTTGACTAATCTCATCTCCGATTTGGTCAAATGCAAACCATCCACGTCAAGACTAGGATATTTATGAGGGATAAATCTCTCTAGTTCTGACTCCTAGATCCCGAAAAAATTATTAATACTATCTATAATGTATAATTTTTTTAGGGGTTTTTGTAAAATTTTTTGGTGGTCATCTACAATTTTTTTGGTGTTTTTGTAATTAATTATAAAAATTTATGATCGATCCTCGTCCCCTAAAAAGTTATAACTTGAACCGTAAAAGCTGTAATATGACTTTGAAATGTTGTAATTTTACAAGTATCGATCATAATATTTTTTGTTTTAACCATACTCAAGAAACTTATATCTTAACCTACAAAATTTGTAAGATTCAATATCTTACCTCATTCGATACCGAAATCAAATCCCTCTATTCAAAATATTAATTGTTTATTCCTATTTTTTTGTTCAATGAGAGCATAATCCAGAATCATATGATTTTTGTTATTATATCAAAAAATTATTTTAGGATTATTTGAGTTCCCGTCGTCTCGTTGTTGGTAAAAATAATAATAATAATAATAAATTAGAGTAAAGTACATACTTGGTCCCCAGCTACTGTTTGGGTGTCTTTATTACATTACATACATATTGTTGGTTGTTCATCTTCTACTTAGAGCAATGTGCCTTAGCTGGATTCTTGGATTGTGAGAATTTCTGAATGGGATATAGAGGAAGTGAATCTTTCAATGCTGCCACACCTAACAAGTGATGGGAGAGAAAATGTTCTGAACTTCCTTTTTTTTTGTTTGTTTTTTTAAAAGAGTGAGATAAAAAAGAGCGCACAGAAACAATTTTGATATATTTTCATTGATAGGATCATAAGGGTGAGTCTTTAATTGTGTCCGTTACTCCTCGTGGAAACGAATTTAGTTAAACTAATATAATAGTCAATCATCAAATCTCAACGTGAACTCCAAAATTCGAATTTTTAACGACTTTTCTGGTAAAATGTTCTAAACTTTGAATGCTCAACCAATGTATTCAACTTTTGATGACTCTAAAAGCACTCCTGAGCCCAGATTGTGATGCTTTTCTTTCTTTTCTTTTAATGCTTAGTAGTATTCCAACAAGAAAAATAAAGAAAAAAAAATCAAAGATGTGTAGAAGAGGACAGACTGTCAATCATGAACATGGTGGGCAAAGTGAGTGGTGGTCTGAGAAGATCATGCTACTTGTGGATTGCTAGTTGTCAAAATTTGATTGCTTCAAATCTTTATTATGATAGGGCAACAAAGTCAAATGACAACAGATCAAATGTCATGTGCTGATTCAACAATGTAAACTCTTACAACTTGGACTAATGCTATCCTTGTGAAGGCTTTGTCAAATCTTTCTTGTGAAGGCTTTGTCAAATCTTCTTTAAGTGAAGAGTTCAAATTTCTTGAAAAAATCGTAATTAATTGGTAAGATGGACCTAAATATTTGGATGAACTGTATCCAAATTTTTGATGTAGATTCGAATTCCTATTAAAGCGCAAGTTCTAATTTAACCGGTGAATAAATTGAGGGACCATTTCATACGCCCGGTGTTTGTCCTCTATTCTACCCGAATTCATGAGCCTAAGTGACATAAGCACACCTCTATTTACCGGGAACAGACTAAAAATTTCTCTCGTCACCCCTCCAAAAAAAACATAACATTTTAGGGGAAGGAATGAGGGTTTTCTTACCCCCAACTCGTCAATCTAATATGAAAATATCCGGTATAGATTTAGTTATAACCACTTCGGATTATAGTCAAGTCGACTACTCACATAAAATTCAAAAAGTTGAATCGAACCAAAATTATGCAACACAAACACAGCTATATATACAATTTGTGCATGATATGACAAAAAATAGGCTAGACATAAGTTGAATATATTTTGATATGATGATTCTCACAAGAAACTAAATAAAACTACTACTTAAAGATGAAGTTATTATGATCGTTGGCCAACCATAATGACTAGTAAAAGAAAACAAACAGTCTAGCATGTTAGTTTTGCTCCCACCTACCCTGAAAAACCATCAAGTGAAGTGGAAAAGTTTGGCTATGTTTTATGATGGTAGGCAGATTAGAAATACATGGTGGAACATATTTTCTTATTCTTATATCAACATCGGAAATGAAGCACAAATTAAAAAAGTAGGAGATCTTGATACATAAATAACTTGTCTGCTAGATACCCAAGATTGAGCCTGAGATGCATCTATCTTTACAATCAGAGTTCTACTCTGGGATTGACAAAGCCACCTTCGCTTTCATTCAATGTTTGGAACCGAATAAGCCAAAGACAATAGACTTCTCCGACCTTTCCCTCTTAGTTTGATTCTGATGAGCTTGAATTCGATCTTAAATAAAGAAAAAAGAATTTTTCCAATCGAATCGAGCAGACCGATCCGCTTCCTCTGGTTTAAAAATCTTGTTGGTTGTTTTCGGGTATCAGAATCGAAAACTTATGAGGATTAGGCTCACGATCCATATTGTAGGTGCGCGTTCCATATAAAAAATCATTATCAGCGACTAACAAAAAAATGACCACTTGAATTTTGCATCATGAAAATTTTTAAATTTTTTATTATTTTAGATAATTAAAGATTAGATTTTTTACGTTACACATTATATGTATTAAAAGTGTTTCAATGTGATTCTTCTGTTAAATTTCGTACTCATTGCGTCAACGTCGATATTATGATTTTTAACGGAATAAGTAATGGAAACTAACAAAAAGAGTATATTACAATACTTTTAATATATTAAATGTGCAATATAGAATATTTAATATTTGAGGGTGTAAAATAAAAAAATTTAAATCTTTTAGGGTACAAAGAGCGATCACCCCCTTGATTCATTCCATGACGCGAAATCCATCATTAACTAAACGATGATTTGGTTACGCTATTTTTGCATCTTTCCCCAAGTCGTGGGTTGTTTTGTTAGTTTATGTTTCGATCTTGCTTTCTTAACTGTAAGTGTAATAAGGTAGCTCTCGAAGGCAGGCTGCTTTAAAAAATAACTATGATTAGTTTATTAATCTAGAATGGACAATCTGTCATAAACCTACAAAGAAAAACATTAATTTTTTAAACTAGTTCAGCTAGAAGAGTTTAGAAATTATCATCAAAAGGTCTACAATTTGGCCTTTGCAAGCGAGTCACAATTTACTTGATTCGACTAAGTTTTGAATTGTAGTACACATTTGAATTTATTCTGTAACATTGAATTTAAAAGATGCATGATTAAGATGAATATATATATTATAAAAATAGTTTTTCTAATACTAGTTGCAATGTGTAATCTCACTGGCACTAGGATTGTTCGCCTGAGAGGACGAGTAGGAAATAGTGGATTTTATCTTACAAGTTGATGAATTACAGAAGACTTAATTTCTTTGCCGACCCAACCCGATCGAGGGTATTGTTTAGAGTTGAATTCCGTCTAGAAAATTGGCTCGGAAGTCGAGTAAGAATGTAAAATATCTCACATATTTTCAGTTTTTAATTTTTGAATTATTTTAATAACTTAATTACTAAATTTTTGGGTTACTTTTACAATTAGGTTATTAAAATATAAAACAAGAACATATAAACCAACACAATAAACTAATAACACTACAGAAAATACAATAAATCTTATAAAACGACGTCGTTTTATACCAAATATATTATTTAAAAAAAAATTAAATATATGTGTGGGTCGAATGAAGAATTTTTATGAGTATTTTGCATTCTTACTCGTATTTTTACGAAATACTAAAAATTTTTCTATTGGCCGATCGAAATTTTGTAGAATTTCAAATAGAATCGAATAGGAAGGATTCAGAACGGGTCGGGTGAGCAGAATTCTGAACAGCCCTACCCGGCACCCAATAAGATTATAGTTTTGGAGGCATTTCAGTGCCTTTTGTCAAACAACACTCCATTGATAGAAAGTTTCAGATGGGATTTCATTCAATGGGTGGCAATGATGTCCTAAGGCACCACAAAAATAGATATTGAATAAATCCATTGAAAACTGGATTGGGACTGTCCCAAGTGTGGATTGGAACTGTCCCAAGTGTGGATTGGAACTACCATATATATATATACATATATATACACACACATATGTATATATTAATTTCATTTTGCTAGTTGAATTCAAAAGTCTGGTTTCGATTGCTTATATAGTCATTACAGAAGAATTGTTATTTACTTGCTTGTCAAACCTTCCATTCCCATTTTGAACGACCGACAATGACACATGCTATCCTTGACTTTTTTTTTTTTTTTGTAAAAAAAAATTATAGTGATTTTTACCTTTAATATTTTTTATTGTAATTTTTAACTTATTCTTCAAATATTTTTAATTTTATGAAGTGCGGTTTAAACCCACGAGTTCTAGTATAAAATCGTGCTTGCAAAACATATTTTTAAAGATTCACGTTTTAAAGCATACTTTGAAAATCCATTCTATAAAAAAAAACATGGGTTCTATTCTTTTATAACAAATAACAATAGTTTTAAAAATAAAATCAAAATATTATCGTAGAATAGAAATTGATTCGGCTTTCCTATCTCATTCGAGAAAAATATTTGGTGTAACTGTTATACCACGTTAGCAGTATCATTTAGTGTAACAATCTTCTAAAAAATAAACAACTCTGAAAATGAGCCTCGCTAATATTCATAACCATCCAATCATGTAATATATAACCATCTTCAAGATAAGAAATAGGCTCCATTTTATTTATTTTCTTGTTGGATGGTACACCCAACAAGAAAATAAATAACGGTTATATAACGTTAGTATTATTATGTGGTGCGACTATTTAATGATAAATAAATAATAATATTAATATTATATAACCGAATATTTTTGGGATACCACAAACCAAGGTTCTTGCTTGTATCAAATCCAAAAACCAAAAAAAAAAAAAAAAAACGAAGAAAGAAAAGAAAAGGATAAGGCTGAATCATGCCGTCCTACCATGTGAGTTTTGGGTGAGCAATTTGTCACTTGCGTCTGTGAATTGTTTGACTTCTTGTCTTTGCTGACCCTTTTTTTTGGCTACTTCATGTGCAGGAGTTTTTAAAGGCACAAATTGGTATCTCTAAAGCCACGGAGATCAATAGTTCGATCTAAGGTTGACAATTGAGTTGAGCAAAGAGTTATTTGGGCTTGACTCAGATAAAACTCAATTCGAGCTTAATTTGTGTTCTAAATGAGTTGAATTTGATCAATTCTTTAAATTTATTTAAAAGAACGAGCTCGACAAATTCGAATCGAACTCTCACAAAATTTGTCTCGATTATTAACATTTTTCTTCCTCATAAGTCAATTTTACTTTACCCCGATGTGAATGATTGACGTGTAATTATGTGTGTATTCAGAGTTTGCATTGTAATTGTATGTACAAAAAACACGCGTAATTAAAACGATTCTCCGTTATTGTGATTAAAAAAACATTATTCTCGTATAGCACTGTCAGAGACAGAGGGAGGATTGAGAGTAGGGATGTCAGTGGACCGAAGCGAGGGCGGGGAGTATAGTTTTCATCCCCGTACCCGTTTAAAAAAGCTCCGTCCATTCCCGGTCAACCCCCCGTTAACGGGTAAATTTCTAACCCCCGTCTTCGTCCCCGTCCCCGCTTTCTCCATACCCGCCTAAGCCCAGGCCCAAGCCCAAGCCCAAGCCCAAGTAGCATAATATAAAATTCTAAATAGATCTAATATTTTAAATAATCCAACAACATTTTAAATAATCTAACACAACATAATGTAGATTGCACAATATAAAAGTCAAAACAATAAAGTATTCTATTTAATGTGTCATTGGACCACAAAAAGAGAAACGAAATTATTAGAGAGAAAGGAAGAAAAGAAAAATAAAATTGAACTAAGAAAACAATAACACTACACACGAAGATTGCTTGAAGAATTTTTGTTATTACAATTCATATTATAACCATAAAGTGTTAAAAGATGAAAAATTAAAATTTCGCTAATTCAATAATTCTACCAACGATAAAATGCAAAACTATCTTACTCTCTCTTATATGTTTTTAGAGTATGGTCAATCCAAACTCTTAATAGTTTCAATCAGTGAGCACACATAGAAAAAAGAACAATTAGAGGTAAAAGTTGATAAGATTACCACATAACAATGTTACTTATTAGTTTGATTACCATATTTCTAGATTGATAGTTATAGTAAATATGTTTAGTTAGGTTTTTGAAGTATATATATATATAAGGGTAAGTCAATCCCCGCCTTCATCCCTATACGGGTTTATACGGGTATTCCCGTATACGTCTATCGTCCAATACGTATAGTTCATTCCCGATCCAAACAGAGTGGGTTTGAACGAATACCTGTTTTTTTCTGATCCACTGCCATCCCTAATTGAGAGACACCGACCCTAACCATGGTTCACTTCAGGCCTAAGCTAGCCCTTTACCTTAAACATTAGACCTGAATAGAAAGGGCAACGAATTATTGGGTTGGGCTAGTGGCAGTTGGAGGGCTATTACCACATGGGGCAGCCAGCCCAACCCAACTCATGACAGCCTTTGGCTAAAAAACCACTGAAAGCGAGTGAGCCAGTGAGCTATGTTGTTGGCTTGTGTTCAGCCCAGGTTGAAAGATACATGCTGCATGGTGCTTGGTATACAAGTCAGCTGAATTATGCAGATCTCCAATCTGGATTGCTTATGTCCATATTATGGTTCAAAAAATCATTCGACAATGACTCTGGCACTTTTCATTCCGGTACTACTTCACGTTTTGTATAAACCACGAGTTTTACACCACTCACCTTAGTCGTTCAAGACCTATCACCAAATCAGCCGATATCATTTTGTATTGCAATATGAAATCTTCCTGTCATATTCAACTTTTTATTCTACCTGTAATCTACGTGTATCATCCACCAATACTGTTCCATTAAACGATTCACCGAACCAGCCATACTACAACCTTAAACCATGATCCACATTGATGATCCTTGCAGTGCAACTTACCCTCCGATGCAAAAGCTCAGGGAAGTTCTCGTTGATCATGCATCAATCAACAATGATGACTTCATGAATCGCGACGTTTCCATCTTCCTCAAGATGGGAGTTTTTGAGGAGGAATTGAAGAGCCTCTCACTAAAGAAGTTGAGAGCACAAGTAGCTGTTGTGAGTCTTGGGATGGTGGAAATTCAGTAGTTCTCAACAGAATCAAGGAGTGCAGATCTTACCCTCTACACAAGTTTGTGAGGGAAGAGTTGGGTAACAAGGAATTCTCAGCAATTTGTGAGCGAAAGGCAATACAGCTTTAAAACCGGATATAAAGTATAGAGCTGAAACTAAGAAAACTGAGAATCTAAAAGGGGGATTTAATACTAAGTCGATTTGATGCAATCGAAGAAATGGGATTGATACGGAAGAGAAGTGACATCCGACTACTTGACTATCTTTCTCACTTCCAATATTTCATCATTGCCCGAAGGTGGTCTCAAGGATTGGAATGTCGCCCTTCTTCCAATTTGTTAGCCTTTCTGGACAGACGACACCGATAATTTCAGTGTCTCACCAAACCAGACGACGCTCCAGAAAAAAGGGCAGCTTCTTTCTGTGTACACTTCTTTTTCAGGTTTGAAAACTTGAAATGTTTTGGCAACCTACTGGAAAATTCATGTTTTGACAAAATAATTGACTAAAACAATGTCCGCAATGAGGGTACTTGTGTTCATCTAAAGTTTACGTTGCAGTCATAAATCTAAAAAAGACGTAGTTGGATGATTAGGAGCACCAACTAGCCAAACAAAAACAAATCATATACCATTATCAAGCTAGAATTTCAATATAAATTTCCCTCAAATCACACATCGATACAATTGTAATGACAAAGATTTAGCAAATATAAAACCCAGAATCAAATCATACAGCATCCAACAATCCAGTACAAAGTCCATTACAATGAAGAAATAGCCCAAATGGTTGGATGTCTATTTCCACTAAGCAACTGATGAATTTCATATCTAGATTTTGAACCAGCAACTCTTTCAGAAGACCACAACACCATCTCTCTCTCTCTCTCTCACAAACACACAGAGTAAGCAAAGAAACATAAATATATACATCCTATTTTAGTAAAGCAAAGCATTCAACTATATACAACCAGAAATTTATGTGATAAAAAAAATTAGATAAAAAGACATTTTTACATCTTACTCTGGTTAGCCATTACAATTCACACGAGCTCCTCCCACAAATAATGTTGCAAGGCCTGGTTGGACAAAAGTTAGACAAGCAGCAATTTTTCAAGCAAAGTTGACCGGTCAATCATCATCGGATAAACAAAAAACATCAGCAGCTACAGCAGAAGGGGTTGAGCTAACATGTGCGCTAGCCAGTGCTCCAAATTCGGACAAGTCTAATGAACCAAAGTTGACACTAAAATCAGGTAGAGGTGGCAAACTGTTAGACTGATGTGCACTGGTACAATTATCAATGTCCATAAGCAACTCCAGTGCAGAAAGCGACAAACTATGAGCTGGCAAGCCTCTGGCAGTTTCAGGTTGTGGAGACCTCCTATAAGGTCCAGAGTGATTGGTTGGTAATGGTGGGGTTGGTTGGGGTGGAAGTTGGGGATGTGAGGGAGCAGTTTCAGGCAGGTTATTTGGTGCCTGCTGGTAAGGTATCCCACGTGGTAGAGATGCGAGACTGGCAGCTGACATGGATGCATGTCTGAAAGGTTGAATGTGGGGGGCTGGGGCACGAATCTCACCACCGACTCGGAGATTTCGTGTGGAAGGGGTAACAGAGCTAATATGAAGAGTTCTGCTCATACTGCTGGATAAAAGTGCCGCTGAATGGTGAACTCGTGGAGGGCGTGGGGTGATCAGCTGACTGGCTGGAGGTTGGCCAGCTGGATACAAACCAGAGACAAGAGGTCTTGGTGTAGGCTGCATCAAACTGGAAGGCATAGCTGCAATGAAATCAAATGTTAGGTGCTCACCAAAAAGACATGAACCTCCATGCATGTCCAAGTTGAACATATATTAAAGCTCGTATCTGCAAGCATATGTTTGCGTATGCATATAGACAACTATATAACATGCAAGGCAACATAATTAACAGTGTTGGCAGTTTAAGGGTATCGGTAGGGTTCAGTATATTCCAAAGCATTCAAATAAAATTGGGGTTTTGCAGGAAACGGGCAAGAAGATTTCCCTGGGGGATTCCTGAGATCAAAATATTAACAAGGTGGTCCAAAAACTATTACAAGCTGTATTTACTGGATTCTGAAACTCTCCATCCTTTAAATTGTGTTTCATTCTTCAGATCAAACCAAGGCTATCACACTTGTGTTGACGTAGATTTCTGTAAATCCTTAATCTTAAAAATGGTCTTTTGTTTTTTAATCAAGATGATGTCATCGAATTTCTTACAGATCTATTCAAAATTCAGTCAGAATGAAGCAGTAAGGAAAATGCATCTCGAATTGTTCTGTCAATATATTGGGAGGCTAGAGAACTAATTATGTATAATAACACAATTTTTATCTTTCCCAAGACTTCAGTGAAGAATAAAAAACACCAAACTATATTTTTCCGATTAGGTATTATATCATTCCCACTCCTATATAATTGAAAGTTTAAAGAAGGCATAATAGACAATGTTTTATTTGACGTATACCACTGAGATCAGAAGTATATTCCTAATTCTATAGATGAAGTAATGGGGCATAGGATCACAAGGATTGGGTTTTTATATGGATTTTGTACTGGAAATCAATGATTTGGGGGAAGGTGGATGAAGTGAGCGGCTAAAGTCAATACATTTCTTAATCATGCTTAATGGCAAGCCAATGTGTAGGTTCAAGGCATCTAGGGGCTCGCACAAGGTGATTCTTCTTCACCTTTTTTATTCACTTTTGTGCACAAGGTACTCAGAGCTAGGGGTTGTCATTGAAAATGATGAGATTTGGGTCTCTCATTTGCAATTTGTTGATGGCACTATTTTCTTTTCTTTAGACAACGAGGTAAAATTTTGAAACTCAAAAAAGATAGTGGACTTGTGTGGTAATGTTTTGGGATTTGAAGGTTAACATGGCGAGAACTGTTATAGTGGGCATCAACTCCCAGCAGGATAAGACTACAAGGTTAGCAGGTCTATTTGAAGTGTTGTAGAAGGTGGCCTCTGACAATTTTTTTTTTGGGGGGGCGGTGGGTTTTAATCCCCTTTTTTTCTGAATTTCTGGGAGCTTGTTATTGAAAAATTTGGAAGAGATTAGACGATGGAAGAAAGCTTACATTTCAAGTAACAAGGGCAACTAAGACTAACCCAAGCAGGATTACCTAGCATTTCCACTTATTTTCTATCTCTGTTTAAGATGTCATAAAGAGTGAAAGATGATTGGAAATATGATGAGTGACTTTCTGTGAGATGGGAATGGTGAAGTGAAAAGGGTTACTTATTTAAGTGGGAGGTGGTGAGAAAATCAAGAATGAAAGGGGCTTTTCCATTGGCAATCTGTTTCCACGCAAGGTAGCTTTAGTTGAGAAATGGCTTTGGAGATTCCTTAGGGAACAACATTAACTGTGGGATTTGTTTATCAAGAGTAAATCCGGTTTACATGTCAATAACTGGAATACCAATGGGGTAGAAAAAGGAAGTTATTGAAGTCCATGGAAACTATGGATTGAATAGATTCTTGCAAAATGTCAAATATATTGTAAGCAATGAGAAGAGAGTTAGGTTATAAGAGGATGTTTGACTATGGGGAGCCTACATTATGTAGAGTTTCCACGTCTCTATCGTATTTATCATACTCACAATTCTTCCATTGCTTCCATGGTTTGCTATAATCCTCATTCACATTCTTGGGATGTTGGTTTTCGTAGAAATCTTGATCACAGAGATGTCTTGAACATGGCCCTACTTCTTTCCATGCTTAACATTGTTAATTTTTCTCATGAATCAATCAATAAAAGAAATGAGACCTATGATGCATGGATACGGACACAGGGATACAACAAAGTTTTAAAATATAAGACACGGGTACATCAATGACAAGACTAATTAAAAACATATTATATATTTTTATATATATAATAACAACATTAATAATAACTAATTTCATATTATGGTATGTTTAGAATAATTGAATAAAATACAGATTAATTAATTTTTTTTATAGATCAGTCATGAGTCGTGAGATGGAATGACTCTGAGGCAAGATTTTATGCACTATTGCACAACAATTAACACAAATCAGGTCAGTGAGCTTAATGAACAAAAAAATTCATTCAAACACCAAAAACCCCAAAAGATTTCTAAAATTTTACAAACCTAACCCAAATAAATTTACAAACCAGATAATTCTAAACCTAAATAATTGAATAAAATACAGATCATTATTTTTTTCCCAGATTAAAGCACTACTCGTGAGTCTGAGATGAGAGTGATTGTGAGGCTAGGTTTTGTGCACAATTGCACAACAACTAATACAAATCGCGTTAGTGAGCTTAATGAACAAAAAAAAATTCCCCAAATATTTGTTCAAACAACAAAAATCCCAAAAGATTTCCAAAATTTCAAAACCTTAACCCAAAATTCACAAATTAGATAATTCTAAACCTAAATAACAAAATCAATGCACAAAATCAACCCCATAGCATACAAACCACAAAAGTAGCAAACCCTCCCCAATAGCATTACTTGATACAAAAGAAATGCGAGGATAGGTGACATTAAATTGAGGTGGTGGAAGGGTTACAGGAAAGAAGCTACTCCCTTGCAGCATTTCAGGGAACTCCATTCTTTTACATACTAGTGGTGGAATGCTTTCTGATTTTTGGCTTGTTTCCTATGTAATTTGTGATTCACTATGAAATTGCTTTGTTTGGACTTCTTGTCCACCTTCACTATTGTATATTATATTTGATCAATAAAATGTTTTTCCTCATTAAAAAAAAGAGTACAGGCTCAAGCCCCAACCTAGCCATGTGACTTTGTCTCAGATACCACAAAGGCCAGGGTTTACCCCGCTGAGAGCAGGCCATAGGAAGAGAGAATAAGGATTAGCAAGTGCCCATCATGTCCACGGTCGGCAAGGAGAAGTTCTACATATCATTGTTCGAAAACTGGCCTCAAGCATTGGACACAATTCACCATTAGAGATGCCGATTCTGTACTTAAGCTTACTTCTACATAACAACATGTGAAGGTCACAGCTTAGTTATAAAATTATCATTTTCCATATGCTGATTTCTTTTTTTTATTCAAGTTTCATGCGGAATGCAGAAATTGTGGAAAGATGACCAAATTTAGAACTTTGAACATAGAAAACAAAGTAATCATAATTAGAACTATAATTCTGGACTTAACTACTAACCAAGACTAAATAGTATCAACATCTATCATCTTTCTAAATTCAGCAGATATACCCAACAAGAAATAGAAAAATAGTGGTTTGGAAGTCTGTTGCAAATATGTACCTTGTGAAATTCCCAAGGTCCCATTATGCCTGAGATCCTGGCACTTAGACTTGAAGGCTTCTGCCAACATCTTATTCATGAGAACCTTCTTGTGGTTTGTATCAGCTTCATTTTTTTTCAGCAGGAATGCTGCCTCAGCCTCCTGATGTTTAGCCTCATACTTGCTACGAATTTGAGCAATCTCCTTGTCGCATTCAGATTTCAGCCACACTTTCTGCTCGAAGAAACATATTAGTGTGAAAATAAAATTTACACAAATCACTTGAAGAAATCACGATAAGAGCAAATGTGACACCGACCGTATCTTCATGAACCTTGATCGCTTGTTCTGTTTCTTTACGTAGTCTTTCCAATTCATTTTGCAGTGGGTCAGTATATAAAGACAGAGTTGGCATCCCGAAGGCTTCTTGGTGTGCACTATGTGTTGGAACGTGGTTAAATCCTTGCACACTGGATAAATTTTCTCCAGGTTGCAAAACAGTTTGATTTGGAAGCTCGACTCTGACCTCAACCACCTGAGGTGGAGCCTCAACATTTTGTAAAGAGACCTGGAATTTGCCACTTAGTTGATTTTGGACTCTACCAGGCAAACTTAAGTCAGGCTGATTATTCCCAAGAGGTAATTGTGTAGCAACAGTCGAAGAATGCACTACTAATTTTCCCCCTGTTTGTGAAGTAGCATGACCTGGAAGCTCTGCTTGGTTAACAGCCAACAGGAAAGATGACTCAGCATTTTGGGAAGAGATGTGCCCTTCACTACAAGGTTCACGACCAAGTTCATTAGCTGAAAGTAAATCATGTTGATCGCGACCCTCGTGTATACACATTGACCGACACAGTCTATCAAGAGGTTCTAACAATGGTGCTTCATGATAAGCCTGATCAATGGATCCAGCACCAACAGGTTGCAAAGCTTGAACATCATCTTGTTGCAAAGTTCTCTGATTTCCTTGAAGAGTTGCATCTTCATCTAGAATTCCAGTAGATGCCAATGCTTGAGAACCTTCATCCTGGAGCGCCTGACAATATACCATATCAAACAGAAAGAGTTCAGGCAAGTCAATCAGCTCTCTTTTAGAATCTTTTTCTACGAATCTCTAAAGGTTAAAAAAATACCAAGTAACATCTGATCTTAATAACAAAATCTTAATGTTATTCATCTACAGCATAGATGACTTGACGTCCTCAATGAATCAACTTCTCACAGTGATCATCTTATTGATCATTATTCTTAATTTCCAAGGGAAAAAAGGCACAATCAGTGGATTCGTCCACAATGGTACCAGCAGAAAGCACGAAATTACATGACGGCAAAGCATATACATAATTGAATTCTTTTAAGACCAAAATCATATACCAGATTCTGCGGCGAAAGATCACTGCAAGTGGGAGAAACAACTGGCTGTAATAAAGGTAAGTTTACCAATGACGGCTCCTGGGAAGATGACACAACATTGAAGGAGCAATTGGCACCATCACTCTGGATTCCCAAAGCATTTGGTACATCAAACCTAATTTCATTTTCTCTTCCATTCTCTGCATTGGATACCACAGCAGTAGTTCCTATTTGTACAGAACCAACAACACATACAACTTCATTAGGAATTGTTTCAGACACATCTAATGGGACCTCTTCAACTCTCAAAATTGATGGAACTACATCTGATGTCTGTTCTTCAAAAGAATGCAGATTTGCGGAAACAATGTTCTCAGTACCATCACTGGAACTGCCTACTGCGCTGGGCTGCTCAATTCTAGCAAAAAGTGCTCTGCCCGTAGCCAGAGCCTCCACATCATCATCATACACAGATACTGGATTCATAGGAATACTTATAGTTTCAGTGGGTTTGCCTACAGTTTCATTCAGAAGAGTATCAGGAATTTCAGCTGGTGCCACCCAATTCACTTGCGTACTATGCTCAATTCTATCAGGAATGTGTTCTGTAGGATGTTCAGGCACGTGGACAACGCTCTTAGGGCCATTGTCAGTTTTATATTCACCAGCCTGAGAGTGCTCCACCTTGTTGTTAGATTTGGACCTATGTAAAGGCAGCTTATTGAGTACTCTGTCTTCACTTGTGCAGGATTTTACCTCTGCCAACCAATTTTCCGCCTTCTGTTCCTCCTCAACCCTTGCAGCCAAATGCTTCGTCTCAAGATCTTTGAAGCATTTATCCTTCTGGTGTTTGTGGTCTTCCATTTTCTCTGCAAACTCATCATGTAATGCATTTAGCTTATCCATTTGCACTGAAATATTATTGTGAATAGAGCGTACAAGGGCTGACTCCATTCTGTGCTCTTTCTCCAGTCGTAAACACTCCTCCACCCAAAATCTGTGAAACCCCTGGATTTCCTCCTGTTGCTGTTGAAGGAGATTTGTCATCCGCCTTTTACATTTTTTCTGAACTCGTCTGACACTTCTTGGCATTTCTTTCTTTGCCATTTTGCAAATAAATGCCTGTTCCTGCTGCGAAAGGACCAATTCAACCACAGATTCCCGATCACGTGATCCCCCTTTGCCCTCCAGTTTTAGATTGTGCAGATTTAATGCCCTCATATGTGACTCCCCTGCATCCAATGGCTCTTTCAAAATATCTTCAGCTGCAGAGATGTGATCTTTTGAAGAACGTGATTCCTTGGCAATATCTGTGGAGGTTAAGAACATTTTTTTCAACACCCGCAACTTTGCATACACATAGTTTGCCTCTTCTTCCTTGCAACTAAAATCTAGGTGATCCTTTGCCAGCAAAATAGATTCCTTCCTATCAATTTTGTGTTTCAACAATGAAGCAGCGATCCAACACTGGAATAATTGCAAACACCCATAAAGTGAATAATAAACAATACAGCTAAACACGTACTGAGGCAGCAAGCCAACACTGGAATAATTGCAAACACCCATAAAGTGAACAATAAACCTTACAGCTAAACACGTATGCACATGAGCCTACATCGACAGAGAAAGCTAGTACCACCATGCACAGGAGAGTTGAGGGGACATTTATGAAGGATGGTATCTGATTTTTCTGATGTAGGAATTCAACTTTGATACATTCCAACTAAGTATCTTAATCATTTGAATTTCCCGGCCTGGTTCAAGTAGACAGACAAAACATAATAACAAAAATACTTTTCCATCCAGCTATGCAAAACCAAATGGGCTCCATTAGGGTTTATAGCTAAGCCCACTTGTTTTTTTTCCCAGGGTCATATTAGCTGCATTTATAAATTTCAGAGTCTTATGAATTAGACAAAACTGAGATTTATATAACAAATTTGTGGGTGGGGACATTCCCAAAAATAACATAAAAGTTGAAGACAACTCTTACAATACACCAAAGAATCAATTTTTTGCACAAATATATCTGTTATTTTCTTTTCATTTTTCCCTCATGTTTTGACCCCTGACATGCTCCCCAACTTTGATTTTACCCACATTTATGTATCCATAAAGAGACGGAACATTAAACCTGAGTGAACATCAACATTATGTAAAAGAGGCACTAAACTGTACCTGATTTGATTTGATTAAATAAATGGTGTGAGCAAATTGTTAGGATTTGCAATGCAATCGCCATTGGAGTGATACATAACTTTGAGTTTTACATTTTAAACTCCTTTTTTTTTGGAGATTAAAGCTAAGTTGCAAATCTATATTAGATTCATTGTAGGTATTTGCTTCAATATGTAAGATTTCATTAAATTACAACATAGGATTATCTGTTTAAAAAATTTTACATATAAATCTATAAAAACCGGCAATGAATAAAAAATGCTCCATTAGTTTGTTGTTAAATGATCCAACTCAAGAAAATCTTGACTCCACTCTTGCTATCTATCATGAGACAAAAATGATCATACTCTGGAAGATGAAAAGAATCTAACCACAGATATCTGGAAAGCATGTAATATACTTGCTGGTTCCTGATTGACATGATGATTCTCAAGAACATATTCAAGAAAATTATTGGCCATAACCCTGATATCCTCCTGCAAAAAAGACAGATGCACCCTATGAGATAGTACTACCTGCAATACAAAAGTGCAACATATCATCAAAGCATGGGTTTCACATAAGTCCAACAATTAAAATAAATTTTAAAATATAAGAGATACTAAATCATTAGCCAGAACACTATCTCTTTTCTGTTCCCCCCCCCCCCCCCAAAAAAAAAAAAAAAAAAAACACATCTAAATAACAATAATCATATTTTCATAAAAAGGACATATCCAATGCACGAGACTCCCGTTGCGGGTCTGGGGAATATTAGATGTACGCAACCTTACAACTGCTACCAAAGAGGTTGTTTCTGCGACTTGAAGCCTTGACATCCAGGTCACAATGGAGCAATGTTACCGTTACGCCAAGACCCACCCTCAATCATATTTTTGCAAAAAGAGAGACCATAAACACAAAGAGGCAAGAACTCCCAACAAACAGCAAAAAGAATGCCATTGTTCCATTTCTCACAAAACTATAGAAAGGATCATGTTAAACAAACCAAAACTGCTGCCATAGAAAAGGGATTAATCTATACCCCCATTTTAGAAACCTTAGATTTTTTCTCTACATTGGCCAACAAATGATTAAGAAAGCAGCATATCCATGACCCGAAGGAGAAAACACCAGATGAATTCAAACTCCACAAGCAACAATGGAAAAGAGTTCCAAAATCAGCTCAGCACATGACATTAAGATTAGGGATTATCTAACTATTAATTAAAGAATAAACTACCAAAATCTTATCCACTAAGGAGTCCTCAATTTCAAAGGGAAGTTAAAAAAGGCATAATGGTGCTCCAAATATGATGTAGGGAAGGAGGAATGATGCTAGGCAGAAAAAGAAGGGAATCAAATAAAATATTGACGTACAAGAAAGAAATAGATAAATAGACGCATCCCATTGCACTTATTAGAGGCGTTCATAGTGACTGAGGGAAGACCAAAAAGTGAGTTATTTATAGCAAGCTTGTGTTATAGAATAAAGCCAAAATAAACATCCATCGTGCATATTTCCAATAATGAAATTGCCCATAGATTTGGCCCCTCAAAGAAATCTGCATATATTTTACACCAATCCTAACATATCAACCGCTAAAGAAATTGAACCAGGATATCCTTCTCCAAGAATCTTACAAATATTTAAGAAAAGGGATGCAACAGAGACCGCCCAAAAGATTTCTTAATCTACATCCCGATTACAACCACCCCAAAATCAGCTGTCCATAAAGCACACATAAACTATATTTAGTTTTCACTTAATGATTACATAAGAACAGAGGATCAAACCAGATGACACTCTACATCCCCGCAGAACCAAAGTGAGCTTTGACCAAGTAAGAAATGAATTGATCACACTTCCCATACAGGGTAAGTTTTCCACTTTCATTGTCACAAATCTGAACTATCGAGCAAGGCTAGTAAATATCAAGAGGCATAGCTCAGGAGAATGGTCCAAAAATGGAAAATCAAAGTAATATTGTCTTTTCTGGAAAAATTATACTCTCATCCAGTAAGTCAAACATTGCTGAAAACTCCACACCAGACAGAAGAGCACTAGTAATCAACTCCAAAGCAAGGCTCGAGTATGAAAGCTATAATAGTACACAATGCAAGACTTGAAAAAGACCTTGAACACCAAAATATCCAGAGACGTTGCACAAAACACTGGCCTTCGTTAGCAAACTGGAATTGCAAGGCCGTCAGCTTTGCACAGAAGCCACTGTGTAATTATCGCCTAATTCCATTTCTTTGGTTTTCTGAACCAATCAGCCCTGTGGAAAAAAAAAAATCTCCGCAACCCTTCCCTACTATAAGTTCCTAAAAAAACGCAAAAAGTGGATCATTTAATTTAATGACTTCAGTTCAAACTACAAAAAAAAAAAAAAACAGAAATAAAGGATATCCATCATAACATCCTATTAAATAAAAGCGGTCATTTTCCGAACCATTTGATGGCCACATCAACAAGAAGAAGTGAAAGAAGCCCTATTACTTACTTTGCTTGATTCGAAAGGCAGATATCCCCTTACCCAACCCAACCAAAAAAAAAAAGTTTCCAGATGGAATGGGAGGTTATGATAATTGCCTTGGTTATGTCTGTTGAGTCGTGTCATTTCCAAGTAGTTTACTCCCTTCTTCGAATAGCCAAGAAGAGTTATAATAGCCTTTTTGTGGTAGAAAGAGGATTTTGAGGAGCCAGTGGATGAAATGGCTCGAGGTAAAGGACCCTACATCTACGAGTGTTGAGAAAAAGTTCTCACCAGGATTTTATTTCCACATTGACTGAATTAACATTTCCCTCTTTGTCATAGCTGAGAAACATTCTAAAAAATTTCCATCAGGAAGTCAACAGAACATCAACGAAGAGTAGGTAGCATTTCATAGCTTGTTTAGTACGGCTCCTTGAGACTAGTCTGATTGCCTCAAACTCAATCAAAAAGCAAATAATCTTCCCAGAAGTCCATACTCCATAGTGATTGTTATGTGTGCTAGAAAGACTTGAATCAAAATGTGTTTGCTCTGTTTTAAGCACATATCTTCCAACTAGAAACATCATGAGATCGTTCAGCTTCATATTTTGGGGAAAATCTTGTCCTTTAGCCTATTACTTACTTTGGGAGCTGGAGGTACATAAGAAAGATGCAAAAGGGAGTGGGGCTAGAAAGAAAATACAATCCACATGGTAATTTAATCATACTGATAACCTTGTTAGGATGTATTTCAAGTTAGAGAAGTCAGTCAAATGACGCTCACACAAATATGGGAAAATAAATGAAGTTTGTGTTCATCTAGCATATGTTATAAAACACAGCCGCCTTTTCCCCAAGTGGCCCTAAAGATGGCACTGTCAAAAGCTTAGGACTCTGATTACAAATGTGAGAAGGTTGAAGAACTATGAGAACGGCTTTACTTTTTGCCTTCCTATTGGGCATCCGCAGCTAAAGAGTTTGAAGATTTCCTTCTTTCATGCATTATTTCGAGTTGGACTGCAACGTGTGGAATGTAGTGTTTGCCTATGCATGGATTTTGTGTTTTTCATTTTCATGTTTCTTTTATGTTTTCATATCTTAGTTTTTGGTTGTCTTGTTCAACTATGACATGTCCTTTGTGTTTTTTTGACTTTTTTAATGAAATCAATGTTTATTATCAAAAAATAAAATAAAAGAAGCTTAGGACTCAAGTTATTTAGGGGCATTCCATCTAAACTGATATATAGCTTGGTGCTGTTCATGAAAATGTTCATATGGAAAGCTTGAAAATCATCTTGGTGGGAGGCCTTAAGAGTTTAAAACTTGCTCTGTCAACTCTTCTAGCATGTATAGAAGGTTGAGGCTCACCACAGACTAGGAAATGGTGTTTTTCAGGCATACATTAGCATGATTTATCCATTTTGCATACCATCTGTCACTAACAACAGCAATAATACATAGACAAGTCCAATTTGCATGCAAAAAAGTGTCTTTCATCACCAACATCGTATAATTCTAGCAACAAGGTAATTACATATGTCACCAAGGAAAAGTCCCATGACTCTCATCACACCATTAAAGTACATAAATTGACCCATACCCTACAAAAAACAAAGTCTTAAGAGGGGAAAGTATGGGATGCATACCGAAAGCTTTAGAGTTTCACAGAGTCTTGAAATCTCCATTTTCAATAGAAGATAAAGATTCCTCCAGGAGTAAGACAATATTCTTCTTTCCTCAGATTGAACCACGTGAACTTCAGCTAACGAGTTATCATCACTAGAAAAGAAAATTAAAACTGCATATGACAACTTGGGAGTGAATTATAATCTTCAATTTCACAACCAACAAAAAATAGCTAACAAATGTTTTGAAAGCGAAACATAGCTCGAGTTCTACACCTGTTTAAAAGTTCTCAAGAAATAACAAGCTCATTCTGTTTAAAATGTTCACTCCAAGGTTACTTTTAACATTTCATCATCAGTGCTACAACATACAAACCAGGCTCTACAAAGAGTGTACTGAGCAAAACTAGAAAGAAAGGCAGAGATAACTAAATACAAAAAACTAGTACCTTTGCCTTTTAGAACATGTCATAAAAGATTCAACCCGCTTATAGGGTTCCTCTGCACAACTATGCTTCCTGCTAGCGTATGACAATTCTCCTTCAACATGATTTCCGAATTCTTCTGCATCAAAACCTCTTCTACTAGAATTGGATGGTTCCTGAGCTCCTTCGGAAGCTATCTCAACACATTCTTCTCTCAATTCTTCTACCAATTTTCCACTGCACTCAGCACCCCCATCCACCCTATTCTCCAATTGCTTGGAACCACCAACTCCAACATCCCTGCGATCAATTCGAGACAGCTTAACTGGTTTTTCCGGTTCCTCATCAACATCTATGCAAAAAAAAAAAAGGAAAATGAAGGAAAGAAAAGCAGACATTAACAATAATAATGTATAACTGAAAATGCATCACATAAAATGTACAAAAAGAGTTTCTTGGCTTTAATGGCAAACAATGACCGATTCATGCTGTTCATCTTTCCCTTCACTTTCATATTTTGATACTTTGCTCTTTCAATATGATATTAGAGTAGTGGACCACTTTAGGAGAAGAAGAAGAGGGGGAAAGAAAGAAAATCAACTACCTAGTGCAATACCCCTTCGCTGTAGCTTAAATAAAGACTTGTAAGTACGAGCATCCATTCTCTTTCTTTTCCTGCCAACAGGTTTCAAATCATGTTTCCCAGTTTTGTGAACTTCACTAGCTTCAATTGTCCATTGCTTTACATTCTTCTCTCTTTTTTTGTTCTGCTTCATGTCTGTTGAACCAGAACTTTTCTCAGGCTTCTTTGATCCTGAAGAACTTGATGAAGTCTGTTGCTTACTGTCAGATCTTTTCAAAGGACTTGGCATCTTATGTTTTTCAAATGTCCTCTTAAACGGGGACGTGTTTGGTGCCAACTTCTCAAGTCTCTCAGACTTGCGTGTACTTGATGGGCTTGAGGTGATTAGTTTCCTCAATAATGTTTCCCTAGATGACCTTCTTAAACCGGATGTACCAGCTGTTCCAAAACCCGAAGTACAGTATCTGAACCTTCTCCCTGAACCATTGCTCTCAGCATCCCTACTTCTGTGAGTATATTGAGTATCATTTGCCATCATTCCAGCTGTCCAAAATAAAGTAAAAACTCTCTCACATGATATAATCAAACAAAACAATGAGTAAGAAACAAGAGGTATGACACAAAATTCACATTGAAACCGGCAAAGCCATTGCAAAAAAACAGAAAGAGAGCAACATAAGTTATAAAATCATTCAACAAACTAAAAGCCTGTGACCAATTTGAATGATCAATGGCAGTTTCTTAGCATACAACTTCATGCTTTACTAAAATGTACAATCAATTCCACAAGTCAAATGAAAAGGTATGCCATAGTTCTAAATAATGCTAACCACATCTTGTAGCGATAATGATAACAGCGTAATGGGACACTGTGGAACAACGTTAACTGGAGGCATCATTTTATTCCACTCTCACCTCACCTAATTTATACAGTACATGTCTCTAACTTTGAGTTGAATTTTATTTCACAACAGACAACAGGTGTAACAGTTTATAGCAAGAAAAATGGAAGCAACAATAAGTATAAACAACCTGAGAGACAGGTAAAAAAAATCACATCCCAAGGACCTAGGAAGAGACTCTTGCCAATTGACAGATACATTAAAATTTGACGCAGCAAAATTCTGTCCAAAACATAAAATCATGCTCAACAGGTTTGGGTGGCTTAAACACAGGTTTGAGGCACACCAAAAAAAAAACACAAAGACGTGAATCCATTAGAAAGATGCTTTTGGGAAACCAGAAGTGAGTGGAACACAGAATTTCAGCTCCAAAGGTGAAGAACATCATCCGGATGTTCATAGAAATTGGCTCCGAATTACCGGGTGAGCAAGTATGTCATCAGCCACTGCATCCAAACTATTATACTCATTTCAGATGCTGGTCACACAAGCTTTAGGCAGGCAACCTTCAAATGGCTGACGGGGCACCCACACCCACCAATCCAGCTAGTTGTGCACCCACACCCACCAATCCAGAGTTTTGACAATTTCCAATCTCATGCTTAAGGCAACGATTGCACTATAGCCCATTGAACAAAATCTCTGCTCCCATCAGCTGTTGTTCACTCTTCACAAGCTGCCCAAACTCCAAACTCCATTTATTAATACTGGTACTAATTCAATTTGCAATGTGTTAGGAAAAACTCAAGATATTTTTATTCTGATAATAATATAAATTACAAAGCATATAATTACCATTTTTGATGTAGTGCATTTTAGAGAAACTCTCACTAAGCTGCAGAGCCTAATTGGTGCAGTCAAGCAATGATCAATTAATGGCATCTTTTATGCATTGTTGTTTATATCATGAAGCCTTAAATCTGCTCTTACATTATGTAATGCTTATTGCCTCTCTTTGTTAGTCAATCTTATAAATTTAAGTTACAGGCACTTTGGTGGAGGAAACTTATTTCAAAAATCAACCGAATTCTAAATTAAAGGGGCCTTGCCGCAGCAGTTGGTTGTTCCATTATGACCAAGGCGCCAACGGTTCACATCCCCTACATGCTAGAGGCAAAACTATTTACATCTGACCTTCCCCGGACCCACAATGGCGGGAGCCTCATACATTGGGCTGCCTTTTTAATTGAATTCTAAATGAGTCATGTAGCAGCTAGTTCCCACTCATGAAGACTTTTTTGGTCCAAAGGAAAGGGTTCTTGGTGGTTAAAAGAATCCCTTTTGTGTTGTGTTTTGTGTTAGCACATTATCAGCCACACCAATTTATGCTCTATTAAGCTCTAGATGTTGCAAGCATCGTGGTAACTTCCAATTTTTTTGAACATTGATTACGGTTGTTTTGAATCAGTTTATGTTATTTAGTGTGATTTGGAGTCCTAAGTGGCCAATAGCACTATTATGCGAAGAATTTGAATTTCATATTTCAGAGGCCTTGTCCGTATAACAGTAAGAGGAGTATAGAAGCCTATGAAGTGTAATCTCTTTAATTCAATGAAATTAAATTTTGACAATTTGAGTAAAACTTTGAAACTGCACTTGATGTGTAATGCAACCTTACCTTAAGATGGTGTGAAACTTTCAAACTGCAATTCATGTGTAATGTAAACTTACCTTAAGAGGGTGAAGGAACAGGCAGACAAAGGGTCTAGGAAAGGCAATAACAGGCTGGAGATGGCTTTATGCCTTTTGGCGGTTGTCGCAGAATTTTTGGAATCCTTTAATTCAAAGCCAGACATCTAAGAAAAACTACTTCGCATATTGATGTTAACAACAAACTCCAAATGGAAAACGACCCTGTGCCTAAGGGTCCCCAACTGTTTTGACAGATGAACTCAAGGATCCACTCTTCCCCCACCAAATCTATTTGTGTGGTTTATGTCGCAAATGATCTAATTGCCCTTTCCAAGACATTTGAGATATTGGTTTGTTGACAGAGAGCTAGTTAAGAAAAGAAAATCATGAACACTTACTTGTACCTACAAAGTTATGAGAGATGTTGATTTCTTTTCTTTTTTTAGTTAAAATATTCCTACTAAAAAACGTATAAAGTTCACAAGTTATTTACTATACGCTTTTTTTATTAACAAAACAAGTTAGTCTCTTCTTTTCAACCTTCATAAACATTTTTACACAGCAACCAAAAATAAGTAATTTCATTTCAACCCTAGCTACCCATATCTCATGACCATTGACAAAACTATTTACAGGCCTAGGGGGGCCACATTTTGAAAAATTCCCACAACCCCCCATACATTTTAATAAAGTTTTATTGTTACCTCTAAGGTTTTCAAAACGCCCAATGTGAACATTTCACTTGATATTTAATAACCAAATGGTGGATGTAACTACATGGATGAGTGTTGTTTTTATTGAAGAAGATATCTGATGACTATGGGTCCGTTTGTTTAGTGGGATAATTGTAGAAAATGCAAGAAAAATAAAATTTTTAAAATTTTCATGTGTTTAGTTAGCATAAAATGGAAAATGATAGAAAAAATAATTTTCTTCCATACTTAGATTTTCTCACAACTAAAATTTTATTTTATTTTTATAAAAAACACAAGAAAATGCAAGAAATTTGTTATCTATAACTAAATTCCTATTTTACCCTTATTTTTCTTCAAATATTTTATAGATTATTAATTTTAAAAAACTTGGCATGAATTTGGTTAACTATATAATTTGGCTCATAGACCTTCGTGTTGATGTTTGTCCCATAATTAGGTTAGGATCCACTTTTTTAAAAAAGATTAATTTTTAATTATAATACATATTTTTTCTTCTTTAAACTTATTTAATATAATTAAGGGTGATTTAGATAATTAGAAAAAATTTCTTGTAATTTTCCTTTCTTTCAAACAATAGAATGAAGCTTTTTTAAAACTTTCTCACAAGTTTTTCATTATAACTAAATATATGCATGAAAATATTCAAACGAATCCTATAGGAAAAACAAGTGAATTTTTTTAAAAATTCTTTTACAAATGTGGCTTATATAAAAAACAATCACTCATTTTTAATATGCTATCTTGTGAAATTATTATTTTCAAGCATAATTCGTTTATAGCCACAAGGTTATATTATAAATAAGAAAAAAAGAGGCCGGTAATATTGTCACAAACTAATTTTTATAATTGTACAAACCAATTTTGGGTTTTGTGACCCAAATTAATTTTTTACGATGACATTGAATAAAACCTAAATTTAATAAGTTTTTTATAAATACAAATGTGTCAATAACAATAACCATTGAATAACTCCGTTGAATAAAATTTATGACTATGTCATGGCTTGGTGCCCTCAAGATAAACTCCTGGTTTCGTCCTTGTTTATGACAAACCCCAAAACTCCTCTTCTCATTGTTCTATCACTATCGAATCAGCTTGAGCCTATTTCCTCTATGCTTGAACCTATAAACTAACAACAAAACTCCATAGACTTTGTTTACGATATCCAGGAAGGGTTTTGCCTAAATTTTCTGCAACCTCTCAATTTTGGAACCAGTCATCAACTTTTAAACAATGCTCCTAAACATGTCCTACACATGACCAATAAACATATGCCAGCTCTTAATGTGAGGAAAACAATGAGGGACTCAAGGAGTAATTAAAAAAACTATTCACAACAACTGGAGTCCAACAGATAATGAGGAGCTCAAAAGTTAATGCTCATTTTTTGGAAACCCCACTACAGTAATACCAACAACAATAGAGAATCGGAGACTTAAACAAATGAAAAAATTACTTGACCGGTGAAGTCAAAATGTATCACACATAGGGGACTATGGGTAACGAAAAAGTAAAAGTGACCGAGATGAAAGGGCAAGACTTATTGATTTTATA
Organism: Ilex paraguariensis; assembly: GCA_963454935.2. Taxonomy (NCBI): domain Eukaryota; kingdom Viridiplantae; phylum Streptophyta; class Magnoliopsida; order Aquifoliales; family Aquifoliaceae; genus Ilex; species Ilex paraguariensis. The sequence goes on from CAUOFW020000910.1 coordinate 97,893, forward strand.
TAGACAACAAAAGATAAGGATATTAGTTGGATATCCCTTGATAAGTAAATGTCACCGGAACAAAACAATCAAAGTTTCACCAAATTAGGTTGTAATCTAGGAGAAAAAACTATGAAAATTCTAAGTAATCAATCTATACCCAAAAATGGCTATTCCTTATCTACTCCCTCCTACTTTAAATGTAAGCTAAGACATAGCCAGACAAGTACATCAAGCAATAGAGAAACTTGACATCTTCTTGGGTACTATTACACTCGTGCTAGCAAACCAAAGAAACTCTAAGGGCTTGTTTGGTTGCCGTATTAGAAATGGATGGATTAGATAGAGTAATCCAGTCTAATACAATAAGGAAGGACAAAATACAAGATTAAATAGGGTATTAAAATAATACATAATTTTATCTAGTGTTTAGCAATATACAACATAAACATTGGATAGTAGTTATTTAATTCAATTAGTTGTTTGGTTAAGAAATTATTTCATCGTATTAATGTTGAATTAACAAAAATACCCTCAATTAGCGTTTGTTACATTGATGACAGCTTGATTTTATCAATTAGGGGGTTAAAATAGTAAATGTGTAGAATAATACGTTTGAATTGGATTATAATACCACCTCTCTTGGTGGTATTAAAATACCTCCATAATACAGGCCTATCGTATAAAAAATATACGATTAGTATACGTTTTTTAAATTAATACGGTATCAAATTTGCTTACCAAGCAAAGTATTAGGCCCGATTAAATAATAAATAATACAATTTAATATTTAATCATTTCATAATACCTCTACCAAACGAGCCCTAATTGTAATAGGTCTTTCACCAAATCAGATTTGGATCGGAGTTATATTGATTGAAATCTGAATCTAGTTTGAAAAATCTAATTCCAATATTATCCGATTACCCGATGAATTTTATTTTCGTAGTTCATATACGAATTTGTTGCAAATCTGATATCCAATCCAATTGGAGTAACCTAAGTAGAGCCAATTTTATAGCAAATTACACTTAAATTTCTACTTAACTTTATCAAATTACATAATATATATGCATATAAATTTCGGATCGGATGTCAATTTTTTTAGTTTTTTTTTGGGAGGGGAGGGGGAAACAGATGGGGTTGGAACCCATCTATAGGTGGGAGTGAGCCCTTACCACTGGGTCACTGCCTTACCTCAAAGGATCGAATGTCGGTATATTCAAATCCTAGCCCAAAATGATTTCAGATTTGGATAATTGGTCAAATGATCCATTAACACGCCTAATTTGCGAAGCCACAGAAATAAAAAAGTTCCATTCACCATTTCTCGACATATCCTACAAGAAATTAGCAACAAAATACACTTGCTACAAAACTAAACCAAGGGTTTACAACTCCTTTGCTATGCCTTTCTAGTATCATATCAGTTTTGCAGTATCATAACAGGCCCATTTCATGACCAACTCACACCAAGGTCCTTGCTTGACATATACATAATTTTAATGACCTCCACACACAAAATAAAAATGTTTACCCTTTTCAAAATAAACTCAAAATATTATAATACTGACTCCGAATTGGCACTGCGACCAAGCAATCTATCTCAAAACTCTTTCGAACCATAGTAAGACACAATGTCCCCAAAAGACACATAATTATTATCTATGAATAGGTAAATACATAAAATAGACTTAACTCAGAGAACGAAAAAGACGTACCCGAAGACAATGTACAACCTCCATCAAGATCAACTTATTTTAAACCCAAAAGCATCATCACCGCCTGCATTTACTCTTTCCACTGCATAGGACTTGCAGAACAAGCAAAAAAAGCAACAATGTGACTCTAATACTAACCAATCCCTAGAGCTGAGTCCCAATAACAACAATGCCACAGCCCAAATCTACTATAACTTCCCTAAACCCCTAACAAAACCCTAAGTACAGATATATCGTCTTTTCTGTCGATAATAAAGAACCAAAATCAAGTAAAACGCATACCAAACCCAAATAAAAACACCAAAAGTTAAAATTTTAAGTTCAAAGCAAACCCTTGTTCGATTCAGACAAGAAAAGTAGAACATGCCAAGAATTTTCCAAGAATGTGAGAGAAAATTAGACTAACCTGCATGCACAGATCTTCTAGGGATAAGCATAGGCAAATTTAGGCGTTCATGCAGGTATGATATATTTTCTTTGGGTTCAGATTTTTCCGGGAAAGGAACAGAACAGAGACTGATGGGAATATAATGTGGCAATAAATGCAGAGCACGTTGTAGAAGAATGGAGTAAATATCAACAATATTATCTACACACCACCTTTAGAACCAACGATGCTACGTAATTCAAATCAGGAACTAAAATTTGTAAGTGACTATTAAATCAGTAAATTTCATTTCAAAAAATAGATAGATTCACTCATTTAATTTAATAGTCCCTCCATTTAGTAGACAGTTAGATTAATAGGTCGTATATAATTTATTAAATATTAAATGGTTTGATTATCCAACATAAGTGAGGGTGTCCACACCATTATTTTTTTTTCTTTTTTTTTTTTTTTGAGAAAAAAAAAATAGAATGGAGATAAGGAAGGACGTTCAACGACCACCCGAATAAGTTCTCACTGGTGAGATCATAAGACTTTTAATCATGCCTGAAACACCTTTCGAAATCAAACATAACTAAGATGACATAACAATTAACCATCAAATTTTGAAATTTCAAGACTCGAACTTCTAACTATGGTAGCCACTAAACCAGCCACACCATTATTCACTGCCAGGTTATGAATGATGGCTTTTGTGGTGCTTCAAAAAAGTTGGAAAAGTTACTCTTTTTTGTTTTTTTGAACAAAGAACTTACTAAACAAGTCGCTTTAGACAAATCCTTGTGAGATTAAGAGACATTAAAGAGGGTCCAGTCCGTGACATCTGAGCCTACCGTTTGTTCAAATCCAACCCCACAACTCTGGGCTAACAGTGCAAGATGGAAAAAAACAACTTTATAGGTTGAAGTAAAAGAGTTTTTAGTTCTTAAATGACATTTATAATTAAAAAGTTAAAACTACGTTTAATGATTGACTGAGATTCTTTTATTATATTTTTACTCAATTTTATTTTAAAATAAATTATTCATTCTCTATGGATAAGGAGTACACTAATAAATAGTAAAATTCATTTGAGTTAATTGGGATACTTTACTATCGAGTAATATTGAGTGATAGAGTAACAGAGATAATCTGAATTCCTTAATAACAAGCGGCTATCTTCAAAAAGTATCATTCAAAATAATTTTAAAATGCACTGAGATTTTAGTAGATTTTGTCTTTATTAGAACAAGGTTATTTGGATCACGTTAATCCTAAAAAAATGCTATCAATCCAAGAAAATTTTAACGCAAAAAAATAATAATACGCGGATATTGTTTGAATTTGGAAGGTTATAGGATTAATAATGTCTATCTTTCAAGAAATTGGTTTTTATGACAATAGTTGTCCTATTTTTTAGGAATTTTGGTAATTTCATTGCCATTTAATTTTGGCAAAAAAAAATGGGCAATTTGGTTGAATTTGGAAATTTTCAAAATTAATAATGCCATGTTTTAGAAATTTGGTTTTAAGAACATTAGTTGTCCCTTTTTAAAAAAAATTAATTTCTAAACCAATTGTCATTTAATTTTAGCAAAAACAAAGAGAATATTGGTTGAATTTAGAAGATTTTAGACTTAATAATGTTATATCTTTTAGGGAGCATGTTTTAATGACATTAGTTGTCATTTTTTTTAGGGATTTTAATTTTCAAATCTGATTGACTTGCAAATTGAAATAATCTGGCCAACGCAACCCAAAAACCTAGACAGTAAAAATATATATTTTAATGTTTTTATTTAGTCTGTGAAATAACAGGCCCGGCTTACCACCTAGACACTAAACACATTTTATCCAATTTAGCCAATCTAATAACTTAATTGTACAATTTGGGTAGTGAATCAAATAGCGAATATACATATTTCACCGAAGAAAATTAGACTAGAAATTACCCCGCTGCAAGAGACTATAACCAAACTATCTTAGATAGTTTATTTTCATCGTCTGATTTGACTAGTGAAATACATATTTTTTCAGTATATTTGAAATTAAACAATGATATATATATTTTTAAGGTCCAACTTTGCTAGTGAAATGATAAATACTTGATTTTTAATAATTAGATAAAGTAATAACCCAATCACCAAGTCACTACAATCCAACCATTTAGACAGTGAAATATATGTTTAATTTTTTAAATAATCTTACCACCAAATCATCACAAATTCACAATCCAATGGTCTTGAGTATATTGTATGGTGTAAGAACTAATAAACTTTGCATATATTACTTATGATGATACTCAGAATGATTCCCGAGCAAGAGTTTAGAAACGCAGGTCAAACATGAAGATTAGGTATGCTGAGCTCAGAAAATCAGAGTTAGAGCTTCTCTCAAGCGAGATAATAAGCTGAAGCAATGAGGAAGCAACTGATACTACAAAGAACTCGACAGGTGATTTGAAGTAACATGCTAGTAATAAAGCAGATAAAAGAGTCTTACGAGGCTAGAGGCAAAAAAAATGGTGCTTTATCTCAAGAAGGTACAAGAGCTGATCAAGAAGTTTGTATGAGTCCAGATTAGACACGTCCTGAGATGTGAAAACTCACAAGCAGACGCCCTGGTGAGGCTGGCAACAACTTCTCAGGAAAGTTTGGACAGATTAATTCTGGTAGAGCACCTAGCTGAACCATCTATATGCAGAGAAGATGAAGAGGTGATGCCTGTGCACACCTCATCAAGCTGGACGGACCCCCGTCATTGGATATCTCAAGGATGGAGCTTTGCCAAAAGATCCCAAAGAGGCTGCAAAGCTAAGATCCAGATCAGCTAGGTTTTCTATGTTGCAGGGAAGTTTATATAAGCGAAGTTTCTCAACACCTCTCCTTAAATGCGTGGGAGCCGAAGACGCAAATTACATACTTAGGGAGATCTATGAGGAGGTCTGTGGCAACCACGTCGGAGCTCGGGCTCTTGTGGGAATGACCCTACGACAGGGGTATTACTGGCCCACCATGCTCACGGATGCCACTAACTTGGTCAGAAGATACAAGGCTTGTCAATTGCATGCTAATATCCTCCATTGCTCTCTAGAGCTCTTAACTTCAGTAATAAGTACATGGTCTTTTCAGCAATGGGGATTAGACATACTTGGGCCCCTTCCTACAGAAGTCGGGCAATGTAAGTTCGCCATAATACTACTTCACCAAATGGGCAGAGGTAGAGCCTTTGGCCACGATTACGGAGCAAAAAGTCCAAAACTTCACATGGAAGTCAATAATTTGCAGATTTGGTATTCCTAGGGCGATCGTCTCCGATAATGGGAAACAATTCAACAACTCGAAGTTCAAAAACTTCTGCGCTGAGCTAAGGATTAAGAATTAATTTTCAGCTCTAGCTCATCCTCAATTCATTGGGCAGGCAGAGGTCACCATTAGAATCATAAAAGCAGCCCTAAAAACTAAATTGGAAGGTTTAAAAGGTAAATGAGTGGAACACCTCCCAGAAGTACTATGGGCTTACAGAACAACTGCCAGGACGACGACTCAGGAAACACCATTTGCTTTGGCCTTTGAAACCGAAGCAATAGGACCAGTCGAGATTGGACTTCCATCCCCCCGAATTGAGTTTGCTAACGAAAGGGACAATGATGAGTCCCTTCTACTGAGTTTGGATCTCATAGAGGAAAAGAGGGATGCAATTTTGCATCGTATCAAAAGTTATCAGAGGAGAACAGCCAGGTACTATGACAGGAAGGTTAGACGAAGGCGTTTCAAAGTGGGCAATCTAGTGCTCAGAAAACTTTTGTTAGCAAGGAAGGACCCGACTCACGGGAAGCTGGGGGCAAATTGGGAAGGTCCGTACATCATCTCAAAGGTGATAAGGCCAGGAAATTATGAGTTGTGAACCGAGGAAGGGAAACTCCTACCTCATTCTTGGAATGCGGAGCATCTTAAGAGATTTTTTCTGTAAGCTTCTTTTGCAATCTGATTGTTCTCAATAAAATTGCATGTCTTTATTTTCTCCCTGTGAAATTGCCTAAAAATGAGCTCAATACCTCACGATGAACTCTTAAGTTCATAAAAACGAGTTCAATAGCTCACGATGAACTCTTAAGTTCATGAGAACGAGCTCAAAAGCTCACGATGAACTCTCAAGTTCATAGAAATGAGTTCAATAGATCACGATGAACTCCTAAGTTCATGAGAACAAGCTCAGTAGCTCACGATGAACTCTTAAGTTCATAAAAACGAGTTCAATAGCTCACGATGAGCTCCTAAGTTCAAAGGAATAAGCTCAGAAGCTCACGATGAACTCTTAAGTTCATAAAAATGAATTCAATAGCTCACGATGAACTCCTAAGTTCATAAGAATGAGCTCAATAGCTCACAATGAACTCCTAAATTCATGAAAACGAGCTCAATAGCTCACGATAAACTCTTAAGTTCATGAGAATGAGCTCAGTAGCTCACAATAAACTCCTAATTTTATATGAATGAACTCAGTAGCTCTCGATGAACTCCTAAGTTCATCACAACGAGCTCGACCACCTACAATGGGGAATTTAAAAAGAAAAACTCTTTTAGAAGAAGTTGCAGAACCATGAGGTCTACAAGTCCAACATCCTGAAAAATCCAGACAGTTCTCAAGTCCAGAATTGAACTCGACAACCTTATTCCCATTAAAGATAAAGCTGTGTCAAACACCCCCAAGCCTTCAAGAATAAGGTCGCTTTAAGCTCCATGCCTCTCAGTTCACCACAACCTAAGCTCGGCTACATAAACCTATAGAATCGCCAAAGCCAGCATGAAACATAGGGAGCAGCTGGTGATGAGATTTACCACTTACTTTCATCCAATAAGCTCAAGTATGAAACTCCCAAAGCATTCTTGCTTTAAGAAGAGCTCAGTACTCCTTAAAACAAGGGGGACAAGGGAAGACTAAAGTAAAAACGCACAGCTAAAGATGAATCAGCTGTACCATAACTGCAGTTCAGAAAGCTGTGAGTCAGCTATACAACTCAAAACCAAAGAAGTTACATTTTTAAAATGAGCTCATAGTTACAAATTTTTAATCATATTTAAAAATAAAATCCTAAGTCTCTGAAGGTGGATTTGGGGAAGGGTTCTGTAGTTCAGAAGTTGAAGTTTCGGCAACGTGAGTAGATTGGGAGCCTGGGAGCTCGGTAGAAAAAGTAGTTGAAAAATCTGAAACCTCGAAGAAGGGGATGAAACCTTGGTAGTCGATATCATTGTAGGTTCTGGAGTAGGTAGAGAAAGAGGAATCTCAGGAGTTGTTAAGGCAGGAATCTCGACCTCTACTGGAGATGAGCTCAGGGCCAATGCCTCGGAGACAAGGTCGGCTGAGAAGAAAACAACCTCAGGAGCAGAAGGGAAAACATTGTTGAGCTCAGAGTCGGCCGCCTTGTCCTCAGTTGGGGGATCAAAATTGAAATCCAGTTCAGGGTAGATCTCTTTAGCCCTGTCCTGAAGAGCAAGCCACCCAGAGGCCCACTGAGTTGTGACATCATCAACTAGTTTGACAATTAAACAATCTTTTTCCTTGACAGCTGCCCTCCCCACCTCAAGTTCGTTCCGGAGGACGTCATTCGTCTCTGCAATAATGTCATATTCTCTCTTCATAGTTTGAAAGGAACTTAAAGCTTCAAGAGACTCCCGGCTGGCTCTGAACCAATTATCTGTTTTCTGCTTAAGTTCTCCTGAGGTTTTTCTGAGCTCTTCCTTTATTTTCTTAAGTTCCTCTTTGCAGCTTTTTCCCTCGCGTGTAATCTTCTCCTTCACATCTTCCAGACTCCTATTTAAGGAGGTCTGCTTCTCCACCTGTTCTTGCAAGTCCTGCACTTGGGCCTTGAGGTCACTGTTCTCAAAGGATAGTTTGGTAACCTTGAGTTCAAAAGCCTTGGAAGCTTTAACTGAACCTTCCATGACTTGGATCCTCTTCAGCAACCCGCTGACATAGAGGGCAATCTAAAAGTGAGAAAAGGTCAGATGAGAAGGAGCAAAATGAACAAAACATGTATGCACATAAAACATAAAACTTATGGAGGTAGTAGCGAAAAGAGCAGTAGATATAGAGCTCCAAAAAGGTATGGTGGAAGCTTGCTGGATGTCAGATTTGAGGAGAATGGAAGAAATAACCTGTGCAGCTTTTTTCACATTATCAATCAAAGAACTCGAACTTGCTTTTGTATTCCCCTTTTTTTTATGCTTACATATCCCAGGAGCCTTCTGGGAGGGCCCACAGTTGGGCAAGAAGGGATGGATCCAGGCAAGAGGTGAGAAATTGTCTCCAAAGGTTTCTTGACCTCACTTGAAGAGGGAGGGGTGGAGACCAAGCTTAGGTCAGGGACCTTACCAGAGGAGGGCAGTCTCATCTTCTGAGAAAAGGAGCTCTTTGCAACCTCTGAAAAGTCAAAAGGGGATTGGGGCCCCATTTGAGCTACAGAGGACGATTCTAGTCTCGGAGCTTTGATTTCAAAAATTGGATCACCCCCTGAGCTGACCTCAACCTTACGTTTGCTTCCAGCCCGAGTCTTCCTCATCATAGATAATTTATCAGAGCGATCCTTCGCAGTAGGCTCCATTAAGGAAGAAACTAAAAAATTAAGAAAGAACCCTCAAAAAAAAAGGGGAAGGAGAAAAGGTAAAAGGCAGGAGTAGAGGTGAAAGGGACAATACCTGCCAATTCCTCAGCACTAATGGTAGAAAGAGGAGATGAATTTTCTACCCTCACTTTAGGAGGACTAAACCCAAGCCTCACAAGGACTTGAGGTCGATTAGCTCTGAATATTTCTCTGATTTGCAGTTCGCCAAGTTCCTTAGGACCTATTCGTCTGCAGCACTAACGTTTGGCCAGATGCTTGAGAAACGAAACCAGCTAAACAAGGTCAGCCTAAGAAAAAGCTAGAACTTATTCCAACTTGCATAAAAAAGAAGCTCACCCAAGTTGTCAAGGGCAGACCACCCCTGAGGGACGGGAAGAGTGTCTGTCATGTCGGCAGGATTGAACTCCCATTCCCTCACTCACACGAAAAAGAATAATTTTTTCTAAAGTTTGTGGGAGCTCGAGAGATCAGAGATAAGAACCTTGGTTTTCACTCGTTTAGAGATGTACAAAAAGCCATCAATTGGGATATATTTGACATTGAAGAATTTCATGAGCAAAGACACGGTGGGGACACCCAGATCATGTTTCTTAAAGAAGACAAGAAGACCAACCAGCACCCCCCAAAAGTTAGGAGAAAGCTGGATATGACAGACATTGAAATGTTGTAAAACATTTTTGATGAAGGGATGCAAGGGAAAGCAGAGGTCGTTCTCAAAAGCAGCCAGGAAGAAGCACACTTTTTTAGGGATAAAGGAATCGTATAAGGTAAACATATCCGGACTCTAGAACTAAAGGCCTTGAGGAAACCCAAAGCGAACAACCAGCACCTTTGTGTAAGAAGGAACGATGTCACTACACCCCACGAGCTCGGAGGCCCTGGGGGCAGCAACACCACCCTCAGCACTGCCTGAAATCCCCACACCACTTACTTTGGTTTTGCCTTTGCTGGGAGATTTCAAGACAGGAGGAGGCTCCTCAATGCCTCTCCCGACATTGACAGAATCCACTCCGGGGAAATCATCTATCTCTAACCCCACATCCCCCAGGTCGGAATCTTCCTTAACAGACCTATTTTTCATTAGCGAAATGGACGATCCCGTGGCTTCAGAGGAAACAGACATAGCTGGAAAGGATAAGGAAGCCAAAAAAGATCTATAAAGTGAGGGGCAAATCGGTGATCCAGGGGTATTTAAAGCTAACGGTACTGTGGGTCTCGAAACGGGCAACGTGCGCAAGGAACAAGGAAGGAAATGATTACTAACAATCGCTTTAAAAATAAATAAATAATAATAATAAATATAAATATATATTCCCACATAAATTTTGAAGTCGCTGATTGAGAAACCATTACTGTTACATCCTAAGTTCAGCTCTTGCCCAAGCCAGCTCGGCCAAGAGGTGAGGGGCAGCTGATGATACTCAAAATGATTCCCGAGCAGAAGCTCGAGGACGGAGGTCAAACATGGAGGTCAGGTATGCTGAGCTCAAAAAGTCAGAGTTATGCAGAGTTTAGAAAACCAGAGCTAGAGCTCCCCTCAAGCGAAATAATAAGCTGAAGCAATGAGGAAGCAATTGATACTACAAAGAACTCGACAGGCGGTTTGAAGTAACACTCAACGCACAAAATCTTCAACTAACCAAGATACTCTCCTAAAATCAAGAAAAATTCCTCGGATAGATGGCGAGGATCACAGATCAGATCTCATAGATTAAGGGATACCCCTATAAATACTATGTAACGCCCCCCAACAGAGGAGCAGAACCCTAGTATCACATCTTATGTTCTGTAAACCTTTTGGTATAGTAAATAGTGAAGGAAGGAGCAAAAATCTCTATTGAAGAGTGGATTAACTGAGCTCTTGAGCTGGTGAACCACTATATTTCTACTGTGTTAATTCTCCAACTCCCCAACAATTTTCAGTATCATTCTCTCGAGTTTAGTAGCTCAGATCCCAATAATTCTAATATTGTTTCTTTCATTAACTCGTTGTCACAAAATTGTATCACGTTGAAATACACCATCAACTCATTTCTATTTTCCATGTAATTTGATGTTTAAGTATCGATCTTCTATCTTTTGGGACCCACTTTTCATAGAAATGATATAATTTTTAATTAAACTGAATAAATGTATTAAAGCAAAAAGTAATCCGAGTTTATTGTGTGATGAGGGTACCAATAGTGTTTCAAATGGCACAAATTGACTTTTTTTTAGTACATTGGACTTGTCCAAGCTAAGTACGCTGAAGAGACAGTTTGGAAACTGTAAAATCAGACAAAGGGATTTTGTCTAAGGTGAGGTTCTATTGTTTGATAGATACCTTTTGTCTCCTTTCCTCTTCCTCGATAGTCAGTGACGAGCCCGGATTCAATTGGGTTAGGCCTAATTAATGAGATAGGTCCAAATCAATTATAAGGTGAGTCAAGTTGAATTCATGGATTCGACCAAGTCTAGAGTTCAAAGAGTTCAGAAGGATTAGAACATGTAGAGAGTAATTATCAGGATAGTTGTTCTCAAAGATTAGGACAATCTTTAATTATAATTACCTTTTGTAATTATCCTCCCCAAATAGCTATTATCTTTACCCTCACGTCACCGCTTTAACAAAAATTTTGTGTCTATAAATTATAAACTCTCACTACATGAGAGGGCACATCTCTCTACACTCCTCACATAACTTTTCTTTCTCATAGCTATTGTATTTCTTCAGGAGCTAACTATTGCTCCCTCTCTCTCACTTACTATTTCATCAATAAAAGTTTTTCGGCCACCGTTATTGTTTTCCGGAGTGAAGTAGGTCACTCCGACCAAACCACTATATATCTGACCCAATATTTACATTATTGTTATTGATTACTTTATTAATTGTCCATTAATTACACTTTATTACACACTCAATTGTTGATCTTCGTATAAGACTATTTTGTGCATCATCAGTAGGATAGAGTTCTCTCTGTTTTTCCTTCTGCTTAAGGGCATTGTAACTTTTAGAGCTAGTTGACAAATTCGGTATTGTACTGTTATTTATCACTTTTGTGGATATTTTTGTCATTTTTGTGGGTATTTTTATTATTGTTGTGGTAACTATTTTTTCCATTTTTTTATAGTACTTGCAATTTATCCTAAAAATGTTAGTCTTGTTCCTCCTTGTTTCTTTTGTATTGGTGTACATGTGCCTAGTCTTTTTTTTTGGATTCAATAGTCAGGGGTATGTAGACCAGCTTACACGCATCTCGACTAATTCCCTCCCTAGTTCGATCAAAGACAGATCATCTACGCCAAGACTAGGGTATTCATGAGGGATAAATATCTCATGGCTTAATCTCAAAGAGTTATCAAAATTCAAACTTTGGGTATCTGAGTTTACAGTTCATCCCTATTACCACTTGAATTACTCCATGGAGTTTACATATGCCTAATCACCACCGAGGTACATCTAACATCTTGCTAAAGCTAAAATTGTACAATTTTTGGCAAAAACTACAAAAAGTTCAAAATCTATTTTGAAAGAGGAAACACTTTTGCAGTATATGTTGTAAGCCCACTAAAAAATATTAAGTGCTTAGTGAGTAACTCTTGTCAATGATTTAAGGAAAACACTATGGTACCATTTGATAATGACAGTGAACAAAACTCAAAAAGGTGGTAACTTTCACTGGAGAAAAAAGTTGTTTAGTGAACCCAAAAAATGAGTGTATCCTAAAAATTAGTTAGCTTCACCTAAAAGATAGTATATATTAAATATCTATAAAAAATGATAATTGACTCGATAACATAATCTTTTTTTCGGATACCGATGGGTCAAGCCTGAAGACTCAACTCAAGATATAAGCCCAACTTAAATAAAGGACCCAACTAGACGAAACCTAGTGGGTCCAGCCCAAAAGAGGTCTACGCCCAGTCAGGCTCACTAGGATTCGACAAACAACATCACCTAGGAGTAGGCTCATCTATGCTGCCTTGAAAAAAGTCAATCGCATCATTCTTGGACCTGATCTTAAGGGAAGCTTCATAAATGCCTCAATCGTTGAGAGAACAATGCCAGCTCCACCAAGTTAGATATTTAGTTATTGAAAAGGTGACTCAGTCTGTTAAGAGGCACTATAAATTGTAAGTCTCACCAATACTTAGGAGGTATCTTGCACATCTGCTATCACTCTCATCTCTTTCTTATAGTTTGTACCTCCATTGCTTTCTCCTAATCTCTTTACACTCCTTGAAGTAATAAAACATCAGGTCATCCTAACCCTTCATAGTAGAGTAGGTCATGTTAACCGAATCATTCTATATCTTTATCTTGCTTGTGTTACTCTCCTTTTTACTTAATTACTGCATTAATTATTAATTACTTGGCAGGTGGTGCAAAAAATCAATTTATGCATCATCAGTTTGACATAGTCAAGGGGAACGACAAAGTTTTCACTTAACCATTCTATTTTGTATCTATGACAATCACCACTAGATCCATGAATCAACTTGAGGATAATCCACTACGTGAAGAAGAGGCTACCCCTCCGCCAGTCAATCATCTTCCAAACTTCAACAGATGGTAGAAACAATGCAACAGCTAGTAACCCAGAATCAATAGATCTTGCAATTGATGCTTACTAGACAAGGAGGCGTGTATCCGGGAGAGTCTCAAGCTAGGGGAGCTCCTTGCCAAAGGCACTAAGGAGGTCCCCTGTTGGGCGCTCCCTTAGGAGTCCCCTTATCATCACCACAGAGCAGCTCTTCCTACAGCTCCCATTTCCCATGTTGGAGGCCTTCCTTTCTAGAAGGATGAAGGAGAAAATCAAAGTGTGGACCATATGAGCTACTTTCATGACCCATCCAAAGGAGTCCCTAATCATTGAGATGAGAAAATCAAGTACAGAATAAATTGGGTGATGTCTTCAACGCCATGAAGGCTCAAGGACCAAAAACTGTTGAGTACCTCCTAAGGCGCACTGACACGCCTTTCGTATCCTATGTGGCAAATTATCCATTTCCCTAGAAATTCAGAATGTCATCGGTGGAAGCATTTGATGACACAAAAAAACCCATTGGATCACCTTGATACCTATAAGCCTTTAATGCAACTACACAATGTTCTTGATGAAATCATGAGCAGAGTCTTCCCAACTACCTTGAAGAGATTTGCCCGACAGTGGTTCGCCAGGCTCACCCCGGCCTCTATAGGCTCCTTCGCCGAACTAAGCAGATCTTTTGTGTCATATTTCAATGGTGAACGCTGCCACTAGAAGCCTATCACATATCTACTCAACATAAAATAGGATCGAGATAAGAGTCCGAGGGGTTACCTTTGTCATTTTAACGAAGAGGTCCTCCAAATCAAGGATCCCAATGACAAAAGTCACCATGACCGCCTATCGAGTTGCCTTTTTTTAGTAATAAAACGACCACCAAAGAGCATTCCAAAACTATTAGCAAAAGTTCAAAAATATACGAATATAGAGGACATCACTAGGTCCAAGCGAGGTGAATCCTCTCGCGGGTAGCAAAAGTTTGGTCTATCTCTACTTTGCTTTCAAATGGGTAGCCTATGTCTCCAGCTTAGCAGCTTTCTCGTGGGTCGCCAAAAGTTTGACCTATCTCTTCTCTACTTTCTAGCAGGTAGCCTATGTCTCCAGCTTAGCAGCTCTCTCGTGGGTCGCCAATAATTTGACCTATCTCTTCTCTACTTTCTAGCAGGTAGCCTATGTCTCCAGCTTAGCAACTCTCTCATGGGTCGCCAAAAATTTGACCTATCTCTGCTCTGCTCTCAAACATGTAGCCTATATCTTCAACTTAGCAGCTTTCTCGTAGGTCACCAAAAGCTTGGCCTATCTCTGCTTTACTCTTAAGTAGGTAGCCTATGTCTCCAGCTTAGCGACTTTCTTACGGGTTGCCAAAAGCTTGGTCTGAAGAGGTGCAACTCTCTCACGAGCAACCCTCAAACTTTGTATTTACTCTCACGCAAACAACCTCTATTTCTTATATCTCAATATGCTTGCCTCTCTCTCTAGGTAATCATGTTGAATATTTTGATTTTGGAGTAACATTATTTTTGCCATCTCTAGGCACGCTCTTGAAACTTAGGTCATCTGCAACTCAATGGACTACATTAGACTGAATGTCAACAATCGGGCCTCATTCTTTATGTGGCCATATGGCACTGCCGCCTCGTTGTCGCAGCACTCCCGCGCTTAATACCTAGCGTAAACAAAGCCTGCGTGCTCCCAACAATAAGGATTTGAAACCTACTCCTAGGTACTAGCTCTTCTGTCTTGGCACCCAATCTCATGGCGCCCAACCTCCTAGCGCCCCCTCGTGATGCCTAACTCTCAACGTCCCTTCCTCTTGCACCTGCACAGCTGTATACCGAGCATTCACCGCTGTCACTCCTGGCTCGTTCGTCGACGCCCCCTCAGTGCACAGCGTCAATACGCTAGGCCATCCGCGCCCAACGAGGCCGCCACTAGCGCGTTCGCCCATCTGTGCCCAACAGTGCCGTCCCTGGCGCGCTTGCTCCTCCCCGAATGGCACCTATCGCGGTGTGCTTGCCATCCCAAGGCACATTGCTGACGCCCGCCTGGGCCATTGCCTCGTCGACACTCGCTAACTCGTCGACGCCTTCTTGCGCGCCAGCTTCGACGCTGATTGCTCCGTCATTGCCTACATCCTCTCCGATTTCAATGGCATCTTGCATCTCCCCCTCCTTCATCTGACAGCGATATCTGGTCACCTAGCTCATGGGTAAGCTCCCTTGCCTCACTCAACTTACTACCACTCATGGTCATCTCACTAGAAGTTCTTTCTCAAGGGTGAATAGAATGAAAAGAAAGGGAAAAACCCCTATTTATAGCCTAGGATTTTTAAAAATCCTAGCCAGTGATGGAATGGGGTAGACTTTTCGCAACAAGGAATGTCTTATGGGAAAGAACCATATCAAGAAGGAAAATAGGTCATCAGTCAAAAGGAGTCTTCATCAACCAGAGTCCAAATCCAGCTAAATGCCTTCTTCTCCAAGTTTTATTAGACTTGGGGCATTGGGGGACAAATGATGAGCCTAGACCAAGACCCAACTCAGGTTATGGGGCCAACTTGAATAAAGGATCCACCTATGCGAAACCCAATGGGTCCAACCAAAAAGAGATTCACTCCTAGTTAGGCTCATCAAGTCTCCAAGAGCCACATTATCATGGAGTGGGCAGCGCCATCTCAAGAGCCTCATCCACTCCACCTTGGAGTAAGGAGCAAGGAAGTCAACCACGCCATCCTAAGACCTAGTCTTGAGGAAAGTCCCGCAACGACCTCATCCGTTGTGAAGATGATGTCACATCCACCAAATTAGCTTTTTTGTTACTGATAAGCCGCCTTAATCTATTAGTAGACGAATATAAAATGTAAGTTCTACCTACACATAGGGGCATTTCACACAAGGGATCACATATGATATCACTCTCATATCTCTCACATCTTGTACCTCACATGAGCTCTCATTGCTCTCACTTGATCTCCTTAGACTCCTATAGCAATAAAACACCTAGGCCATCTTAGCCCTTCACAGTGGAGTAACTCACATTGACCAAACCACTTAAATTATTTGTTGCTTGAATTTCTCTCTCTATTTTATTATCTGCATTAATTACTTGATAGGTGGTGTGCAAAATCAATTTGTGCATCATTAGATACTATAGTCAAACCCTTGATTCAATTATCGCAACTTGGTCATGAAAATATGTGACATTGTTTTAAAATGGGAAATCTTTGATTCGAGTTGCCATTTTTTGTTTCTTTTCATTGTAAGAGGAAGTGAGATAAACTTTAATATAAACTACATGCATTAAAGTGTGACTCATTAGAGCATCTCTAGTCCTTACCTTTTTTTAGACCCAAATTTAAATTAGGGTAAAAAGACGCCAAAAACCTTCTCCAGTCCTATACCTAAACCTATATCTATATATAATATAAAACACGACAGACTTCAATAAGTCTATATGACAGTCTCAAATAGACTTATTCAACGGCTACCAACATTTCTCTTAAAACCATTCACATTACACTGCGTCTTCAGGAATGGGTTACCCCTAGTATCAAATAAAGGGATACACTATTCTAAACTTAAAATCTAGACCTAAAAATCTAACGATAAAAAATATGTTCTCTCTCTTCTTTCTACACAATAACTCTGTGTTCACCTTCACAGGTGGACCTCTCGCTCTCTCATTTCTCTTGTCACACACGCAATATATATAGGACTCTATATATACATCTTCATAGGAATCTATATATACATTTGTCGTGTATTGAAAGAGTTATCAGGATAACATAAGAATTTTTTAAAAAGATTTGAGTACAAAAAAGGGTTTGTCTATTGGAGAAGTCTATGGCAAATTAATTTTTTTACGATTTTTTTAGAGCAATGCTATTTAGACTTAAAATGCTGACTTGATTTGTTGATCAATCACTGTTATTAATTTAACTGTAAATTTTAATATTTATTGGAACCTACACTACACATTCAACGGTTATTCTTAATAGAGTCAACAAATTAAGTTAAAATTTTAAATCCAAATAATATTTTCCTTTTTTTTTTAACCCAAATTTGAGTAAGGACCGAAGATGGCCTTACATACAAGTAGGTCTCTTATTAATTAATGGTGAATGATACATAAAGACAGAAATTTAAGAAAAAATGTATTAAAAAGGATGTGACCCCGATAAGTGTAGTTGTTAATTATGCAAATGCCATCAAGTTCTTGTCGTAAAGCTGTGAATATTACAATGACAGAGAGGAAAAAAAGAAGTTTGAATAGTTTCCCATTCCAGGTTATTGTTACCAAAACTCTAAACAATATTCTGTAAATATGAAATCTGTAAATCCGTAATATGCAGTTGAAGAAGAGTCTGGATTTTTAATTGTCTTCAGGAACTCTTGGTCTGTATAGTTTCACCAATCGCTGGTTTATTTGCTGTATCGGTCTTGAATTGGTTTCTGATTCCTGCGGGAAAAAAAAAAGGTTGCTAAACAGAAAATAGAGAGGATTCAATGTATGTAATGTTGTCTTGCCAATGAAATATTATTTCGATGACTAAAACCCGTGGAACCAAAGTTACAATAAAATAATTGTACTGCTGTACCAAATTCCGTCCTTAGATATTTAATCCCAAGATTGTACAGGTGTCAATTAAGTTGTATTGTGAGTAATCGTGTCGAATTGTGTCAAGTATTGATCAATTCTAATCTGACTTATTTATGTACTATTAGGGGTGACAATTTTTCACACAATACAAAAACACAACTCAAAATCGCTACGAATTAGTGGGTTAGAGTTGATCATTTCTCAACACGAACCCGTAAATAATACAACTCATTAACACGAATAATAATTGGGTCAGTTAAGTGTCAAATGCAAACAACATGAAATTAACACGATTAACTAGTATTATAAGAATAAAATGTCAATTATTTATTATTGTTTATCAAATATTGACATAATTATTGTACAAAAAAGACATTTTTAGTCATTTTTATTGTTATATTTATTAAGTTATTTTTTTGTTTATAGACAAAAATATGACCATATATTCAATTAAGAGATAATAAAATTTTAAAGTTAAATTCTTTCTTCACAACTTATATAGGTCAACACGAACACGACACGAAAATAAACAGGTCAGGTTGTCACGACACGATTAATTAAATGGATTAAGTTAAGATTGACTAATAATCCGCAATAATACGACACAATTACAACACGACACAACACGAATCTTAACCCAATGGACTATCATGTCGTGTTTGGGTTAATTTATATATAGCAAAAATCTTAAGACTAATTAAGTTCCACTATCCTCTCTCTTAGCCACATGATCTCCTTCCTATATGCTCTTTATAAAATAAAAAATCCATGGACTCAAATGCTAGCAAAATCATATAAAGATTATTTAATTCTTCAATGACTCCTACAACACGAGATCAAAAAATAAAAAAATAAAAATTTATACCTTTTTCTTAAGAGAATACTCATTGAACAAGTTTATCGTGTCAAAATCAAATTATTATTTTTCTAACACTAAATTGATCAGTTTATTCTTTGTATTAATGAGTTGTGTCATTTTTGGATTTAAGTCTAAAACTAGTCAATTCTTAGCCCAATAATTTTTTATCGAGTTGTATTAAAATATCTCCATTGTACTGCCATCATCGAGCTTAATTTACTATATAATTAGGACACAAAATTGTCAAAATTAAGAATTAGTCAAACATAGATCTAAAATATTGTCTCTATGCACATATTTGGATTAGGGTAATTGTTTTCAGTTATAACTTACATCATGAACAGCTTCACGAATTAGTGCCACTTGTTCTCTCGTGACGGTTCTGACCTGAAGGATTTCAAAAAAGCCATTTAGAAAAGGGATTTTTGTAAAATACTAATAAGAATTGACAATAACGTAGGTTACAGTAGAGAGTAATACCTTTCTAAGGATGGTCCAAACAACATTTTGAGTGCAAGGAGGGACTGTAAGAGAGCCAATGTACCTATAATACTTTCTACTTCCCATCTTTATCAACTTTGGGTCAACTGTACCCACCACTGTCACTTCTCCTCTGGTATCAGCTATGGCTTCTAATTTATCCTTCAGCTAATAATTAACACAAATAAAACAATATGCATTTACCCAATCGTTTCCTAAAATGTGCATGATGTGTTTGATAAGTGTAAGTAAGTTTTGAACATTGGTAAGTATAAGTTTTTTTTTTTTGACATGCAACGGAAATTCATTCATTAGCAAAAAATAGCAATATCATCTTGCAAGATGAGTACTAAAAATGATAAGCGTAAGTTTTGGGCATTTCTTGTATCTGACCCATTCCGTAATATTTCGACCTTACCCTACTTGGTAATTTGGCTTTTGCATTTTTTCGGCCGGCTAATGGAAGGTTTTTTTAGTATTATATAAATATCAAGTAGAAATGCGGAATACCCACAAAATTTGTGCATTCCTACCCTACTCTCATGTATATATATATATTTTTAAATAATGTGTGTTATAAAATGACGTTTTTATTTGTCATAAAATATTGTCGTTTAAGAACCATATAACTTGTGATTGTGTTTTATTTATGGTGTTTTAAACTATTAGAAAATATATTAATCAAATTTATTGTGTTTTCTTTAATTTTTTTAGTTTATTGTAAAAGTAGCTTAAAAATTTCGTAATTGAATTGTTAAAATGATCAAAAGATTAATAACTTAAAGTTTAAAAATTTGTAAGACATTCCGCATACTTACCCAACTTTCCGAACTGATTTTTGGATGGAATTTAGCTAGAACATTACCTTCAATTGTGTAGGGTCGGTCAAAAAAATAATCTTCCACAACTCATCGACTTGAAGCATGAAATCTAAAAATTCCTACCCGTCTACTTAAGTGAACAATCCTAATCATCTGGGTCAAACGTGTTCCACACAAGGACATGCAATCTAAAGGGGGTGATTGTAACAACCCAAATTCACATCACAACATTCGTTAATGTACGTGTGAAGTGTTTGATAAGTATGAATTTTAAATCTTCATTCTACATTGTTAGAGTCATTAAAATGCAGACGGACAGAGAGAGATAGAGAGGGAGGGAGAGAGAGGAAAGGAAATAGTTTCAAGGACTGAACAATGATATATGAATTTAAAAAATAAAAAAATTTTGAGGATTACCATTGATAAAAAAGAATCAGACCGTCCAATCTTGTACATGATTCCAAACACAGCAGTCTTTTCATCTTCGCTCTCATGAACCAGGTGTACTTCTAGAGCAAACCTGTACATTTTATTATTGCTATTGTCATAACTATTTGAGACACAAAAACAAATTTATCTTTTTTGATGAACTTTGGCAAGATAGAAAGTACATAAATTTTAAAAAAGAAAATTAATCGAGGTACGTGAAAATTGATGCTAATAACCCTGACCATTAAACCAAAAAAAAGAAAAGCAAGAGAAAGTAGCAATATTGATAATGCACAAAACAAACTTATGTAAAATCAACAGTCGAATGTATAATAAAAGTATAATTAATGAATAATTATCTTGAGCAATCAATGACAATAATGTAAATATTAAGTCAACACACAAATATATAATAATTTAGTCTAGGTAATCTATTCCACTTCAGAAAAGGGGACCTTTATTAATAAAGTAAGGTGAACAAGAGAGATGGTTAATTCTGGGAGGGATACAATAGTTATGAGAGAAAAAATGTTATGTGTAGGGTGTGTAGAGATAGATCTAGAGGTGCCCTCTCATGTAAAAAGAACTTAAAATATATAGGTACAAAGCCTTTGTTAAGGCGGTGATATGAGGGCAAATATACTAATTTTTCGCGCAGCTACAAAAGGTAAGTGATATAAGAGGTTGTCTTGATCTTTAAGAGTGAATATTTCGATAATTACTCTTCAAGGTTAGTGCTATAAGAGGTTGTCCTGATCTTTAGAAGTGAGTATCCCAATAATTACTTCTCACGTGCTTTAATTATTCTTGAATTCCTTGGATCTTGGGTTGGGTCGAATTTACAAACTAGACTTGACCTGCCTTTTAACTGATTTGAATTTACCTGATTAATTAGGTCTGACCTAATGAAATCGGGGCTTATCAAATATCAACCACGAGACTATAGGAGAGTCCAAAAGCCGATCAACTCAAGCCCACACACTGCCTTCAAACTGGAACACTCTTGTCACAACGATGTGGAATTTTTCATCTTTTTTGTAAAAAGATATATAGTATACAACTTTTAACTACTACTTTCAATATCAAAGATAAATTGCAGGAGAGTCGAGATGACCAATAAACCCCAAGTCCACCCATAACCTACAAACTGGTTTATCTTTAGAGGAGTGGATTGCGATTTATAAACTAGTTGGAATACTCTTACCACAACGATGTGGGATTTTGCATATATTTTTTATTAATTCACGCATAACAGGAAGGTATATTATTTTTAACAATGTCACTCAATATCAAAGATCAATCAAAGGAGGGCCCAGATGATAAGAAATTTTTCATTGGGTTTAATACGCTATACAATAGTGTCATGTGATGTACATTACTAATAAAAACTTGTGCATGTCCAATGAATATCTGACACTTACCTACCTGTCGGTTTTTTTTTTTTAAAAAAAAAATCAACTTGTGTGTACCATAAGGTGCTTTTGCGGTAACTTTTCATTGGGGGTGCACATTAGGTGTCATGGTAAGTAGTACCCACTGAAAATTTTCTCCCAAAAGGCCTATAAAAATCTCAAATCCCCACACTACCTACAAACTGGCCTAACATTTGGAGGACTAGGCTGAGATTTATTAAGTAGCTACAACAATGTTGTCACAAATTTCACATTTTTTTTTGATAAACTCACACAAGATAGAAGACGCATGAATTTTTATTTTTTTTTGGGTTCAATGGTAGGGGTATCCGCTTTAGTTTACGCGCACCTCGATTAATCTTCTCTCCGAACCAGTCAAAGGCAAACCATCCACGATTTTTAACCAACATCAACAACAAAACAATCCAAAAGGACAATAAAATACACACTTATATGTATATTATGTATATATGCATGTATGAGTATAGATGTAACAGAAAGAGGGTATCACCTTCTACCATTGATTGTGTGTTCAGAAGGTGAGTGCCAATGACATTGTTTGAGTTGATACTGCGTTCCATTGATGTAAATATGCCCTCCACCACTTTCCCATCCCAGCTGCCAATATAAACAAGTTATCAAAAAAAAAAGACTTTTGTTATTACAAGGTCCGAATAGAGTTAGATATACGCAGTCTTATCTCTACAATTAAAGAGTCCGTTTTCGCAACTCAGGACCGTGACAATTTATCTATCTCGTGGAAATAATGGAAACTTGGAAGGTAATTGGACCCCTGGGTAGTCATAATGCCTATTGGAAATGTAAGTACAGAATTTATTACATTGTTTTTTTTTTTATCGAATTTATTACATTGTTCACTGGTAAACTATTACATTGTTCAAACCTTTAAAGTCCATCAGCTTTAGTGGTAAAATCTTTCTACCATCACAGACTCATGGACCTGTGGTCAGGGTGGACCCAAGAATATCTCTGAAGGGGGTAAAATATAATTGAAAAATAATTTAATGATTGATACAAAAAAATTAAGTACAAAAATAATAAAAAATTATGATTTAAGACAAAATTATTGCAAAATAGTAAATTCAATTTTTATTTAAGCGAACAAAATCATCTGAACAAAAAGATATAAAATAAATTTTTTAGTACATTTTAACCCTGTTATATAATTCAATAAACTATAATGTTCTTTAAAATCTCTAAAATTTTGTATATCAATTAAATTTAAATTATTTTTTCACTAATTTTTTTATTAATGCACCCAATCAACACTCTATAATAAATCATTCTTCATTTAGTAACAAAACTTAGTTAAGATCATTATCAATCTTATAGATGAATTTCCAACTCAAAATAGTTTAAAATATTTTTGAATTACAACCTTTTGTCTTTTATATAAAATTATATTTTATTAGATTATAGACTATTATTACTAAAAAAAATGGTAAATAAAAAATAAAAATTGTTTTTTAAAAAATAACGAATATTGTGTTAGATAAAGTTAAATATTGTCTTTTGGTCAATCTAATATAAAACAGGGCAGACTTCAGTAAGTTCATCTGACGGTCTCAAATATACTCATCCAACAACCACTAATACCTCTTTTAAATTTTTATCGTGTCTTCAAGTACGGGTTTCCCCTAATATGCAAATAGATCAAGATAATTACATATGAAAAAATAGACCACTAATTTATTGAAAAAATAAAAAATTAGAACTATTTTTAAAATTTTTAAAAATTTAGAGAAGGTCATATATAGTGTATTAAACAATTTTAAGGAACCTCATCAAAGATTGTCCAAAAGTGATAGGGGAGGGGCAGGGGGGGTGCCCACCATGGTTCCATGTGGCGCCGCCCCTGGCCATGGTTGGTATGGCTATGGTTGGTAAGACTAGTGATATCAATAAAGGTGTTTGGACTTAGTTTATTCATTGACAGGACCAATTCACTATTGTAACCCACTAAACTAAGATGACAATTCTTTTTATTTTAAACCACTTTTTTGTTTTATTTTACAGGGAAAGAGAAGGCGAGATTCGAACCCGCGATTTACGGCGGGTCGTGGTGATCATTAAATTAACCGTTAAAATATCAATTTTATACAAGATCCTATCCTAGGACTCAAAACCAAATCAATATATAGTCAATGATTTTGGGTTTAGACTAATAAATTTATGGAATAGTTAGAACAACTTAATAAGTGGGTTTGCATAAATTTGACTAAACATGATGTATGCACAAAAAAGACCTAAGATGACTCGACTACCGCTCTATGTGACTATAAATGGGACGGCTATGGGTTGAAAAAATTGTGCAAGACATGATTTTCATTGTTTAGATATATGGTAAAATAATATATACTCACTGATGATCTAAAAACCCGCTGATAATCTAATAACAACAATAGATTAAATCATATCAATAAATTAGATGCAAACAACATTACTGGAGCTAATTTGGCTCCTCCACCACTCCAACTACTACCATCCAATTCAGATTAAAGAATGAGCAATGGTTCCAAGAAAAAGAATAACTAGTTGAACCACCACAATGGATACAGGAAAGTTGGATTGGAAGGGGGCTTGCATTAGAGATGGGACTATTCCAAGAACATAAGATATAGCTTTTTGTTCTCTCCTTACCATTATGTCATGGCCTCTATTTATAAGAGTTGCATTAGAGGGTTTGTAATCCCTCTTCAGTCTCCCCAAGTAAGAAACAATTTCAACTCTCTCATTCGACAGATCAATAGGAGAC
This sequence comes from Ilex paraguariensis, assembly GCA_963454935.2. Classification (NCBI taxonomy): domain Eukaryota; kingdom Viridiplantae; phylum Streptophyta; class Magnoliopsida; order Aquifoliales; family Aquifoliaceae; genus Ilex; species Ilex paraguariensis. Next base: position 122,490 of record CAUOFW020000910.1, read on the forward strand.
TGCATGGTTCCATTGCTGCACAAACTCCATTCCGGATGAATCTCTCCCCAACGTTCCGGTCCATTCTCACTGCCGCGTTTATAACTGAACTCGATCTCATTCTCTGCATCGCCAAGAACACCAAAATGAAGAGGAAGAAAGGGCAAAAAAGAAGAAGAATGCTATGGACAGCTGTTCACTAGATATTTTTTTTATGATAACTAACAAGCATTTCAACCACATATTCTTTTATACTTGTGCCCGTTACATAAACTAGGGATGTGCATAATTATTCGCATAATCACATACTTTAAAATAGTCAAAATAGTTCTGACTAGACTCAAACTTGAGAGCCCAAAATACCTTGACGGGTTAGCTATTCACAGGCTAATCCTCGAACGAGGGGAAGAAAAAAAAAAGCAACAATCTTCTTACAGTTTGAAACCACTTACCAACTTCTTGGCATGTTGATGGGCATGTAACTGAAAGCAAAAGGACAAGAGAGAAGAAACTGCAAAACATGGTTTGCCTTGTTAGCTTCTCCATGTTTTGAATTGTGTAGTGATGGAGGAGAGGTTGGGCTGCTTATATATAATAGAATAAGACAGTAATAATGTGAATGCCCAAAATTGTATTTAATTGAATTCAAATAGTAATAGAGCATCGAAAAAATTGACAGCCAATAAGCTCTTAGTCTAACATGAGGAAGAAGACCAGGGGGTCTTTCGATGTGATCCATTTTCTTGTTTCTTTAGAAACTGTGCTAAGCACCTACCTTTGGTTGAAAATGAGAGGGGTCTAAATCTTATGTCAGTAGCAATGGATTGATTTTTGACAAACAAATAGTAGAAGAACCACGTTGTAATATTTTTGATATATTAAGGGTATAGTATGAAAAATTTAATATTTGAGGGTACAAAATAAAAATTTTAAAATCTTTCAGGATACAAAATACCAAATTTAAAATACAAAAAACCCTTGAAAAAATTAATGTAATTGTCTGAGCTAATAATATGTCAAATAATTAATATGATCTTAATAAAGAAGTATAACATTTGAACTTCCAATAATATTATTAGACTATCTAATTGTTATATCATTAAGTAATTGAATTATTTTAGATATTAGATCTCAATAACACTATTCTATCGCATTTACGTGGAGTTGGTAGACAACTATTGGCAGATATTGTTTGTTTTTTCATACGAGGGGCCATTGGCCATTTCGTTATTTTCATGAAAAATTGTCTTTTTCTACTTAAACACGTGTCTGTGATTTGTACATCGTTGTCGTTGATTCTCACAAATGAAATAATTTCTGTGAAATTGATGTTTTGGGACTAAATTAATATAATTAAAATTTCAGAGACTATTTTAAAATTAGAGGTAAAGTCTAAGGACTAATAATGATATTTACCCATTAAATAATTTTAGAAACAAACCCACATCATTTTGCATCTTAGGGTCCTCAAATATAAATTATTGCAACCTATTAAAATATTTCATGTGGTTAACTAATATATTCGTAAGAAACACGGCATCTGCATAATTATTCGTATACCATATGCATCAAAACAGTCAAAATAGTTCTGATGAGACTCAAACTTGAGAGCCTGATATATGCTAACGGGTAGCTATTCACAGGCTAAATCCTCCAACAACGAGAAAAAAAAAAAAAGGACAAGAGAGAAGAAACTGCAAAACATGGTTTGCCTTGTTAGCTTCTCCATGTTTTGAATTTAATTGTATTTAATTGAATTTAAATACTAATAGAGCATCGAAAAAATCGACAGCCAATAAGCTTCTAGTCTAAAAAGAGGAAGAAGACCAGGGGGTCTTTCGATGTGATCCATTTTCTTGTTTCTTTTTGAAAATGTGGTAAGGACTGTCTGGTTCATTACACATTGTTGGTGACGAACCTACCTTTGGTTGAAAATGAGAGGGGTCTCAATTTTGTTTTTAGCTGATAGAATAACCATTTGAATAATGATATCTAGATTTAAAACAGAACGAATTGCGTTTTACATTTCGAAAGATTTCAAAATTTTAATTTTATATCATCAAAGATTAAATTTATCACATTACACCCTTAATGTATCAAAATTGTTGTAATGTGACTATTTTGTTAGCTTTTTCTTAACTTTTTGTCAGTGCCAATGAGTTGATTTTTGATAAAAAAAAATAACAGAAGTTAATAGAAGAGTTACATTATAATATTTTTGATATATTGAGGGTATAATGTAAAAAATTTAATCTTTAACAATATAAAATAAAAATTTAAAATTTTTCAGGGTATAAAATACCAAATACAAAAAACACTTGAAAAAATTAACATAATTGTCCGATCTAATAATATGTCAAATAATTAATATGATCTTAACAAAGATGTATAACATTTGAAATTCCAATAATATTATTAGACTATCTAATTTTTATATCATTAAGTAATTGAATTATTTTAGATACCAATAACACTATTCTATCGCATTTATGTGGAGTTGGTAGACAGCCACCGGTAGATATTGTTTGTTTTTTCATACGGTGGGCCATTGGCCATTTCATTATTTTGATGAAAAATGTCTTTTTCTGCTTAAACACATGTATGTTATTTGTACATCGTTGTCGTTGATTCTCACGAATGAAATAATTTATGTGAAATGGATGTTTTGGGACTAAATTAATATAATTAAAAATTTAGAGACTATTTTAAAATTAGAGGTAAAGTCTAAGGACTAATTATGATATTTACCCATTAAATAATTTAAGAAACAAACCCATAGCATTTTGCAGCTTAGGGTCCTCAAATAAAAATTATTGCAACCTATTAAAATATTTGTAAGAAACAGAACCCCACACTTTTTGTAAAATTATGGAGAGTCTCACTATATCAATGAAGGAGACATTAATGCTGTAAGTTTGTAATAACTGAGTTAAATATTAAAAATGTTTGAATTTTAGCAATTTTTTGTAGGTCGGGTTATGAGGGATTTCTCATGAATACCCTAATTTTGACGTAAATAGTCTATCTTTGATTGGATCGGAGAGAGAATTAGTCGAAGTGCGCGTAAATTGGTTCGACACTCCTTACCATTGAAAAAAATAAAATAAAATAAATTTAAACTTTTAGCCACTTTTATTTGTGTTGAGCCACCACAGTTTTTTAGTATACTTGAATATTGATTAATATTAACTGCTTAATAGAGTATAATATTTTTTGGATATTTCATCTGGAATATTTGCCACACGGAAAAAAAAGGATTAAAAAGATTGAGGTTTAGAAATTAAAAAAAAATAATATTTAGACATAAACATTTATTGAACTTATGTGCAAAACTAATGCATCACAATTCCGAATTAGTAACGGTCCTAATTAATACCAGAGTCTATTGTCAATCTAATAATATTAATTTTTTAGGTTAATAAATTAAGTCTAAATAGTACTGCTCTTAGAAATAAGGATGAACGTAATGACTTTCAAGAAACAATTATTATTTTTTTTATTTTTGTTGATTTATCGATTAGGAATATCCAAGGAAGTTTAAGTATACTGCCATGAATCAAAATTTTCTTGCCATTTTTCAAAGTCAATTTTCTTGGGAAAGATTGTTATCTATTTTGTCATTTTTTTTTCTGTTCTTTTTTGACTGACAAGTTGAATTTTATTGATGGAAAGACGACTTCAAAACCACAAAGCAATGTGAAACATTTCACTACAAGATAGTTTTATAACTACGAGGTCGAGAAAGAGTTAAAATATAAGAGGGATGTGACACGAATTTAAAAAGCAGACTTAAAAATTATGTTTAATAATCTCAATCATTGAATAGGTAGTGGGTCTCAATAAATACTGAACCTACAGTGAAATCAATGGTTAAGATTATGAAGTCTAATTTTTAAATTTATATAGTATTGCTCAAAATATAATGTAGCTTCATCTTCCTATGTGAAAAAATTATTTCTATGACTTAATCTTGTTCAAATTATAATTGAACAATTTTACTATTACACCGAAGCTCAATCTAAAAGAAACCCACCACCTAATGAATTTAACATCATCTGACATAGACGATCAATTGAATAAACAAAAAAAATCATTGATTCAAATAGAATTTTTAGTATAATTTCTATCCAATGAGTTCCCTAATCAATTAACAATCAACCATCGATCGACTCTTTTATTATGATTAACCGATAATTGAGATAGAGTGCGTGAAAATATCGTTAAATAAAATAGATTCTATTGAGATTAATTGTTAATTTGTCTCATTCTACGATTAATCTTAGAAAATTAGGTCGATTGAAATAAATTATACAATTCAAGGAGAAAATTTAGAACGTGAATGTCAAATGAATAAACGTGAAATTATAAGAAATCATCGCGTCAACGACACATAATTTAGTCCTTGGTTTTTTTGGCGGATTTCTTAACCAATTTAATATTATCCCTAGACATATGTTATGTATAAACACCCCTGACCCTTAAACCCCCGATGAAATTTCATTTGAAAAAATATTAGGTATGTCGAGGTAAGTGAATCGTGCGACCATCACCTTCTTCTTAAAATAAAATGTCGCATATATATAAATTGCAGTTTCTAAGTATTTGTTAATGGAGTCTAGTCTTGCATCACACATGGTTGAATTAATATAATGTAAATGTAACTGTGACATAAGTATTGTTAACGACTGGCTGGTCCAATACGTTAGGAAGAAACTTATAGGCAGTCATATACACATACATTTACTAATGGGTTCTATAATCATGTATATATTATTTGATTTCATTGAAGAAAAGCGTATTATACGGGATTTGATTAAACAATAATTAATTACCATATCACAACCCGCTCTCCAGCGATGGTATTCTTCATTTTAGGTCCAATGATGGCAAATTCTAGTCAATGGATGAATAAAGAAGTGGAAGAACACATCAATCGTCCTGTCCATTTCGATTGGTTTTCAAACATAAGAGGCAGCTATTGCGAGATGTGCTAGGTTAGCGTGCGGGGGAAGGCTACTTTTGATCTTATTGTAATGAATAAACTTCAAAAACAACGAAAGAATAGATACATTTTGAAGATAAGTGGCTAGTATGGAGAGTTACACTAGGTTTAAGGGATAATGAGCCACTTGTTAGAGCGTGAGAGAAGACAACTGACCATCTAGCGGATTTGAATTATTATCATATCAGCCATTCTAGGATCATAAACGTAGGCAAGTTGTCAAATCGCATAAATTTTTGTGTTTTTTTTTTCTATTATTCTGTTTTATTAATTGTTCATCGCACACACAAATCACAAGAGCAGGGAATGTTTGGCATAATAAGGGCTTGCAACCCTCCAAAGCAGAATATGGTGGTAGAGAAGAACATGGGAAGACTGTTGTTCCTATCATATTTTAAGGGCCCGTGTGTGTTGTCCAAAGCTAATCTTAAAGTCAGTGTCTAAGTGAGCGTGAAAGAGATAATATTTTGGTAGATTAGGATGAGTTTGGGCAATTCTCTTTCAAGATTGCTTCATCTTAATTACTCTCTATAATTTTTAGCTTAATGATACCAAAAATAATAGCGTCAAATAATCAGAGAAACATTCCAACAGTATCATCGCCAAAGAGTCCAAGAATAAAGGTCTTAGAGCAATTTTAACTCTTACCTTTTTTCTAAATTTAAATTTAAATTTGGGTATTCCTAAAAAATTCTCCAACACTAGACTCATACTCATATCCAATCAAAAAAAAATTCATTTTTTTACTTATATTAAGAAATACTCAAATCCATATCCAAATTTTTAATAGTGAGAATTTTTCTTCTTTTAGAGACTCAATGATTATATTTTACTCTCTTTTAAATTTGGATTAGTTCTCATTTAAATTTGAATTTCTCTTCTTTTAAATTTGAGTTTTCTAATTAAAAAGGTTTATACCAAATCAAACTTTTTACCATTTTTTTTATTCAAATTTAGGTAAATGTATGATTCTCCATTAGAGAATGTCTTACACATGATATCATGTAGGCGAGGCCTCTTCCAACCAAGCTCTAGGCCAAGATTTCCCAAGTCAGGTTAGGATATGGGAGCGAATTCGTCCTCAAAGAAAGAATTAGCTCATCCCACTAGCATAACTTCTCACATGGGCAAAGAACCTCGCCATATCCAGGCATGAGTCAACAAATTAAATACCATCCCACCAAATTCTAGAATGTCACGTCATACTTAGGGAATATAGCATTCAATGGTCAAATATTCATCTAATAAATCCTAACACCTTAGGGACCATGTAATGATTACGTGAGGACCACCCTAACGAGAGTATAAATACAAAGGCAATCCCTCACGCAAAAGAGAGTAAAAAATTCTATCGTAATCTCTAATATTGTAACTGCCTCCTTGTCACCCAAATAATAGAAAATTCCAAGGAGCGAAAGACTCTATTAGAGTAAAATAGTCAAACTTCATAACTAGTGAACCACTATAATTTATGCGTTCTCATTATATCCTTAGCTCTTGCCTTCACTAGTCACTTTACTGTCGCAAATTCTAGAGCCATTAGGCTCAATTGCAGAAAGATTTCACATACCCACACTGTTCATTTACGGTTTACTATTCTTAAACCTTACGCTCCTCAGCCTAAGCATTAAACTCGCGTTTTGAATTCACACACCATCAAAGGTTTTATGTAACATTAATTTTGTTTGTATCTAATTTAAGAATTAATACATTAATGACTTTTGGATTGACACCGAATTTTGTTAAATGTTAGAACCCACTGCTAATCTAGTAGCACAATGTATTAGTTCCCCATTTTAAATCCCAATAACATTGATTTTTATGTAAATCTTTGTTTTTGAAAACCGATTGTTTGAGTTGTTCTCGAGAAAGTCAATCAATATATAAAAAATCAGCTGGCTACCAGCCCCTAATGTTACCCACTCCGCCTCATTTATAAGCTAAGAAATCAGTATCCTCAAATCCCATGGCATAAACTTATGTGTTTTGGGCAGTGCATCACAATGAGTTTTATAGTCTGCTTTGCCATAGATTGCCTACAAAGGACAGGGTCAAGAATTATGCAAAGAACTTGGGAATGGCATGTGTTTTATGAGAGAGAGAGTTTTAGAAATGACTACAATAGCATTCAGCAGGTAATTATGATCACTACACTAAGAAGCACATTAAAGTCCTTGGAAGTCAAGGATAATGCAAGACAGCTAGCTCATTCATGACAACTATCCAACTCTTGCTTTTGTACATGATGTAGATTCTTTGCTTCCAAACAACATTATTTTTGTAGCAAATTTGTGGGGTTACTGGCGATATACAAGCAGTACCCTCTCCTGATTTCTTTTGTCTGTCTTGGTAGTACTTCTCTGAAGACAAAGGTTTCGTCTCGACACTCGTATATATGCTGTAGTTCATGGAGAGCTCTATACATTTGGTTTATTTACTCCCCCACCCCCCCCAAAAAAAAAAAAAAAATCAATTTGAAAGTTGTTTTGATTGTTTTGAAACTTTTGAGTTTGTTTTGTTACATTCCCAAAAAACTTGTTTTCAACCACTCCGAGAATGAAACTTACAAATTTTTCTATCGGATCTGGGATTGTAGGCAAATTAGAAAAGAAAAATAAAGAGAAGAAAAGATTTTGAACATTTGAGACATTTTGCTTCTTGGTTGCAAGCCAATTGACCAAGTAAAAGAATAGTTCCTAGCTTTTTCTATCCCTTTTGGTAGTTATTTAAGTAAAACCATAAAGAAAGTAGGTAAAGTGGCCAAATTGCCACACAGTTTTTCGAGGTACATAGAAACAATGCAACCGACAGAAAGATTATGATCTTGAATATTTACAAAATGCTTTGCCATAAAACAAATAATTTATGTTCCTGTTGGTTGATATTGGAGAAAAATGCTAGCCCAAATCTAAATGATTAAGCATCCCCATAGGCCCATAATAATTAAGAGACTTCCCTCTCTCACCTTAAATTCAACAGCAAGTTATGAAAAACCTTCACTCTAACCATGCTTTGACATCACTAGGTAAGTGTAACAGGTACTCCACTGCGCTTGCTTGATTGACTTTGGTTAAGCTTAATCCATTCATAAGGTGGATTCTAACTATTTATAGTTCGTGTATGGACAAAAAAATTTCCTTCGCCTTCATCATTTTAATCTTTTTTATTAAAATTCACTTAATGGCGCTATATGGGCATCCCACTTTGTCTTGCCTCATTTGGTGGAGACCCCATACCCTAAAACTCTAGAAGAAAATGTGATTACACAGACCCTAGAATGCTTCTATATATGGACAACTCAAACAACTCGTTGATCCCTCAAGAACTTGCGTAGAGCACCCTTCCCGCAGTTTAGATACTCTCTATTTGGGTAAGTACTTCTGTAAGCCTAGTTTCTCGGGTAGAGGAGGTGGTGCCACTTAGCGGTCTCCTTATGATTTTCCCTGGTGCCCTTTGGGGGCGTGTTTTGAAATTTGATGTAATATATTTCTTTGTTTAGAAATAATCTTTTTTTTTCTTACTAGAAAAAGTCAAAATTCTTCGTTGGATGTTCAATAACAACGATAATTGCTTGATTTTTATGACGATAAATCTTGGTTTTTGTTTGATATTTGAATGACAGATGAAACGAAAAGCTTCAAAATGAGGTATCTATTGCTTGCTCTAGTCCTCACGATGATGATGAGCTCTTGTTTGGCAATAAACAGGAAGGCCCTAATGACTGAAATGCATGAACATGAGCAGCGGCAGTTAGTTGAGAACGATGAGGGTGTGGGTTTCGAGTACTCCGGAAGCAGTGTGAACAACCACCATGACATCCCTAGGAAGGACTTCAACAACTTCAGTGGTGGTGCCTCTAAGGGTGGTGATGATACCAGTGGTGGCGAGACCTAATTAGTAAATGCTAGGGTGTTTATCTGTGTAAGGGTTTATGTGTGGATTTGGTATATTGTGTTTTTAACATTGTATTAGCTTGAGTAATCCTGTAGTATGTTGCTGGCTTGGTAATGATACTCTTATGTACTAAAATAAAACCTTTGGTTTTTATTATATGAGTATATATTATCTCTTTGATAAGGGAACATCAATATTTACCCGAAAAAAAAAAAAAAAACCAGAAACATCAACATACTTAAAAGGAAATTTACTGATTAAATCAATTCTAATTGATTGATTCATAGTGAACCCATATATTAGAATTACATATAATACAATGATAGAAGCAGATTTGATCAACATAGTTAATTAGTAAGTGGAGTTCACATAATGTTTTTCAAGATGGAATCCATCTTTGACGTGTCTTCAAAAATAACAAGAAGAACACCACAATCCAATTATTCAATTTTAGATAGAATTGAGAACTTGGCGAAAATCCAAAGCTTTTTTGTTACGACATTTTGGAGGAATTTTTTTGTCAAATAAAAATTTTTAGTTAAAAGAATAAAAAAAAAAAAAAGAGCAAGATATACAACAAAGATTTCAATACCCAACTAAAGGTTACACTGAGCAAGCTCTTGGGAAAGCTGTCCAGCACACACACTATTCATAATGTTTGACCATCCACTGCGAATATGTAAAGTTGCTCCAACTAATATTTCTTCATCTTTATCTGGACCTTTGGACAAAGATAGTCAAAGGTTTAGCTTTATTTGAAAGACTAGCTTTGTACATGGGCTTCTGTCAAGGTTTTATACTTGTAATTGGGGGCTCAGTCCTGGTATTTCTACAGTATCAGAATATCTACAGTTACGGAGATGCAAGCTGTTTGCTGGATTAGAGTTGGTCACAGATTTGAAAGCTTCAGAATTGATAATGGAGTCAGATTCATCTATAGTAGTTTCTTGGATTTATTCTCAGGGTACTGGGTGCTAGGTTTATGCTTATCTGCTTGCTCGCATTCGACTTCTGTGTGCTTCTCTCTCAGCTCGTGTCTACCACGTCCTGCAGGAGGCGAATCAGGCTGTCGACTTTATGGCTAATTGGGCTTGCTCTCAGCAGGTCAATCAGAGATTTTCTGATTCGTCACCCCTTCCTTTTGGGATTGTTGGCATTCTCGTCTTGGATGCTCGACAGATTTCTCACGTTCATCGGTGAATTTTTATTTTCATTTATGTTTTCAGTTAGTTCTGTGGGGAGTCCCCACTTTGTTTTCATGTCTTTGGTGGTGAGTCACCACCTTACTTTTGTTTTGATCCTTCCACTTTGTACTTCTTGAGGTGTCCACCTTCCTTGTACTTTTTTCCTTTTAGTTATATATACAGGTAGGGGTCCTACCAAACCCCCCACCCACACTGAGTGGCTTTAAAGAAAAAAAAAAAAAATATCTACAGTTGCTTTTGCCAAGCTCACTGCAGTCTTTGTGATATGACCATTTTCAATAATGTTTTGCTGACCAAATTGTGGAATTAAATTTGAAGTCTAAATGACATAACAACATATTATTTATAGTCTTTACTGGGATCCAAATGACATGACACTAAATAAAAAAGCCCAAGTCAGCTGTCATGTCATTTGAACTCTAAATTTGGTCAACGTAGTATTACTAAACCATTTTTTTGAACAAAAGTAGGAGTTGTACCATAGTTTTTTCGGAAGGTGATAAGGGTCAGTGTAAGTCTAGGCCCTGAAGACCTTCAAAGCCCACAAATAACAGCCCAAGAAGTCCATTAAGAGAATAGTCCTCTGGGCTCAAACTGGGCTACAACGTAGAGCCAAGACCTGACCAAGGGAAGCTCGAGATTAATGAGCTCATCACCTATGAGCTCGAGACATGGAAGCTAGGAACAAGGTCAGCTTTGCAAAGGGACATGTGACAAGGGGACAAGGGAACATTGTTTGGCGGCTCTAATAAATAGTAATCCACAGGTAATGGAGACAGATCAAGGACAACAGTTTTCAGATAGTGGAATTAGAAATGTGTGGGACAACCATACCAGGGTGGAAGTGGATATGGAGGGGACAACTAAACCAGCCAAGAAGGATGAATGTGAAACCCTAGCTAGTATAAATGGCTGGGATTGCTACAGTGCACATATAGAAAATATTGATAAGCAAGCAAGAGAGAATCGAGTGATATCTTGTAACGGCTTCAAGTTTCACTCTTTGTAACAACCACCGTCTTCCTCAAGTAATACAATCCTCCAAGAAGCAAGAGCATCCCTTATAGTGAATGTAACCTTAGTCCTTCAACTATAACGAACCACTTAAGTTTTGTCTTCCTTTCGTTGTCCATTTATAGCACACACCCATTCAAGCAATCACACACACTATTCAGTTCTGCAACCCAGGTCCATCAGTTTTGAGCATCAACAGAAGGTAAAGAGTAATTGATATTGAAATCCAAAAAGATCTACAAAAAAGTGGCCCGTAGCCTAGCAAAAACATTGGACTATATCCACTGTAGCAGCAAAAAACATAAAACAACAGTGGATGTAACACTAGAGGGTTGGATTCCTCTGGAAGTATAGACCTTGTGCCCACACTTCCAATAGAACCCTCCCCTCCCAATGTTCCATGTACAAAATGTGACAACAAGCCAGTGGAGCAATGCTGCATAAGAAGAGAAAATGTGAGACTAATGTAGCCTTAGGCAACTACTTTGGAAGATTCCATTTCTGTGCAAGTAGATGATTTTGAGCAGAGGACTTAAATTTGGTTGAAGCAAGTCTATGCCGCATTGTATGTGCAATGCTTTTGATGAGGGTATTTCATCCAAACTTTGATTAGAGAATATACTCTTGTTCCTTTCACGCCACAGGTGATAGAGTGTGATTGAGAGGCGTAATTTCAGGATTGTTGAGTACATAGAATTGCCTCTCCAATTCAGACTTAGGCTCAGAACTAGGCACGATGGTGTAAGTTCTATATGGTAAAATGCTAAATTCGATTAGATCGGTGGGACGATACAAATGTTGCAATATAGTAACTTGTCAGAAAGACTTGAGTTTTTCTGTGAGGACCGAGCCTCAAGGAAAGGAGAAAGGGGCTCCTAACATTCATTTATATTTTTTAAAATATAAAGATAAGGTGTGGTGTGGTGTGATGTGATGTGATGTGACGTGATTACTATGGATTCATATCACCTTCTATTGGGGAGACCGTGGCAATATGATCTATCTATCAGGCATGATGGGAGGAGGAACACTTACATTTTCATGTGTGATAACGTTAAAATAGCTTTGTTGCCTAGTAGAGATCTTTCCCCAAAGCCACCATCTTGGGGAACTTATAATGTGTTGTCCAGGCCCAGTTTAAAGAAGAGATATCTAAATCAAGAGTTATTTATGTGTTGATTTGCAAGGAGCGGGCTAGCGAAGTTTTTGTCCTTGAAGGACTTCAACCTTTACTTGAAGAATTTTAGGATATCTTTCCGGATGATCTATCGGATGAGTTACCACCCTTGCAAGATATTTAGCACCAAATCAATTTGATCCCTATTGCTAACTTGCCCAATAGACCACATTATTGGATAACCCCCAAACAAAGAGCATGAAGAGTTTCACAGGCAGGTAAAGGAGCTTTTAGACAAGGGGGCACATCAAGAAGAGTCGCAGTCCTTGTGCAGTACTGACCTTGTTCACACCCAAGAAATATGGTACTTGGAAGATGTGTGAATAGCATAGTGATTAACAAGATCACTGTTCGTTATAGATTCTCCATTCTTAGGTTGGAGGATTTTTTGGACTAGCTGAGTGGGACAAAGGTGTTTGTTGCTACTTTAAAATTGATCACTTAATTGCAAGTTGTGCGAAATAATAAATTTTTCGGGAGTACGAAATTGAACTATAGGGAATTGTCAAAAATTTAGAACATAAGGACAAATAAAAGAAAATTTGATTTAAAAAAAAATTGTTGTAGACATTTTGAAATTAAAAAATAATAAATTTGGTTTTAAAATAATAATTAAAAATACTAAAGTATTGGGGATACTTTTCAAATTCACACAGTAATTATTAATGATCCAGTTTTCGAACTCAATTGAGAATTAGTTGAGGAATGATCTCAATTAGAATATTTAACGGTGATAATATGAAAATATCAACAGTTATAATTAATGAATTATCTTAATAAATATAAAAATTTACTTATAGATCACAAGTATTCACCGTGTCCGAAGTCTATAATAAATCAAACTTTCCAATAGGTATACCTAATTTTATTGCAAATAATAAATCAACTATCTTATGAGAAATTTTAATTGATTAACTCAAGTATGAAATAACCAGTTATCTGACTCGCAAAGAATCTCAAGCATTCGATATACATAACACAACAAATCAAGAAATTATACAGAGGAAAATCTTTATTAAAAGACAAATATTGAATCAATAATAAATATCGTGGTTCATTGAAAATATCTTCCCTAACTTTAGTTGGACTTTTAGCAACCCATAGAACTAAAACAAAAACTAGAAAATAAAATAGGGGAAGAGAATAATAATCATCCCTTAATAGATGAGAATATTTATTTATACTAAAATAAATCATACGTATAGGTAGAAGATATAAGGTTGGATTGTGATGAATTCCTATTCCAAAAAAAGTCTTTTAAGGTTAAATCTCATGCATAAAATCTTCAAGCCGCGGGTATAAAATCTATCCAAATTTTGAGCTCGATTTTCACATAGTTAGAGGTTGATTCATGAAATACACTTTTGTAGAGTTTGACGTCTTCTTTCAAATCCTCCCAAAAATCAAGTCAATTGGTGTAACGCCCCAAAACACACCCAAGATGACATTATATTCTAAAATCATTCATATCATGAGAGTACTAATATAATCCTTTAAGAAACAAGACTTCATTTGTCATCCATGAATATTTACAACATTATCCAAAAGAATAAGCCCAAGTCATGGCTATTACATCTCAAAAATTAATTAAGGAAGCGCAGCGGAATAAACAAAAGAAGCTAGACTACACAATGTTCCAAAAGAATGTCCTACTCTAGTACAAAAGGAAAGGAGGTCGCTCTATGCATCTACCTCGGGATCCACACTCCCGTCCCGTGGAGTCTCCCAAGTAGCGGGCTCCTCAACCCTTACGTCCTCCTCCTCAAGCGGGTAATCTGAAAAATCTTAGCGATAGGGGGTGAGCACGAAACTCTGTAGAAACATTCTCCCAAACCCATACAAGGTTTAGAAAAATATTTAAAACGGTCGGTCTCAATTTTAACATAACATAGATACAAAATTTGAAATAAAACAGTGACATTTAAAAAGGATCTCAAGTTTATTTAAAAACATTACTTAAATGAATAAATGAGCACCACATACAAATAATAATCATTAATTGTCATAAGCAATTTTCAACAATTCTTTCGGTAGGTGGCATACTTTGTGGTAACCTCCACCCCCCTTTTAGGTCACCTTTGATTCTCAACCATCCTTACCGGGAACCTCTTGAAAATGGATGAGCATCCTTACATGGAACCTCTCACCTCTCACCAATCACTACATTATTTTCCAAGCATCCTTACCGGGAACCTCTTGGAAAGGGGTGAGCATCCTTACAAGGAACCTCTCACTCATGTGCATCATAAACAACCCAACCAAGCATACAATTCCAACATTTATCTCAATTTACAAGCATCTATCCAAAATTCCCAAAATATATCATATAACAATTTCACAACTAACTAAGAAAATACATGAGATCACAATAACATCATTTTTCTACCCAACACAAAGCACTAAGGTTTCGAAATCCATAATAAAGAAAGCAGTTAGAAAGGAAATACATCACTCTCCAAAAATTAGAGTTTTAAAACTAGAAAGAAGATTTCATGGGTATTAAACCCTACTTTGTTCAAAACATGTAATCCTTGCAAAAAGCCTAAGAGAGGATGATTCCATAGCATATATATATCATTGATAGCCAAAACATACATATATAAATACCCTAGCCTCAATGTAAGTGAATGAGAGAAAACTCCTACTTTGAATCCTTAGCTTTGGAGTGAAGAACAAGAATATTTGATCTTGAATCACCCTTGAATCTCTTTTTTTTTTTCCTTTCTTTCTTCTTTTCTAATGCCCTCTAGGGTTTCAAGAGGTGTGGAAGTGTGAGGGGAGTGAAGGAAATGAGATGAGATAAAAATGAGTTTAAAACATAGTAGCCCCGAAAAATACTGTTCACAGACTGTTTTGGGTTTTTTCAAATTTACGGTTTTACCACTAAGAATCTCCAATTTGATCCATATGACTACCCTAAGGTTTTTCGACGTTCCAGATTCATTTTTAATGTTATTTTAACCTAAAAATATTTATTTTTATGATTTATCTCAACACCCAAGTCAACGTACACCCGAAACACTAAAATTTCTATTTTAATGAAGTTTTGCGATGTTTGCAAATAAAAGGTGATAAAAAGTGTTTCTTAAAGTCTTTTATACTTATTTGAAGTCTAAAAGTACTCATTATTTTTATATTTTAATTTATGAAGCAAATGGAGACATTAAATGCAAAACGAAGCTAATTGGACTATTTCGACATCATTTCGTTATCTGAGCATAACTCTCTCATCCAAACTCCGATTAAGATGATTCAATATGTTATGGAATGATACGAAAGAGCTCTAAAACTTTTATGTTTTGAGTTTTGAGATATATTGACTGCATCAAGGTCTAAATCAAGCTTGAAGTTGCAACAGTGCACTGTTCATAGCCTGTCTCCGTCCCTTTTCCATTTCCAATCCATTCCTAAGCCAACCAAATCTATCTCAAACCTCTCCAACACATATTTCTACACCAAAACTATTTAATACAAGTTCTAGGACCTAAAATTTCATATTTTCACTTATTAAAATCAAATTTCAACTATTATTTTCACTAACATTTTAAATCTCTACTTTTTCAATCTACCAAATTCAAACACACATCACTACATATATCCACATTTTTTTATCACAATTATTTCCTATATATCTATATACATATATAAAAGAAAATACGGGGTGTTACAATCCACTCCCCTTAAAGAAAGTTTCGTCCTCGAAACTTACCTCAAGTAGCGGACAAATATGGATACTTCTCCCGTATTTCTTGCTCCGGTTCCCATGTAGCTTCCTCCACTCCATGGTGTTGCCACAAAACCTTCACCAATCTGATAACTTTGTTGCGAAGCACTTTTTCCTAGGCGTCGATAATTTTTACCGGTTGTTCTTCGTAGGTTGCTCCGTCTTGAATTTCAATCTCCTCCAAGTTCACGACTGGAGTTGCATCCGAGTGACACCTTCTCAACATGGACACGTGGAACACATCATGTACTTCGGATAGCTGGGCTTGCCTACCGCTTTGATTACCTCAAACGGTTCGGTATAACTTGGCGCTAACTTCCCCTTCTTGCCGAATCGAAACATGCCTTTCTTGGGTGACACCTTGAGAAATACGTAGTCTCCCACCTTGAATTCTAAGGGTCTTCGTCTGTGGTCCGCATAACTCTTCTGTCTACTTTGCGCCGTCCGTAGCCTATCTCGGATAAGTTGAATCTTCTCCGTAATTTCTCGAACAATGTCTGGTCCAAACAAACTACTCTCGCCGGCTTCTAACCAACACGTCGATGATCGGCACGGTCTTCCATACAATGCTTCATACGGTGCCATCCCAATACTTTCTTGATAGCTGTTGTTGTAAGCAAACTCCACCAACGGTAAGTGGTCGCACCAACTCCCCTTGAAGTCTAACGCACAAGCACGTAACATATCCTCCAAAATCTGTATCACCCTCTCGGATTGGCCATCCGTTTGGGGATGGAAAGCCGTACTGAAGTGTAACTCCGTCCTCATCGCTTGTTGTAGACTCTGCTAGAATCTCGCCACAAACCTAGAGTCACGATCCGACACAATCGAGAGGGAAACGCCGTGTAACTTCACTATCTCACGGATATACAGCTGGCTCAAAGTCTCGAATGTATCCCTGGTCTTCATACCCAAAAAATTAGTGAACTTGGTGAGTTTATCCACAATGACCCACACTGCATTATGCCCGCGCGACGTCCATGGTAAACCTGACACGATGTCTATGGTGATGTGATCTCACTTCCACTCTGGAATAGGCAAAGACTGTATGACTCCTCCTAGCCTTTGATGCTCAATCTTCACCTGCTGACACACTACACATTTCGCTACATATTTGACCACATCTCGCTTCATTCCCCTCCACCAGTATTGACGTTTCATATCCCTATACATCTTTGTACTACCGGGGTGAATAGCAAACTTGGAGCGATGACACTCTCCCAGTATCTCCTCCTTTAGGGACGAATCATCGGGAACACATAGCTTCTCCCCATATCTCAACTCTCCATTCTTCCAAGACCATCCTTCAATCGCCTCTCCATTCTCCAATCGGGCTCTAATCCAATCGAGTTCTGAATCTAGGCATTGCAACTCCACTACCCGTCGCCGAAGCGTCGGTTGAGCTACAAGGTTGAATAGATATGGTTGATACTCCGGTCCATCCACCCATAGATCGTACTCCTCCAATGCATCAATCATTTTCCACCTATTTATCGCAAGAAAATTGATTTCACCCCGAGACTTCCTGCTAAGAGCGTCGGCAACTACATTGGCCTTCCCCGGATGGTAGTTGAGCGTGAACTCATAATCTTCCAAGTACTCAATCCACCTTCTCTATCGGAGATTCAAGTCTTTCTATGTGAAGATATACTTGAGGCTTTTATGGTCGGAGAACACTTGAAATTTTTTCCCGTATAAATAACATCTCCACAACTTAAGAGCAAACACCACCGCAGCCAGCTCCAAGTCGTGTGTGGGATAATTCTGCTCATGCACCTTGAGTTGCCTCGAGCCATACGCCACTACCTTTTCTCCTTGCATTAGAACGCATCCCAAGTCTCGTAGTGAAGCATCAATGTAGACATCGTAGCCTTCCCCACTACTCGGAATAATGAGGATAGGTGTCGTCGTCAACTTCTCCTTCAAGGTGTGAAAAACTAGTTCACACGCTTGAGTCCACAAAAATTTCTCCCCCTTCTTTGTAAGGCGAGTCATCGGCATCGCAAACTTGGAGAATCCTTCCACAAACCTACGATAATAGCCGACTAATCCCAAGAAACTCCGTACTTCTGTTACGTTCTTCGGTGGTTCCCATTTCATCACGGCCTCAATCTTTGCGGGATCAATCGCTACTCCTTGCTCAGACACAACATGGCCAAGGAACTTCACTTCCTTCATCCAAAACTCACACCTGCTCATCTTCGCATATAACTTATGTTCTCTCAATGTTTGTAGCATAATAAAGAGATGACGAGCATGTTCCTTATGAGTCTGTGAGTAAATCAATATGTCATCAATAAACACAATAACAAATTGATCGAGGTAAGGCCAAAAGACTCTGTGCATCAAATCCATGAAGGCTGCGGGGGCATTAGTCAATCCGAACAGCATCACTGTATACTCAAAATGACCATACCGAGTACGAAAAGTAGTCTTAGGAATATCTTCCTCCTTAATCCGCAGCTGATGATACCCCGTGCGAAGATCAATCTTAGAGTAATACTTCGAACCCTTCAACTGGTCAAATAAGTCATCAATTCTCGACAACGGATACTTATTCTTCACGGTAACCCTATTCAACCTCCGATAATCCGTGCACAAGCGTAGAGTCTCATCCGTTTTCTTCACAAAGAGGACCGGGGCTCCCCAAGGTGAAGTGCTTAGACGGATAAACCCAATCGCCAACAAGTGATCCAACTGCTTCCTTAGCTCCTTCAACTCCAAAGGTGCCATTCGGTAGGGAGCAATGGATATGGGTTCAGTTCCCGAATAGAGATCGATCTTGAACTCAATTTTCCTATGTGATGGTAATTCGGGTAATTCCTCGGGAAAAACATCCAGAAACTCCGATACAATTAACACTACATCTGTATGGATTTTATCCCTATCATCTCTCATCAAGCTAGCTAAGAAACTCAAATGACTTCCTGATTTCACTTTTAAAAATCTACTACCCGTAATAGAAAATGGATGGGAAGAATCTCGGTTATTCACAAAACTGAAAACGACTCCTCCCGACAACTGAAATATAATCCGCTTGCAGAAACAATCCATTACCGCCCAGAAAGCGACCAACAAGTTCATCCCGAAAATCACATCATACCCCTTTATCTCAAAAGCAATCAAATCCACAATCAATTCGTGCTCCCCAATGCGAAGCACGCAACCCTTGCAAACTCGGCTAGTATCTAACCGTTCTCCCGTGGGCAAGCTAATGTTCATAACATGCTCTACCTTCGCGAAACTCAATCCCAAATCAAGTGCATATGTCGTGCGTACAAATGAGTGTGTTGCACTGGGGTCAAATAATATTCGGGCCCAAGAATTGTAAATAAGGACGATACCTTCCACAACGGCATTGGCAATGCCTTCCTCCTGCTGAGTCAAAGCAAATACTCGCCCTTGGTTGGCGCCGCCGGGGGCTTGAGCTTGTATTCGTCATTGTGGTGCAGGCCTCGGTAGTGGTGGTTGGGCTGCTGGTACCTGTCTAGCGGTCTGGATAGGCCCCTGAGGTGGAAAAATTGGACAATGCATTCTAATATGCCCCACACCTCAGCATGCAAAGCAGGATCGTGAGGTAATACCAGCTCTAGTTTGAGTGTCTCCCTCTCCTCGAGCTATCAAAAGTCATTGTCCACCTGTCTGGTCTGGGCGACGGTATGGTGTCCGTCTCTGTGCCCCACTAGTGCTAGTACCCGTACGGATCGGACCTCCTCTTGAGAAGCCTTGTCGTCGCTAGCTATCCTCTATGTCTCTCTCTCCCAGTGCAGCTCTGTCCACCAAGTCCCCAAAATCACGGATCTTGAGAGCCACCAACTTCTCCCTGATGATTGGCCTCAGACCCTGCTCGAAGCGCTTGGCCCTGTCGGCCTCATTAGATATAAATCCCGTAGCATAACGGGAGAGCTCGTCGAACTGCCTCTCATACTCAGCCACGGTCATACTAGCCTGTCGTAGTGCAAGAAAATTCACCTTCATTCGATCTCTGACCGATTCAGGAAAATACTTATCTTGGAAAAGTTGATCAAACTCTTCCCAAGTGAGTGTATCGGTGTCCCTTCTCCTCTTTATGGCATCCCACCAATAGTCAGCCTCCCCCTCAAACAGGTAGGTTGCCAAACCAACTCTCAACTCCTCCGCAACTCCCATGCCTTCACAGATCTTCTTCACTCGGCGAATCCATCTATCCGCCTCCAAAGGATTGGAGCTCCCATGGAAATTGGGTGGTCGTTGTCTTAAAAATTCCCGAAGAGCTATCATCCTTCGGTCTCCGTTTCCATTGCCCGGTACTTGAGCGAGATGATGAGCTCCACCATTGTGGTTGTTGTTACCATTTTGGTTTTGTACCAAAGTGGTGAGCTCCCTCAAGCATTGGTAAATGCCTTGCATGGCATTCGGAGGTGGTGGTGGTGGTGGATTCGCTTGACCTCCACGGCCACGCCCACATCTGTGTCCTCGTCCGTTCATCCTGCACATCAATTCACAACTTAGTTCATGGATGTAAAGGACATCCTAAATATTAGGTTAAGCTAAGGCATAGAACGTGTATAAAATTTTACTCAAGGATTTGATTCATCCTAATCCTAAAACTCTAGAGGTGATTTCATAACCTACAGCTCTCATGTAAGACCTAAAGTTTAGGCTCTGATACCAACTTTGTAATACCCAAAAATACACCCTGTATGACATTACATTCTAAAATTATTCATATCATGAGAGCACTAATATAATCCCTTAAGAAACAAGACTTTATTTGTCATCCATGAATATTTACAACATTATCCAAAAGAATAAGTCCAAGTCATGGCTATTACATCTCAAAAATTAATTAAGGAAGCGCAACGGAATAAACAAAAGAAGCTGGACTACACAATGTTCCAAAATAATGTCCTACTTCTAGTACAAAAGGAAAGGAGGTCGCTCTATGCGTCCACCTCGGGATCCACACTCCCGTCCCGTAGAGTCTCCCAAGTAGCGGGCTCCTTAATCTTTACGTCCTCCTCCTCAAGCGGGTAATCTGAAAAATGTTAGCGATAGGGGGTGAGCACGAAACTCTGTAGAAACATTCTCCCAAACTCATACAAGGTTTAGAAAAATATTTAAAACGGTCGGTCTCAATTTTAACATAACATAGATACATAATTTGAAATAAAGCAGTGACATTTAAAAAGGATCTTAAGTTTATTTAAAAATATTACTTAAATGAATAAATGAGCACCACATACAAATAATAACTATTAATTGTCATAACCAATTTTCAACAATTCTTTCGGTAGGTGGCATACTTTGTGGTAACCTCCACCCCCCTTTTAGGTCACCTTTGATTTTCAAGCATCCTTACCGGAAACCTCTTGAAAATGGATGAGCATCCTTACATGGAACCTCTCACCTCTCACCAATCACTACATTATTTTCTAAGCATCCTTACCGGAAATCTCTTGGAAAGGGGTGAGCATCCTTACAAGGAACTTCTCACTCATGTGCATCATAAACAACTCAACCAAGCATACAATTCCAACATTTATCTCAATTTACAAGCATCTATCCAAAATTCCCAAAATATATCATATAACAATTTCACAACTAACTAAGAAAATACATGAGATCACAATAACATCATTTTTCTACCCAACACAAAGCACTATGGTTTCGAAATCCATAATAAAGAAAGCAGTTAGGAAGGAAATACATTACTCTCCAAAAATTAGAGTTTTAAAACTAGAAAGAAGATTTCATGGGTATTAAACCCTATTTTGTTCAAAACATGTAATCCTTACAAAAAGCCTAAGAGATGATGATTCCATAGCATATATATATCATTGATAGCCAAAACATACATATATAAATACCCTAGCCTCAATGTAAGTGAATGAGAGAAAACTCCTACTTTGAATCCTTAGCTTTGGAGTGACGAACAAGAATATTTGATCTTGAATCACCCTTGAATCTCTTGTTTTTCCCTTCCTTTCTTCTTTTCTAATGCCCTCTAGGGTTTCAAGAGGTGTGGAGGTGTGAGGAGAGTGAAGGAAATGAGAGCAAATGAGATAAAAATGAGTTTAAAACATAATAGCCCCGAAAAATACTGTTCACGGGCTATTTTGAATTTTTCCAAATTTGCGGTTTTACCACTAAGAATCTCCAATTTTATTCATATGACTACCCTAAGATTTTTTGACGTTCCAGATTCATTTTTAATGTTATTTTAACCTAAAAATATTTATTTTTATGATTTATCTCAACACCCAAGTCAACGTACACCCGAAACACTAAAATTTCTATTTTACCCATCCGAATCGGCTATTAATGAAGTTTTGCGATGTTTGCAAATAAAAGGTGATAAAGGGTGTTTCTTAAAGCCTTTTATACTTATTTGAAGCCTAAAAGTACTCATTATTTTTATATTTTGATTTATGATGCAAATGGAGACATTAAATGCAAAACAAAGTTAATTGGACTATTTCGACATCATTTCGTTATCTGAGCATAACTCTCTCATCCAAGCTCCGATTGAGATGATTCAAGATGTTATGGAATGATACGAAAGAGCTCTAAAACTTTCATGTTTTGAGTTTTGAGAGAAATTTACTGCATCAAGGTCTAAATCGAGCTTGAAGTTGCAGCAGTGTACTGTTCATAGCCTGTCTTTGTCCCTTTTCCATTTCCAATCCATTCCTAAGCCAACCAAATCTATCTCAAACCTCTCCAACACATATTTCTACACCAAACCTATTTAATACAAGTTCTAGGACCTAAAATTTTATATTTTCACTTATTAAAACCAAATTGCAACTATTATTTTCACTAACATTTTAAATCTCTATTTTTTCAATCTACCAAATTCAAACACACATCACTACATATATCCACATTTTTTTTTATCACAATTATTTCCTATATATCTATATACATATATAAAAGAAAATGCGGGGTCTTACAATTGGATATCGGAGTCAAAAGTTATGATCAAAATACTGAAAATGTGTCAAATCTTTATCTTCTAGGATACTTTCCTAATCCAACTTTAAATGAGTTTTTTTTTAATTTGGACTTTTATAAAAATTAAATTGTCGTCTTATCTTCAAATATTCCTATCTTAATATTGACTCTTCAATCTTTATCATTTGTGATTCTTTCTCTACATTATTACTTTAAATCAATCAATTTACCTGCAAAATAAAGTAAATAACTAGGAAAAGTATTAAACCAAAAAATCAAGAAATCTAACTCATTTAATCAAAAAATAATATACAATTAACCAATTATTAGACATAATAACTAATATTTTTTATGGTTAATCAGTGTTCACAAAAATTGATAAGAAGAGTGGGTACCATCAGATTGGATTCGACCCAGAGATAAGTGGAAGACAGCCTTTAAGACGTGTGAGGGTTTGTATGAATGACTTATGATGACATTTAGCCTGTCTAATAGATAAAGTAAAACCAAACGAAGGTAGCTAAAGTGGCCAAATTGCCATACAAATTTTGAGGTACGTAGAAACTACGCAACCGACAGAAAGATTATGATCTTGAACATTTACAAAATGCTTGCCATAAAATAAAAAATTCATGTTCTTGTTGGGCTGAAGATTGATATTGGAGAAAATTGCTAGCCCAAATCTAACTGATTAAGCACTCCCATAATAATTAAGAGACTGAAACTCTCTCACCTTCAATTCAACAGCTTGACAAACGACAAGTTATGAAAAACCTTCAATCTAACCATGCTTTGACATCACTAGGCAAATGTAACAGGCACTCCACTGCACTTGCATGATTGAATTTAGTTAAGCTTAATCCATTCATAAGGTGGATTCTAACTATTTATAGTTCGTGTATGGACAAAAAAATTTCCTTCGCCTTCATCATTTTAATTTTTAATTAAAATTCACTTAATGGTGCTATATGGGCATCCCACTTTGTGTTGCCTCATTTGGTGGAGACCCCATACCCTAAAATTCTAGAAGAAAATGTGTTTCACAAACCCTAGAATGCTTCTATATATAGACAACTCAAACAACTTGTAGAGCAACTTTAGAGCAGTTTAGATACTCTCTATTTGGGTAAGTACTTTTGTACACCTAGTTTCTCGAGTAGAGGAGGTCGTGCCACTGAGCAGTCTCCTTATGATTTGATCTGGTGACTTCGTAGGGGGCGTGTTTTGAGATTCATTGTAATATCTTTCTTGTAAATTTTTTTTTTTTTTTTTTTTTTGCCTATGGAAAAAAAGTTAAAATTCTTCGTTGGATGTTTAATAACAATGATAATTGTCTCATTTTTATGATGATAAATCTTGGTTTTTGTTTGTTATTTGAATGACAGGTGAAACGAAAAGCTTCAAAATGAGGTATCTATCACTTGCTCTAGTCCTGATGATGTTGAGCTCTTGCTTAGCCATAAACAGGAAAGCCCTAATGGCTGAAATGCATGGACACGAGCAGCGGCAGCTAGTTGAGGACGATGGGGGCATTGGTTTCGAGTACTCGGGAAGCGGTGTGAACAACCACCATGAAATCCATAGGAAGGACTTTAACAACTACAGTGGTGGTGCCTCTAAAGGTGGTGATGATCATACCAGTGGTGGCGAGACCTAATTAGTAAATGCTAGGGTGTTTAAAGTAATATAGATGATCGATCGAGCATAATATCTGTGTAATAACAAGGGTTTATGTATGGGTTTGGTATAGTGTGTTGTAACATTGAATTAGCTTGTGTAATCCTATAGTACGTTGCTGACTTGGTAATGATGCTCTAATGTACTATAATAAAACCTTTGGTCTTTATTATATGAGTATATTATATCTTTTATAACCGAAACATCAATATTTACCGGGTAAATAAAATATATCAACATACTTGAAGGAAATTTACTGATTAAATATTAGAACTACGCAGTAGTGAAATTTGATCAACCAAGTTCATTAGTAAGTGGAGTTCAAAGTGTTTTTCAAGACGAAGTCCACAGTAATGTCGTTTTGCTAATTATGCAGAATACCGACAAGTTTATTGCATCCACCATCCTGTTAAGACTATTTGTCTTAACAATGCACACTCTCTCTCTCTCTCTCTCTCTCTCACACACACACACATGGGAAAATCAGCATGCAATTATATACAGCTAAATGTTCTTAGCATGCTTTTATTTAATTATCTTCCAGAGTTTCTCTCTTTCAGTTAGGTTCTCAGTGAATTGCCATTTAACACTGATAAGCCATCAAATGAACACTACGTGCTACATGTAAGTACAATTGAGCTCAACAACACTTGCACCCTTCCTCTTATCCCACCCTTGAAACTCCATTTACCTCTTAAAACCCTTGCAATATTTCCCTTACAGGATTTGGATTTAATAATATTCCACATTCCAACACGTCCATATGTTTTCTCCACTCATTCCCGAACAACATCACGACATCGCTGTTCATATGCTGTTTTTTATTTCTAGCAACTGACCCCCCGCAACGCACCTTGGTCGAGAAGAACGATATTTCAGCTTCCATCAAAACCAACTATGTAAAATTAACCCACATAGTCATGAATCATTTGACCTCTTTGCAAATGTTGTTGCTGTTGCACACTGTCTGCACTTTGCCTAAGACCCAAAGTAAGAGACACTGCTCCAACTCCCCCAATCTCGAGCCCACTTCGCTGGTAAGGTGAAAAACCCATCCATGACCCTCCCATGCTTGCAGGATTCTGACAATCCACTCTTGACCGCTTCTCCTGATTCCACGACTCTGCCCTCGATCCATCTTCGTTGCATGCCGAGGAGCCAATGCCCGAGAAATTTACTTGCTTATCCGACACTGCACATTTGCTGAACCTGTTTACCGGTTGGTGGTCATTTAGTGGGCTGGCGCCGTCACTTGTGCGTTTTCCATCAGTTTTGCCTGGATTCGTGTTTGTTTCTGCCAAACCTTTGGTCTCTAGGACGTGTATTTCTTCAACCATGGGTTTCCAAACACGCACTCGTGCATTAATGAACCAATTTGAGACCTGATGCATTAAACCAGTTAAACATCATGGAGCGATAAGGACACGTGCAATGTTCAATTTGACACATAAGTAACCAGTAAAACTATCTATAATTGGAAACTCAGATGCTCTACATCCGATACATTGCCAGTACCAATTATGCTATATTCACTTCCTCCACTACAAAATGCGACATAGCCACGACTAGATTAATGGGGTCCCCCCAAAAAAGGGTACGGGTGCCAAATGTAATATTGTGCAATTTCTTCCACATGCTAGACCAAAAACGTAATTGAAGAATATGAAATGGAATAATGATTAACATGCTGATCTTACCTGGTTTCGAGTTAAACCAGTTTGAGTTGCCAACATATGCTTATCTGTGTCCGTTGGATACCTAGTACAACAAATGAATCTCATATAAAAGTACAAATATACATAGTTTGGACAAACACATATGCAAGAGAGAGAGGGAGGGAGGAAGGGAGAGAGACTCACGGGTGAAGGAAATGGTCAAACAGCCAAGCTCTAAGAATAGCCACAGCACGTTCAGGTAGGCCTCTTTGAGGCCTCCAGACATGATGGGATTCAAAGAATCCCAGACTGCTCCCACTAGGCTTGTGCTTTTGAAAACCGTGGTCAATGAATTTTAACTTAGATGTACTTGCATCACCTTTTGCGTTGCTTGTATCAGTGGTGGGGGACGACAAATCCTCCCCCAAAGCTTTCCTTATGTGCCTAACCTGATCTGAGATGGCATTCTTAAGGCACCGGAAATGCCTCAAGACTGTCTTGAGAGCTACTGAAATGTAAGGGATGGCTGCACTAAGACCTGCCACTGATTCAAAGGATGAAACAACCATTTGCATCTGCTGATGATACTGTTTGTACCTTCTACAAACCTTTAAAAAGCACAAGGCAACCATAAGTCACAAAAGCCAAGTTCTCAATAGAAAAGGCTCATCTCCAAATGCTACAAATATAACTATGTACATTTAGGAGCTACATATGGTTTCACAAACCAATTATCCCGAATCCCCTTGCGACTAATATGAAATCGCGCACAACTTTTCCAATAAACGAAATGTAAAAATTTGGATTAGTGTCATTTAGGATGCGTATGAATTATGACAAGTGTTTTATCGGCCGGAATAGTCCAAAACAAATGCGTGCATGATACATACATTCCTTCAATGTCCTGTCATTTAATCAGGTTATCCAGAAACATGCGATTATAACAAATCAACCTCATCACAAGCAACAATGAGTTGCTTAAGGGTATAATGTCCCCATCCAAATGTTCACTATAATTTGGTCAGACCTGATTGATAACTAAAGGAAGAACTGTAGCGCCCTTTCAACATAGGAAGGAACTTAGCTTGTGTTGAAGTAAGGTAATCAAAGTAACTCAGGTCGGGATGGCAGATAGAGAATTTGTATAGGGAAGTCAGCATCTCAAGATTTACAAAGGCTATTATTTTTAACTTTATGATGGGGCCTCAACCATGCAGCACGACAAATTATTGGTGTATGGATCTTGCTTTAATAAAGTAATTGGAAACAAAGTGGTCTTTACTGTTAATTGGAAATTAGATTGCTCTGTAGGTCCAATTGGATGTGAGGAAAGCCCCTTTCTTTATCTGTAATAATTGTTTTTGATGAAGGAGAATATAGCATGTAAAGTATTCACGTCCATATATGACAGAAAGGTGAGGCAATAGATTTGTCACACTTAAAGAAATCAGTCCCAGCTTCAAAATCATTTGATTTTTTTCCATTTCTTTTAAATCAGTCAATTGATCAATAGTCGACAATACCAAAAGCTTGTATGCACTAATAAAGAAAACAAAAAATCACAAAGAGTAAGTGAGAACATCGCCTGAGTTTATGTTTAATGAATATAGCATACGATGCAAATGCAAGTATACATTACCCCAGGATTTGGTTATCAGTGTGCATTAGATGAAACACTGGTAAAGTTACAATTCGAAAAATGAGCAGTCGGGTTTTAAGAGAGGCAGTACTGGATAACTATGGTCATTATATAACTCTGAGAGAGAATGAAACAAATAGAAAATTTACATGTCCCAATCTCCAGAAAAGGCCCATGGCCAGAACAACATTTTTCCAGAAATTTTTGTAAAGATGTGGTCGACATACAAGTCAATGAAAACACATTGATGAACAGGAACCTTAAGCTCTAATGAATAAAGAAATCAGAGAACTATCTTTGGTCATGATCAAACATACAAATGTACCAATAGAACTAAAGTATGAAACAGTCTAATTGCTTAATACATAACAGGGTTACTCTTACAAGGATTGACCATAACCCTACACAAAAAATAGGTTAAGTGCAGACCATGTAACTCCTCCATACATCAAAAACTAAGATTTACACATCACAAAAGAACTAGAAGATAATGAGATTGGCTACCAAATTTCTATCAAGTATTTTGAGCAGACAAAATAAATTTATATAAGACCTTGGGTTCGCCATAAATGATAACGACTGCAGATTCATAACCAGTAACCAGTCTCTAGGCATCAAATTTGATGTTATCTATCTTGATTAGGGGCCAAAAAAATCTGTATTACAGTTAAAATCTTTTCAGTCCACCTAAGAGCCTAGATCAGACAGGAATTATGTTACGCATAAAGTGATCATAGCTTTTATAAACTTACACAATAATCCAACATATGCCAAAGAATAGGGAGTCCGATATTACCTATTTTACACTTTCTGTGACAAATCCAGGCTTTTTTTCCTACAATAGTTGATGACATTAAAAATTAGC
The DNA here is from genome assembly GCA_963454935.2 of Ilex paraguariensis. Lineage (NCBI taxonomy): Eukaryota > Viridiplantae > Streptophyta > Magnoliopsida > Aquifoliales > Aquifoliaceae > Ilex > Ilex paraguariensis. Next base: position 151,257 of record CAUOFW020000910.1, read on the forward strand.
CTTACGACATCTATTTATACATCTTAATATTTCTACATTCCGAAATTTTTGGATCATAAATGCCCTACTCATTCTTAATCTATATTAGTCCCTAGATTAGGACATACTGTAAAGTTCAAGTACATACTTGGATTCTAATTAGGAGATTGAGCAAATTTGGCTCCCAAGTACTAATGCAACATTAACTCCAAATCCTATTCAACATTGAAGTCAACTCCATGCACGCAGACCATAGCACCTCATATGGGTATTGGCTGAAAAATTTCCACTATAACTCAACTCCAATTGGAGTTGTACATTTGGTTTCATTATATGCAAACACATGTACATCCTTTGAGATTCGATTATCCTCGCAGCACCCTAAACATAAACATGTCACTCCTCAAACGGAGCATTTCTGATTTGATAACACACTGCATAAGTTCAAACCAAGTTGGTGGATTTCCTTTGATCTCACACGAAGTGATGCCTCCAAATCTCTCCTATTAATCTCAAAGTTTACAATTCTTGTCCTACCACGCATCTATTCCAACACCTACCCTCCTATATCATCAATTTTGGATATTTAGGCTTCCTAAGGATGTTGGTATTATGCCAAGGTGTCATTAACCCAAAAAATAAGTATTGCCAACAAGAGTCCCTTGAATCACTTGACTTTTGTGGCATTCCTAGATAGTGAGTATTTGTTATATCCTATCTGAGGCCAGTCCTTTAGTAAAGAATCCTCATCCACCACCTTAGTGCACATTTTTCTCAACAATGTCTATGCCCTCCAACCTTTTACAAAGGAAATTACTGATCTACAAATTTCTTAAAATTGTGCAACCGTCTCAAAAGAATCACTCTTTGGAGGCACGTAAGAAATCCTTGGATGATGGGACACCACAAGATATTCCACTTTTGTCAGGAGTTTTGGGGAAATATATAGTGTCATGGTTTCAGAAAAACATTTTTTTTTTTCGGTAAGTGGTTTCAGAAAAACTTACGGGCGCCTATCTGGCATAAGGTCATGGTAAATTTTAACTTGGATATATGATCTGATATAAGATATACGAGCACTATAACCTTTTTGGTGTACCATTTACGCACTGTCTAGTACTAGTTTGGGTTGTTTTTTCCACTAAAAAGAGGTCATACTAAAAAGTGCAGTCTTCTCCAATACATCTATGCCTAACTAAAACATTCTAAAGGATCTAAAAAGGGAAAGAGGATGAACTTACCAATGTTATATTCAAAACAGTGAACTGAGATGGCATGAAGAAACAAGTAAAAAGGTAGCATTAATTCTGTAGAAAATAAACACATCCTCTCTATGTGGCAGGAAAATGCATTGGTCAATAATTACCCAAAAGCAGAAATTATAATAGAATCCAAAATTTTGGAACGCCTCACTTGCAGGTTAATAAACAATGGCAAGCACAAACCACAAGGATCCAACTTATGTCATATTAGTTATAATGGAGGATAATGTAACAAACCTCCTCATGCATATGCAAGAGCTTTGCCTTCTTCTGCTGATATTCAGACCGAAAAGACTCAATAGAGCTTCTCCCGCCTCCAGCTTCTCCACTAAATTCATTTGAGCTGTAAAATGTAGAAGTAGAGGCAACTGAATCCCCACCCTTAGCTCCCACCACAGATTCAGTAGCCTCAACAATATCAGCAGAAACCCTAATTTCCTCAGAAATCTTGTTACACACCTCACCTGTTGTCATGGGTTTAGGTCCAGTTATTCTGCAAAATTCATCCAATAGCTGTTGGGCTGGTTTCAAAAATTTCGAACTCTTCAGTATTGTCGCATAACCAGTAAAAGGGCCTAAAGGACCTGTGTTTTGACGAGTAAAAGCAGACATTTCTTGACGGGTACTTCCAACAACATTGGTACATATGGGCATTTTAGAGTTGGAACACAAGTAATCAGACTTTAAGGTTCTTGACTCTGAAAAATCACTGAAAACAACAGTGCTGGAGGGTAAATCTCTGAAATAATTTCTCTCTCCGACTTCACTTACATGTGTTCTACATGGTGGAACCGATGAAAGTGATAAAGATAGGCCTTGAGTAGTAGGATTGTCATTTACCACTTTCCTGTTGTCTCTCTCAGTAATCTTATCCACTGGAAAACCCAATTCACCATTCCACTGATAACATCCCTCACCCGGCCTATTGACAAAATCGGAAGCATGGTTAATGCGTAATGGATATTGATCACCATAATTAGCTGGGAGAAGATTAAGTTCATTTCCACGATCTGCCCAAGAACCATGGCTAGTTTCGCATATATTTGGTTGTCCTACAGGCTTCATTTCTAAACCCCCAGTTCCAATGGTAGCACAAGTAACAACATCTTGGAGGGTATTTTGGTGAAGTGAAGAAGAATGACAATGCATTTCCATAAATGGCCTTTGGGTACTTTGAATAGAAATTTCACTGGATGGTTTAAGTAAAGAGGATTGCACATCTTGGGAATTATAGTAACTCGGCTTCATGTAGAGCGAAGATGCAGGCAAGTTTGCCTTCAAAGAACCCGACAACCCTTCTCCGACAAACGTTGGGTTTTGATTGCCATCAATACCAGCTGATCCACTAGAATAGTCAGCAATCCAATCACAATTTTGTTGTAAACCAACGCTTTTCCAAGTGCTACAATTTTGTGGGTCACCACTAACTTTAGCTGAAGTGCTCAAGTTGGATGAAATTTGGTGCGACAAATTAGCAAAAGCAGCAGTTTCAGCTGCCATTAGCTTATCCGATTGAGCAGTAGTTGCACGCTGATGCATCACCATACCATCCTTGGAAGCCAAAAGGGGTTGTGAATTTGTCGCAAAATTGATCATTTCCGAGGAAATTACAGTTGGGTCATATGCTATATTGCCATACCCAAAATTGCGAAGCTGGATAAGATCTGTGTTCAATCCCGAATGGAAAGGTAATTGTTCCAAGTTGTGAGTATAATCTTCTAAATGCTGGTTTGGGGTTGAATTCTGCTGAATTCTCAACTTATCACGCCGGCTTTGCTGCGCTACATGCAATTCAGGCCTAAAACTGCTCATCTTCTTTGAAAAACTCGAGGCTTGTTACCCTTGAGGACTCAACAACTGGTTCTAATACAAACTCCTATTTACATCCAATGCGCAACTGGCCAGCAAAAGGTCTTAATCTATCTATCACCCCCCTAAAAGCGAATCAAATGTTCAACAGAGAGTATTAGACTAGAGAGCTCACATTTCCTTGTCACCCGAAGGAACCATATGAACCAAGCATATGCCTGCATGCGATCAAATCAGTTAAACTTTTTATCATAAACTCGAGATTGGAACCTGCAAATATATGACTAACGAAAAACAAACTGTAAATATGATATCTACAAAAAATGGTGTCAAAAGCTGGTTCGTAGTACAGCTCACAAGTGGTAACAATTCCAGCCCAAAAATGTAGACTTACTCTTGCATTCAAAACAGCGTATGCGTGTGCTGTGTGTGTGTGTATGTGAGAGAGAGAGAGAGAGATCAAACTGGCATAAAGCAATAGCCGTGCGATGAAAAATGAGAGTGAACAATAGTCCATATCTCAGACAGTAACAGATCGATAAGATCACATAGAGAAAACAAGAAGAAGACGACATGGAAGAGAAAGCTAGTGGAACCTAAGGCAACTACCAAAACTTGACAAAAAAAGAAAGAGAAATCCCAACTCTCATTACAGTATTAGAGTCCCTCTTTTTTTCACAGTATTTCTTGTTGTCTTAAACCCTCTTCATAGCCTTCTCCAAAAATATCTGCAACAGTGAATATACGATTTCACTCGTACTATTCATCAGCGAAACTTTCACCAAAAAACAAGAACAAAGATTCAGACCAAAACGAAAACGCAAAGAAAACGAAGTCACTGCCGTACCAATTCATATTACAAATACATATAAAACCAAACATATAGATCTATCGCGAAGGACTGAAACCCTAGTTACGAACACAACGTCGTTAAAACCTCCGTCAACTATAATCATCAAAACATCTCGTAATCTGAACACCCACAAACGGATCCACTTCATGAAAGCTCAAGAACAGCCACTACCTGCTTCCTTAAACTTGTTCTTCAGCTAAAACAAATGAATATACCTGAATATGTGTATCATGTACGTACAATTATATATATATATATATATATATATAGAACTGGTTTGAATGCAGAAGTTATAACAAAATGGTTTAAAAACCCAGCAATCACAAAGAAACTAACTATACAATTTTAAGACAAACAATGACAAGAAGAAGATCGTTCATTTTCAGCAAAAATCAAAACAGTTAATACTTGTTTCACTGACAAAGTTGGAACTCTCTCACCTCTTTCAGAATTTGAAGTTAAATCAGACCTTCATTTCCAGAGCAAACCCTTTCGGGTTTCAAATTCAACACTTTCTACGGTGGGTATTCCGGCAAGAATGTGCCGAGGCTGAGAGCCACGAGCTGGGAGCTCGCTAGCTGGAGTAGTAGAGTACAATGATTGCAACGGTGAATATGGCCGTTTGGTTTGACGTGTTACAAGACTTTTAGCTTTATGGGAGAGTGGCTTTTTTAACGTCGGGCAGTTTCGCCGTTACATCTGACGGCAAATATTGTCACAAACACCACCTCATGAATCTTCAAGAATTGAATGTTGTTCCCCCTGGGGGGGCCCTGATGTGAAATTTCGTTTACTTTTTTCTTGGCGTTTTAAAGGCAAAACAAAATAGTTGTCTTTTAATACGCCCCTTAATCACCAAATTAATTACACAAACTACCATTTTATGACATTCTTTGCATTATTAGGGATAAATACTAACTAGAATTTTTTTATTATTATTTTTAAAAATGTTGATACAGTATTTTTCATTTTTTATTTTTTTTACATATTATATTTGTCATTAGAAAGATGGAAAAAAAATACATCTTGCATAATGAATATTTTCCAATTAGGTTGGTAGCTTCACATTCCTCGATATTTTTGTAATGTTGAAACTTAACATTAAAACTAATGTTACATCAATTTAAAAAGTAAATTTAAATTGTGTACTTAGTAATTATAATAATCAATATTTATTATGATTCATTATCTATTTTAATAGTTGTGATTATCAAGTCTATATTTTAATTTTAAATAGTATTTCCCTGCTGTTAATCATTTCGGTACATTCATATTCTTAAAACACATGCAAAAACTTATTTAATTCTAATAAGGTAATCAATTATTTTATGGTGTCCACCACTTAATTTACAATAAGTCTTTGTATTTTATGAGTCCGAGAGGATTGGAGGGCTAGAGAAATATCAAAAATAATCAAAGATAGTGAATCAGAGAGAGAAAAGAAGGTCAGAACAATTTCTACCCAAAACTCTCAAGGAATAAAGGCAAGCAAAAAGAGCATGAACTTGAATTGACTCAAATTTTTGCAATGCTTTCGCGCCGTTACTTCGTTTTGTTTGCCTTGACGTTGAATTCTCTTACACATGTACCAATTGTTTTGCACAAGGTTGATAAGTTTGCCCCTCATAATTACTTAAAAATGTGAACAATGATCTAAGATGTTAAATTTATTATACAATGTTTTTAAATATTTTATTTTTAGATTGAAAAAATCATAAGTGAAATGTCATGACCATGCTTATAATTTTCAAATACTATACCACTCTTCTATCTAATAAATTGTGTTTTAAATTTAAAAATATTTTTGATTGGCCTTAGCCATTTTTCGGTAAATTAAAAGTTCTTAAACTCAATAACTCACGATGAGATGTTGAATTTAAAATGCCATAATATAGAAATATTTTATGCTATTTTAAATAATTAATTTATTCTTAAGTTATTTATAGGTTGTATGCTTAGGGTTTTATTTAATTTTTTATGTCATGTACTAAGCATGCGTATTATCCCTATTTAAACTTTTACTTGTAATTAGATTGCATCGAGAGATAAAGTACATACGTCCTCCTGATTAGATGTAATTTAATTTTTAATTAATAAAATTTTCTTTGCACCATCGAGATTCGCCAAAAAAAAATTTTAATTAATTTATTAACAATATAAAGTATGATGTCAACTAGGTTTTGCAATAAAATAAAGGATAAATAAAAAATATTTTTTTTCTATGCGACTTTGTCTATTTTTTACTAGTATTTCGTTTAGACTAAATGAAAACTAGTTTTATCAAAAAAACTTTAGTCTTAAACCTTTAAATATTTTTGTCATGCTTGAACTTCATACTTTTGAATGACCAAAAAAAAAACTTCGTACGTTTACGTATTGACGCCACAAATTTTTACGACAATCTTGTGTATTAGGCAGCCATGATGAAGTTGTTCAATCATGTTTTGCCCCTCCTAAAATAGACTATTGGCTCTGCCTAGTTTAACTACGAAGTGATTGTTATTTTTCAACTTAGCTGTAATTTTTTTTTTTTTTTTACTGTAAGATATTGTAGACTCTAAAACATATTGCATACTTTGGTGGATATTGTAGACTCAAAAAAATATTGCACATATCTGGTGAATATTGTGGACTTGAAAACATATTGCATATGATTGGACACATTTGAAACAGTGGGGATGATAAACCAAATTTGAGTGCATACAGGGGTGTCAACTTTGGCCTGTTATACGAATTCGACACTAATAATTATTAAATACGTATAATAAATAGTCTATACTAATGTTTAATATTTAAAATATATTAAATAAATTTTTTTTCTTGAATTTTGACGTGAACATGACACAAATATCAATGACACAACATGTGAGTCGTACAAACATGACATGTTTGACATTCGTAGGGACACAGATCTTGCTGTATTGTCAGTATTGTGGTGTGTTCACAAATACGTTCTTTTTGCACAAATGTATGTTCCAACTTGACGAGCGCCATGCTAGAGCCTGAGTGCAAGGTTTATTGAAAAAAAATTTCAAGGGCATATATCTGCGTTTATGCAAACGCTGGAAAAGCAATATTCAGTTGCCGGTGCCGACAACCAAACTAGCGTTTATTTTTTGGCTGGGGCAAACATTGGTTTAGATATCCGATGCTTAAATTTAAGAAAGACAATGTACTAGATGACATTTAAAAAAGACACTGTAAAATCATTTTTCGGTGTTTAAAGTGGTTTAGGCGGGCGTTTACAAAATTCTTTGTAGTGTAAAATTAGTTGAGTGAATATGGTTGAAAAGGATGATAGGTTTTTAGACATGGAGACAAATGGAATTTAAACAATTTAAATGCAGATTTTTTTTTTTGGTAAACAAACGAAATAATAGACTACATCGAAGAGACAAATTCTGATCATATAATTCTTATGAAAATTAACTTTCCATACACATGCAACCATGTGTATTGAAGAATCCCTAGCAGCAGAAGTGCAAAGTAGAACCACATTTGCTCATAAACACATTTGGAATTCAAATGTCACATAAGATATCAAAACCCTAGTTAGTCAACAAATTGAAGAAGTATCAAACATACAATAATGAGATTTCAGTTTAAAATGTCTCATCAATATGTCTATGGGACTGCCACCTCTATCTTTCTTCTTCTTCTTCTTATTTTTTTTTGGTTGGCTTTCATTACCATTGATGCTTGCTTGCCATTGTGATCAGCCCCCTACACAATATCACTCCACCACCAGCTATTATATTGCTACATTACTGTCGTGCTGCTAGTTTATCATTAAAATCTCTACTTTGCCACCTCTACGTATCATCCCACATCCCGGCCCTTGTATGTACATACCATGAACCCAACGATTTAGCCTCCTTACTAGAATTTGCACATATATCCACATATTTTGTGGATTTAAGCTCAAGCCCCATGCAATTTGCATAATTGCAGTATGCTGACATTAGTTTTTATTCCATACCCCCCAAAAAAAAAATCCATGTGTAAACAAATGCATTCAATCAATTTGAGAGTTTAAGGATTTGGTTAATCTACCAGCACCAATCTAAGGTTATGGTTCTGATCGTGGTACTATACTATAATTCATCTAAGTCACTGATTTTAAAATGAATTAATTAATTAAAATATAAAAAAAAATTTACTCAATTTTTTTTTAAAAAAAATAAAATTTTTAAAATTTTTTATCTAAATTTAATTTTAAATTTGAGTGAAAATTGGGGATATATTCAAAGACTGACTCAACTGATCCAAATAGGCACTGCACGAGAAAGGGGCGGGGGGCGGGGGGCGGGGGGCTATGATTACGTCACCGACGGGTTAAGAGCCCTTGGGGAGCGCACAAACAGGAGGGAGATCTTTTGCTTGGAGACAGTAGCTATGTTACCGATTACCGATAAAAAAGACGGTCAGCGAAATGTACGGGAAAGCCTGTTTTACTCTCATCAGAAACTCATTATTCCCAGTTGCAAGTTACGATAACTACAAGTAGAACTACCACTACTAGTATAAGGCTATTCATAGTAGGGACAAGACCACTTTTCTTTTCTTTTTTACTTTTTTGTGGATTGACATCTTCTACGATATATTTGAGGGTTAATTATTCTGAAATTTTCACAACATGCTGTTTGTCTTATTTTAATTATAATAATATTTTTATTATATTATTTTTATTTTTAAATTATTGAATATATTTTTATATAATCGGTCAAATATACAGTGTCCAGAGTATTAATAATTTTTTATCATAAATTTATAAAGTAATACTTACATATTGCAAAAAATAATTTGGGTATATTTTGATAAAAATTTGGATAGTTTATGATCAAAATAGTGTAATTTTAGTAACTTTTAACCAAAATTTGAATAACTTATAATTAAAATTGTATAATTTTAGTAACTTTTTGCCCAAAATTTGGGTAAAAATTTAGTTAGGAGATATTTAAATTATTTTTTTCCTTATTTAGGCATCACATGACAATTTTATAATAAAAAATGTTATCAATTTGGATATTATCTGCTTGAAATATCAAATAAAAACATTCAATATTTCAAGAGCTAAAATAATGCTATTAAAAAATTAAAAACTAAAATTAGATAAATTTGATATTTTAAGGATCTCCGGTATAATTAACCCTATATTTTTATTCAAAATTTCATGCATTTACGTGAATTTATTAGCCCTTATTTATTATTGATTAATGATTCAAATTTTTTTTTTAAAATATATTGAAATAAATTTGAGCGTTACTTATTTAATATTGTAGCTATGTGCTTGTTTTTAAATTTTTTTTAAATAAATTTTGGTATCATTTATAAATTTTGCATGTAAAGTCGACTCTTAAATTGTTAAAATCTAAAATATCCAAAAATTATAATTTAGACCTCAAAATTTAGAGTAATATTATGTAATTTAAATTTATATCTCAATTTAATAAAGATCATTGAATCAGTGATTTTTATTTAAAAAAACTAATAAGGCCACTCATTTTAAAATCTATAAAATGAAAATCGATTGCATTTTTTTTTTAAATAAACCAAAAAATTTATGTGCCAATTCACAACATTTATAAAACACTGTAAACTTTCTGTGGACAGTCATAAAATTTGGGACGTTGGATTCTCATCAAAAGCCGAGCAAGTGGACCATTCAACGGTTGGGAGATGTTTGGTTCGTAGGTGGGGCCTACAATCTGGAGAGAGACAGAGAGTGAAAGACAAAAGGTCATGTTCATGGATTAGTGTAGCTGATAAATGTGAAAGACTGGAAAAGATTGACAACCGTCAGATCTCGATCAGAGGGATGTCATGGATATTTATGCAAACTGATTGAATGTCCAATCAAGCTGACATACATATAGTGTGGTGCGGCTAAGCCTATGGTTAAAAAAGCCATTTTGACCTCCAAGGTTGCTCGTATATGAACAATAACAGCTCTAACTTTTTTATTTTTGATCAGGAAGATGAGGAATAAGGCCGATCAGCTGGTAGCGACTCTCTTAGGCGTAATCACGAGGATCTTCTTAACGTAGAATGTTTAGTTAATCATAATTATAGACTATTTTGGAATATTTCGTTATCACACTACCATCAAAATACTAATGAGTAAGACACGAGAACTCCGTGGATCGATCATTGCTTGCTAATCTCGTGAGAGTCAAAAAATGACCCTAAACGAGCACACCTTATCATTAAACCACCAGCTCTAATTTTATACGCACTTATTCCTGAATTTAGATGTTAGCAATTTCTTATGAATATATTTGTTTTGATTTAGATAATTTATACAAATTCGAATTTTTTTATTTAATATTCGGGTTCAAGCCACCATAATAGCAATAATTTGTTTGGATTAAATTTATTCTTCGGTGTTTAGAATACATGGTGGGACTTTAGTTTTAACCCCGACATAAGTACAGTGGAGTCCTCTATACATAACTATGTGATGCTAAGTGATAATAAAATTTAGGAATCAATTATAAAATTTACCTATAAATTTAAATACCTTGCCAATTGATTTATATCCTTCAATATTCGATTAATTTATTTATAATCAGTGATCATGAAAATAATTAACTAAAATAATATACAAAAATAAGAAAATTACATTCTCACTTGGATTAGAAAAGAAGGTATTTTCCGTCTAGCATGTTTGGACCGTGAGAGAGTCAAGAAAAGAAACGTAGGGACAGTATTGCAGAAGGAACAACGGCACAGTGACGATAGCCCTAGGTGGTGACGTCATCCTTGTAGTTCACTACAGAAACCCCTACCGGCTACCACAAAGGTGCCCTAACCTCCCAACACTTGCACCTTTTACATTTTTCTTTCTTTAGCCCATTTTGGGTGTCACAACTTCTCCAACTTTGGCAATTGTTTTCCACAAAATAACACAAACTGCCATCCATTTTTTCTTCTTCTTTTAAATAATATTTTTTATAAATAAATTAATTTATATTTATAATTAATTGAAATAATAAATTATATGTTGAATAATTAAATATTATTTTAATTATTACTAAACTTAATTATTAATATGTTATATCCCCCTTTAAGTACCTAATTTATCATTTTTAGGTATCTCTCCACTTTCTGTAAATATTTTCTCATGTATTTATAGTGGAGTTTCATTGTAAAATTGTAATTCTTGAGTATTTATACCTCTAAATATATTATTATATATTTTTTTTCAAAGAGATTGATTAAATTATAAACTGTTATTTGTATTATAGTATTACGATATTGTTGCATAAAAAAAATTCAAATAAACACTATTGGATAATAAAATCTAATTTGCTAATTATATGTATCGAATAATATAATATAAATTGAACTTTATTTTTTTATATAAATAAATATAGATAAAGAAACTATATGCAAGTGTACACTAATAATGAGTCCACATGAATTTAGAAGTCAAATGTTCATAATAAAAGAGTTTAAGAGAACTTAAAAATCAAATGAGTATAAAAAATAAAAATTGAATGAAAATAAATATGTTGGTAGAATTGACTTTATAATAATAATTAATGATAAATTAAAAAATAATTTTTTTTTACATATACTGATATTTATAAATGGTAAAGATAAGTAAAACCTTTTTTAGGGTTAAGGAGAGAAGTTAGTGAATAATCACTATACGATGAATATGAGTATCACTTGACATTGGTGAGCATTCAAAATTTTCTTCATTTGGAACGTCTATTGATAAAGTTAATACTTTTTCAAATGAAAAGTGACAATTCATTAACTTAATTTGTTATTGATTCATCTTGACGACGATTTTGTATTTATAAAATCCATCTTAGTTTCAAACCCCAATAATCCCTCCTCTCCCCCCGGTGCAAAAAAAAACGCATTTCCTCCTCCATGATCTTCAAATAATGCTCCCATGCCCAACTCTTTTTTTTTTTTTTTATATGTGCTTTTTGGTGGGAGGGAGGAGTTGGATGAGAAAACTTGAAGTTGCATACAAAATCAAAATGCCTGTTTCAGTTCAGCTTTGCCATTTCTCGATTTCAGTTAAGACAGTGTGGCAAACGTCCAAGTTTGAATAGGAGTAAGATAGCGAAAATTAGGACAAAACTTATCTGATAATGAGGAATTACCAAATAAGGACTAGGGAGCGATTTTAATCTTGTGGGAACCATCTCGGAAATCAATATTTATCTTTTTTAACTTAAGTATCGGAGGATTAACATTTGAAGCTTATTCGGTATTCAACTTTCTTCTGAGATGGGCATAATCCAGTGCAACCCAACACAAAGAAACACCAGAGTTCGATATCAACATGTATGATCTAACGCCAATATTTTTTTACCAATGGCAAGAAGATAGTGATTACCATTTCTTTCATGGACTAGGGATGTGGAGGTAGTCAACTTAACAGCCTGTTGTTGGGTCCATATGTTTACCCTATTTGTTAACCCTGAGAGGACTAAAACCGCCGGTATTTCCATTTGCCACTCAGTAGCTCGTTTTTGGCTAGAAAGAGAGAGAGAGAGGTGCCGCGCGCGGGGGGAGAGATAGGGTGTCAAGGCGTTGATTTATATTAGATAAATACTTATATAACACTTCTCTCAGAGTTTAAACTTTTAAGTAAATGATATTCAATATGATATCAAAATCTAAAAAAGTCACACGTGAAACACCAAAAAAGAGGTCTATCGTGAGAGAAAGTATTAGATAAACAGTTATATTACATCCATCTTCAACATTAAGCAATTAAATAAGATGGTGTTCAACAATTTAGACCTTAAGAGACATGAAAATTCAGAGGCATAGTATGGCTAAAATTCCCAGTCACCAATGACCATACATGTGATTGATGATAGAAAAAGCAACCCCCATCCCATCAGGGTTTGTAGGGTCCATGAAAAGAAGCCATGCATGAACAACCACACAATTAGGGTAGTCATTACTACAGTGGGATCAAGTCAGAAAATTCTTCCTGAAAGAATTGTCTATGGGTCAAGTTAATAATGAAGCATGCCCACGTTTAGAAATATGTTTGGCCCTATCAAGCTTCAGGCATGCAGGCTTCAGACATATCTGTAACTTTGCTGTCCACTTTTATTCTTCATAAAGGTCTTGGAAAAATGGTGAATGTACTACTTGTGGGGGATAGGCCAAGTTCATCCCCTATCAGAAAGGTTGAAAACAATGTCCCATGCACAGAGAGTTGTCTGGGTAAACTTATAGTTAGCTCATTTTGGCTCGTGGTCAGGTTTCTAGAGAGAGAATTTTCTGAAAAGAGCATTCTATGGCCTTCAAATTTTCAGAAAAAAGTACTACTGTGTGTGCATGGCTGGCCTAAATTCGATCGAGTGAGGCGCACTCTTGGGGCTCCGTTTGCCTGTTCCGCATAAAATTATATCCTTATATCTAACAGCACATATATATAATAGAGAAAATTTAAGACGATATGACATATTGTCAAAAAAAGCTACAACTATTCTTCTTTAAATATATACATCCCCTCGGTCAAATTCTCTCGATAGAAAGAGATGTTAATTGTATCACGTTGAAGCCATAAAAAATTATAACTTATAATAAACAAATTTATTCAATCTCAAAAAAGGCTTTAGATCCCATAAAAAATTTCAACTATTGGCCTGACCCTATGAGAGTGTGTGTGTGTGTGTGTCTCTCGGGGTGGAGGGTTTTGGGGGGGGGTTACTTTGGCATCACACTACCAATGTCGGTCTAGAAGAATACATAGGGAGGTGGCTTCAAGTGTATATGGTGGTTCAGTGTCAACGTTCCATGCAATGAGCTGGGGTTGGAAATGATGAAAACTCTCCTTGCCGGTATGTCAAAATGTTAAAAAAATAAGGAAAACATCAAAAAAAGTCCCTCCAAGTCCAAAACATGTTTGAATCTGAAAAAATCCAGACTTATTTTTATTTATCTGAAAAAGCCCGATTGTTGGTACTACTTTTAACAGCTAACACCAACACAGAAAATGATTGTTTGGGAAAGAAATTTAAAATGAATTTTATCCAGTTAAGAAGTAAATAAAAAATTTATCAAACAAAAAATTTCACCATGATTTTCACATTAAAAATGATGATTAATTTGGGGTCTTGGATTGTGGGTACTAGCTAGCATGCACAGCAGTAATGAAACAATGGAGGTATGAGCCCAACTGGAAATGAATAGTGTTGGGCTTGGTTGTATCTATTTTGGGTGATATAAAGAGTTGGGAAAGCTGGAAAGCAGTATAGGAGACCTTCTTTCATAGAGACACTACAAGAAAAGAGGCCTCAGCCAAACTTGATACAGCAACTTGATTTGAGTCTTAGTTTCTGAGTAGGCCATACTTGATTTGTCTTCAACTTAATTTGGGTATTGCACAAAAAAATACAAAGTTAAACGGTCAAGCCGCGACTTTTGAGTGTTAGGTTATAACTCAAAAAAAATTACAATCGATCACTAGTGTGAGGTAGGGATATTGAAGAGCTCTCCTGTGTTGTAAGTGAGCTGTGTGAGAGTGTTAAAGTTATCAAGGACGCGAGTCAAGTAAATGATTTTTCAAACTAAAGAGTTAGACTAATTTTCTTTAATGAAGTCTCTTACTCATTAATTTGTATTGCTTGAAAAGAAGGCACTTACAGTTTGTTTTTGTGTATCAAGATTCAAGACCCCTTTCCTTAGAGGGCAAGAGTTTGCTTATATACCCCTAGTCTAGTGTGGTCTTTCTGTCATGATGGGGGTGGTCCCCTGTTTGTTAGGATTTTGAGAAGAAATATTTATGAGGTGGCCTTTCTGGAAGCTGGTGACATGGCATTAATGGCTTTTTCCTGGATAGGACCTAATGAAGTATTCTCCCTTTTTATCCTTCCTCAAGCTTGCTGGGCTGTTTGGAGTGTCATATGGGCTTTTGCCTGTGGTGGGCTGACCTGATCTTGTTTTAGAGGAGGGGTGCAATTCGGACAGATTGGACAATCAATTCTAGTTCAATTTTAGGTATATAATCTTTAACTCTAATCCTAACATTAACCCTACGTCGGGTTGGGGAACTCAACCCGAGCACTGCCGGAGTTTAATTCGAGCGGACTCGGGTTGATGATTTTGGGTTACTTTACGGGTTCAATTCTGATAGAGCCCAAAATAAGTTTGTTGTTTTAAACCTAATACATATATTACATAATATTCACCTAAATTAACAACCAATAACTTCAATAAAATTTTAACGAGAGAGGCAAAAAGAACAAGAGAAACAAGAACAATAGAATAAAAATAAAAAATCAGTGCTAATACTTTATATATATATAATTTTTTTTAAAATTTGTCGGGTTTGGGTTGAACTCGAGTTCACGAGGCCTTAACCCAAGTCCAACCCAAATTGAATTCGGGTTGAGATTTTTTGACCCAAGTCCAACCCAAATATTAAAAATCCTTGTTCAAACCCTAATTTTTTCGAGTTGGCTCGGACTGAAATCGGGTTTCCCAACCCAAGTTGCACCCCTACTTCAGAGTAAGCCCTTCCTGATGGCTGGGTCGGGCTCATCTTTGGATTGTTTTCTCTTGGTTTCCCTGCTCTATCCAGCTTCGTTCGGATTGGGCTGTCCTTATTCTAACAGATACATCATGTCACGAAAAAAGTTATTTTTGCAATTGACCATAACATTTTATAATTAATCACGATGTTTATGATAAATCATGCATAATTTCAATTAGTTGAAACTTTATCCTTAAAAGTTGTAATTTACCCTCTAAAAGGTTCTAATTTTCCGTACCGCACTGAAAAATCTCCCTTTAAGTTGATGCTGGTTGAAAAATTTCTGCCACTCCATAATGGCATAAAGTTTGATGACCCACCATCAAACTTGCATCCAACTTAAACCAAGAAGGGAGGTTCAAAAAACCCCAGCATGCATAAAGTAAAAGGATGAAAAAACTAGCATGCATAGAACTGACGTGTTGTAAATAATAAATCCTTACAAATTAGCCCTAGTATTGACATGTTGTACATAATAAATCCTCACAAACCCACATAGGTCTCGAATTAAGCCGGTCTCGTTTGATTTCATGCACACAAAAGCGCACCATAAACCATACATCAAAATAGGCACTTGGATCTAACAGTCTTCCGTCCATTTTATTATACGTAGGTAATGCATTTATCACACCTTGATGGTACATAGATTTCAAAACACACTAATCAACTATAGTATACCTTACAAGATAATAGAGCGATAGGACAGTCATACATTCGAGTCCTTATTTCACAAAGCATATGTAAAAAAAAGAGCATAGGACAACCATACATTTCATTAACAGGACCACACACCTAGGCCATGGACCAAGTAACGTCCACTACACCCAAGTCCTGATTCAGGCCTAAAGCTTTCCACACAGCATCTGATCCATCAACAATGTTGTTAGGGCATGGTGGCTGACCTGCATGCTCCTCATCACAACCACGAGTCGAGTCACACTCGTCCACCACCTTTGCTATCACGCTTCTCCCATTACTAGCCTGAATACGTATCATCTTAAGACACCGTGATTTTCTAGCAAACCATCCGGTGGACAACGCAACAATGCGTTCCGTGTTGCTATGGAATTGATCGTCGCATTCCGATGGACCCCCACCATCCCCTCCTTGACTGAAATCATTTAGGGTAAGTTTGGCCGGTGTGGATGCGGAGATCGGAGGGGAGCAAGAATAAGTAGGGTAGCGTTTGCCCTGGCACATAAGAGTGCCGTAGGGCATACAATTGTTAGAAGGGGAAGGGGTCCTCCGCTACTACATATATGGGTTCCGACGTCAGGGTCATCGTTGCACTTTCCGTTAATGCAGATTAGCTGACCGGCGCAATCATTTAGGGTGTTACATGGACCATTGCAATTAGAAATGGCATCCCCAGGGAATGGAAGGGAGATAATACTGATCAAAATGTAAAAGACAAGTAACATAAGGTGTGCCATGGCATGGGATTGTAGAGATTTTACATGTGTACATGCTTATATATGGTGTGATACAAAGGAAGGCATTGCCATTGGCATTCATTTCCCTTTAGTGGGTTGACTACAAAGTCAGTCTTTTGGTCTTTTGCAGAAGTTCATGCCCGTCCACTATCTTATATCCTTGCGTGCACGGCAATGATAGCATTACCGTGTAGGAGTAGAGCTTTTACCCCACCTATGGAGTTGTACAAAAAATATACCTAAAAGAAAGTTATTTCAAAATATTTTCTAAATTCAGCACTTTTAAGAAATTTTTAGTCAAAAAGACATAAGTTAGAATAACATGTTTAGAAAAAAACGTCGAACAACTGACGTTTTTTATTGCAAGATTAAAGACATATAACACCACTAAAAGTCAGTTGGACAGACGACAGACGTTTTTAGATAGCTGTGGATTTGTAATGGTCGCCTGAGGTTTTGAAACTATTTTCTTTCTCAGTTGTTGGTTGACCCGCCGAGTTCTGATCACCGGCTTTTCAATTTTTCCATATCTCTGCCCATGTTTAATTGAAGAACTTTGATATTCTCTATTTAATTATTTTCTGTATCCACAGCATTTCAAACATCTGAAATTTATTTATCATCCGTTTGTGGACATTGCAGCTTTTACATGTGAAATTTCCTGGTGGCATGGGGAACCTCAATAGGCCTCGTCTCCTCTCGTTTTTCAGTTTTCTGTTCTGGGCATGGGCGGAGGGAGGCATGGGCAGGGTGGGCAAGTCCCCCCCACCCCCACACACTCAAATTATTAGATATATATAT